>JAJJWX010002127.1:0-476723 GCA_023529315.1 Papaver bracteatum | reverse complement strand
TATTTGTGAAACTCGCAGTATCATCATGCTTTTTTCGTGTTTTGGCTATTGCATCTATTGTGTCATTCTTTATGTCATCTGCAACGCTCGCAATGTTTTGTTGACTAACTCGCAAGGCTGTCGTTATAAATATCGCAGAAGTACTGATGTAGCGATATTTGGATCCTACATCTTGCCTCTTCTCATGTATTTTCTACGAAATAGAAAAGATCATGATAAATTGAGATATTTTGGAATGCTACAGCCATCTATCTCTTACGTTCTTTCACTCTGACACGCATCTGTACCTCTCGCCAGATTTATTATACGTTTCTTTTTATCCATTCAATATATGACACGTCCTTTTCAACCGTTGCGCTCCAACCGTTCACGTCTCTTCCTTTCATTGAATGCACTTATCTTCTCGAGAATTTTTGCCTTCTATAAATACTTCTTTCCTTATTTTTATTTCTTCTTTCTATATTTTTGCAATTTCTCTGCAATTTTACTATTCTTTCGATCTTTTACTCCTTCAAACTTCATTCCCATACTAAAAATGGTTGCAGCCGGTCGTAAATATATGATTACTTTTGAGGAAATGAAGAAGAAGCTTAAGGATCAAGTTTTTTCTTTATCCACCTTCCCTGATCAAAACCCTAAAGCTGAACTTTCCATCAAACTATTTTCTGATAATCCAAGTTCTCGCGAGAAGATTATAGTCTCGCTAGGTCAACTTGAAGCTGGCCTTCCTATTCCTCTTTACGATCCTGAACTTCCTTTGTTCTATGAGATACTTTATCATCCAAAATTCTCGCGAGCCATATATCAACTGGGTGGGGATTTCATTCATATGCTGGTGGAGTATGCTACTCGGGGTGCTGAGAGAGAATCTCGCGACCTTCATATCGCAAAGAATCATAAATTCAAAGATGTTCCAATTATTCCCGCAATGTATACTGTAGATAATTTCTTCATAAACTACAACATAATACCCATGAAGAGGGATAGCACCTGCTGGGGTGTTCGCTCGCAAAAGAAAGATGATATTGCGAATGAAAAAATTCTTATGCTGGACATCGACTGGCATACTGGTACAAATCAAGGTCCGCGTCATTCTAGCGATGAAAAATGGTATATCTTTCCTTTAACCTTATAGGGTTCATATATCTCCGGTACCCATGCTTTACCTGCGAATCTCGCAGAATACCAGCCGTGGGTATTCAACCGGCCTGAGAGAAATAAAGAAGTATGTTTTCTTAATTTTGTGCATGATAAACTACCATTATTCTTTTCTTCATGTCTTTATATTCTCGCTGACTATTTCTCTTTTATCAGATTAAAAGGTTAAAATCCAGCTACCAGAGATTAGGGTAACCTGCTACTTACTTAGCCCTCAAATCTCTCACAGATGAAGTTATAACTCTTTACAATATATTGTTGCCTCTATTTCTTATCTTTATCTGTGTTCGCAGGAGATTGAAGAAAGAGAGCCTGTGAAACCTGCGAGAACTAAAGAGAAATCCACAGTTGGTCGCAAGGGAAAATCTACTGCCCCTCTGAAAGAGAAGTTTGCTGCCCCTCGCAGAGAGAAATCCGATGCTCCTCTTTCAAAGAAAAGAAAGACCCAACTCCCTTCCTTTTCAACTCCCCAATCTAATGAAGAAAACTCGGGTGATGAATTTTATGATGACGATGATGACGATGAAGATAATTACAATATCTCTTCCATGAAGGATTCTTCCCCTCCTGAATCTTCTATGACTCAACTGTCCAAGATTTTTGGCGATATTACACATGGTATATCATAAATTATTATGAAGATGAAGCTCTTAATAGGGTATCCCAAGCTCTCGCTAAAGTTTACAATACTCCCATACTGGTTGATAATGATTCTCTCCAAGGAATCTCAAGATCAGTGACTCCTAGTCTCTTGAATTCACTTGGTGTTCTGGTATGTTTCCACTTCTTCACCATATATATATATTTATTTATTTATTTCTTTGCCAAATATTAATTTATATTGTTCTCTCGTAGACTGGAAGAGCTTCCTTTGCTGTTTCCTCAGATCTGGAGAAGAGGTGCGTATCTTTTCACAAGAAGAATACTGTTCTTCGCAAGAAGAATGTGGAGTTGGAATCTGAGTCCGCTAATCTTCGCGGGCAATTGGAATTTGGGCCTGCTGACCTTCAAGAAAAGATCAAGCGGTTGGAAATTGAACTTTCTTCCTCGCGAGATAATATTGCAAGTGTCCAAGTTGCGAACAATCAAATTTATGGTAAGGAATCTTTCTCTTTTTCCTTAACCTTGTATTCTTTTGTATTTTTTCTTATTTTCCTTCTTTGCAGATGTTTACGAGCAAAGGAAGTTTAGGATCGTAAAAAGGAATAGAAAGGCCAGCTTCAATTTGACCTAGCGAGACTATAATCTTCTCGCGAGAACTTGGATGATCAGAAAATAGTTTGACGGAAAGTTCAGCTTTAGGGTTTTGATCAGAGAAATTGCAGAAAGATAGAAAGAACAAATAAAAAGAAGGAAAGAAAAGAAGGAAAAAAGAAGCTTAAGAATCAAGGTTTTCTTTTTATCCACCTTCCCTGGTCAAAACCCTAAAGCTGAATTTCCGTCAAACTATTTTCTGATCATCCAAGTTCTCGCGAGAAGATTATAGTCTCGATTGTAATTGCAGGAATTCCTACAACACACCCCTTATCAAATCTTGATAACAATTCCTAGATCTACATATAAAAATGGTGATAAAAATACTAAAATTATAAATTAACACCATGATTTTTAGTGGTTCGATCAACGTGATCTACATCCACGGATTTCCACTATAATAATTTGTAACTACATTAATTTACATTTACAATCTCCATTAATGGAGTTCTTAGAAGAATTCTAGATCTAGTTTTGGGGAAGAAGATGATAAAGAAATTACATTTTCTATCTCTAAAAATCTCTCTCTGCAAAAGAACTTTCTCTCTCTTCCTAAAATTATCTCCTCCCTTTTCTCTCTCCTGCTCTCTTCTTTATATAGGTAGTTACATAGTGGATGACAGCTCATGACAGCTCATTTACAGTTAAGTTTTCCCTTAATTTCGGATCTGAGTTCTGCGGTAATATCTTTCGCAAGCTTTCTTCATTTCGCTCCTGCTAAATTTCCCTCAGGTTTCTGCTACATTTCCCTCAGGTTTCTGCTATATTTCCCTCAGGTTTCTCCATGTCTCGCAGGATTTTTTCCCTCTTGTTATATTTCTTGCGAACTATCACCTTATTCTTGCAAGTAATGATAAAATCTTCACATATTTCATCATTTCTTGTAATTATTTGCGACACTTGCCATGTGTGGCAGAAATCTTTGCAAGAGTGTTGTTGTTGCGAGATTTTGCTCCTACATTTGCCTCTTTTTTATTGAATATTGCTTGAAGAGCAATCTTTAATAAAAAATTTGTTGTTGTAGTAGTATCTGATCTTTGTTGATGAAGGAACTAGCGAAAGAATACCAAACTTAAAAAGTATATACTTGCCTCTATTCTTTTGCGAAGTTCTGAAGCTTTGAGAAATAATTAGAAGTATCATCTTTTGAAGTACACGAAGTATGAAGAATGAAGTATGCGAAGTATCCTTGAAGAAGTATAAGATGTACTCAATCCTCGAAATATAAGAAGTATCCGCTCTTGAATGAAAAATATTGCCTCTATTCATGCGAAATTATTTCTTCCTTTTTGGTGAGAATTCTTGCCCATTTTGGAAATGATTCTTGCCGAGAAGATAAAGAACATAAAATATTTTCTTGGTAATCCCTAACTGCCTCTGTTCTTTATCTATGAAGGAGAATCCTTGAGAAAATGTTGAATGATTAAATTGCTTCTTTATTCTTATCTTGCCTCTGCCTCAAGTGGTAACCACTTTAAGAAAATAATCACATTCTGCGAAATAATCACAATTCCTGCGAAATTCTGGATATATCTTCAAGTTTATGAATGAGTCTGCGTGATTATGAATAACCCTGCTAATTTCTAAATATTTTTGTGAATTTCTGAACATTTCTGCGAATTATGAATAGTGCTCAAATAGTGCTGCGAATTATGAATAGGCCTGCGAATAATGTCGCAAATAGTGTTGCGAATTATGAATAGTAATTTCCATTCTATGCATTCCCATACTTGCTTCTTGTTATTGATCTGCAATATGATAAATGAAATAAGACTAATATAAAGTCGTTAGCAATATGTTATACGCTTGTAGGTATAACCTCTCTTGTGGTCTTATTTTTCCTTCCTAATTAAAGGTCTTATTATGCCACTTGTTTGCGACAAGATCGCAGGACATTCTTACTTTTATATGTAATAATCCATTGATCTTGTCTTATCATTTATTTTGATCTCTGCGACAATATGATAAGTCTTAGCCATCTTGTGAGATTAATCTCTCTTTACTTTTTAAGATTTATGACATTGGCGTCTTTGCGATGAAATCGCAGGACGTTTTTGCGATTTATATCCTCTTATCATTGATTTCATTTATCTCATCTTTTGATCTTATCGCAAAAACCCATTGATCTCATCTTAACATTTCTTTTAAGGCTTTTTGGCCTGTTATGCGGCAATATGACGGGCCTAAATATTCTTGCGAATATAAAGTCCCATTACATTTCTGTCTGTGTCATGCGATAATATGACGGGCCTAAATATTCTTGCGAATATAAAGTCCCATGACATTGCCGTCTTTTTTGATACACAGCTCCCTAATGGAGGGTATCGCCCTTATCTCTCCCCCTGGTTGCCCCTTCAAGGAGACGTACTTCTGCCATACAAGACTAGCTCCTCTCATCCGGTTCTAGAAACAACCAGTTGTTTTCGTAGCCTCTTATCCTTTATGCCTATATGGCTTATAGTTACGAGACTACACTCTAGTGGGGTTTTCTTCGGGCCGAACACATCGTAATCCAAGACTTTCCATGGATGGCCAGGGTAGGTTCATCCGTCCCGGGCACCCACAGCTCAACCGTGTACCTCGGCACCTTGATCATACTTTGCATTTCTTAGGAGAAACTCTCGGGCGCCCAACCAGGGTATAACCTTATATAGCTGGGAATCCAAGTTATCTCTCCCGGATGGATTTTCTATAATCCCAAATCTCCATGACTAGGTTCCAGCAGCAGCATAGCCTTTCCCATAGTCATGCAAAGAGATACCCCCCTTATGACGCACTTTAAGCACATTGCCTCTTACGGAATAGAATCCGCGAACTAAGGTGTACGCCATAAAGGTTCGTCCCATTCTTATATGTTTTTAGGCGATTTGCGCCCGTCTTATGCATTTGCATCTTTCTCTTGCGAAATTTTATTCGCGTCTTTTGCGATAATTTTGCATCTCTTTATTCTTTCATTTCTTGCGATAATTCCGCCATCTTATGCAATTGCATTTTTTTTTTTGCGAAATTTTATTCGCGTCTTTTGCGATAATTCCGCATTTCTTCATTCATTCTTTCTTTCATTTCCGTCATTTCTTCTTTCATTCTCATAATATCATTTTTGAAGTAAATTCTCTGTAAATATTTTGAAATCTTAGAAATCCTCTTTGAAACCTTGTGATTATATCGTGTCTTTAAATCAAAAATGTTCTATAGAAATATATAAATTTAATCTTCTCTATTTTTTGTAACTTTGAAATCTTTGAAATTTTTTGAGATCTTTAAATTTTTGCGATGAATTCTTTTTTGATTGTATCGCAGTCTAAACAATCTTTGAAATGTTTTGAAATCTTAGAAATTTTAGAAATCTTGCGATTATATATCGCTTTTGATAAAATCAAAAATCTTTCTCGCAAAAATCATAGATAAAATATTTCAAGGAAATGGTACTTATCTTTTGGCGGCTTGTTGTTGTCTCTTTGGAAGTATATGATTTGCTTGAAAATTGAGAAGAAATGAGAATTGAAGTCTTGCGAAATTAACTCTTGATCTGCCTCTTGTATAATGTTACGTCATTTCAACTGTTCTAACTATTTCTTGCATATGTCTACGAAATAATCTCCCATTTTCTTCTTGCAAAATACCCTTGCGAAGTTATCAAAGACTATACGAAGTAAACCTTTGCATGAAGTAAATGAACATCTGCGAAGTGTACGTGATGCGAACGTTCGCAAGGTAAACATTTGCGAAGTGCAAAAACTTTTTGCGAATTAAGTAAACATTTTCGATGCAAAAATTCTGCATAAAGGAGGAATCGAACTTGCGACCATGACCATGCAAAAATTCTTCATAAAGGAGGAATCGAACTTGCGATCATGACCATGCACTATTCCACTGCCTTAACCAATTGTTCAAGAACTGCTACATGAAATCAACGCCTAAGTTTTCTCTCTTGTTATCTTATTTTCCTTTGGAATTTAATTAAAAATTTAAACTTTCGCAGATAGGGAATCGACTCTGCGACCTATTACTTGTTCTATCCACCTCAAACCATCTGCGCCAATTTTTCTTTGTGTGTAAGGTCCACATTTGTGATGCTTAACTTTGTAGAATTTGTTAGAAACTTTTTGAATATCTTTCTGGAACTATTGCGAATCCGTCATGCTGTTGAGTGTTGATTGACATTGAGTTTCGCATAACCTCCCTGATATTTCTTATTCACATTTGATCAATTATTTTGATTATTTTCTACTTATTGTAATATGCTGCATCTTATTCCTTGGGAAGTCCCGAAATGTTGCGAATAATAATCTTGCTGTGAATAATCATTCCGGACTTGGAATTGCGAAGTGAATGGATGAAATGTGTTGTTTCACTAGGATTGATAAGATGAGTTAGAAGATTCAAGAAATTTGCTAGAGTAGTTTTCGTTGAAGTGTTACTCTCAGTTCTTTGGAAGCCACTTATTACACATATGACGAAATTAACGTCAGTTCTTATTCTCTTGAGTTGATGCTTTACTTCGCAAGTCCTCATAGGTAGCAATTAGGGAATATCTATTTGTACTGTTGAATCTTTTGTTTTCTGGATATGTGGGTTTGGCTGAAGCTTTAGTGAAGTGAGTGAAATAAGTTGGTGACTAAGTATCTTATATCATGAGTTAATAATCCTATCGAAATGAATCTGAGATATCACGAGCTGGCTTGTTCCTTTCTTTAAAGTCTCTTGCCGTTTGTAATTTCGCTATAGGTCATCCATTTCGGTGTTCTTCGTCAGAGCTGCTGATGCTGAGAGTTTTCTTCCCTTGAATTAATTGTTGTCTTCTGCTATCTTGAAAAATGTTGGTTCTCTCTTGCTGTAAGGATATTTTTCTTTCGCCTGCATCTTATCTCGAACTCCAGAATGATGAGTTTATTTCTTCGCCTATATTTATACTTTGTCTGTTTCCTTCGCAGGAGGTTATCTTCGCGGAGAATAGCTTTATCTTCGCAGATTTTTGTCACTTTCTATTGCCATATGATTTGTACTCATTCATTTCCTTTTTTCGCCGGTGGTTTGTCTTTGCCTGGTATTGATGATGAAATAAGATTCGCAGAAACTTACTCTTCTAAAGTCTCCTCTATTATTGTTTTCACAATCTACATTCTTCAATATTTTTCTTTTCGTAAAAAATGATGTCCTCTGCGGTTCTTTTCGCGTAAACTGTTGGCAATTGACATCCATAGATGTATCTTGCTGAAGTTTGGTTGCTCAAAATGTTGATGATGGTTCCGTCTCCTGCTACTCTCATCTTTGCCATTTATTCGCAGGAACAATCTTAAAATGTAGTTGCTCGCAACTTCTCTGGTTGATTTTTGGAGGTGAGAATGCTTCCCTCGCAATTGTGTTTCTTTTTTCCCTTCGCAGCATCATTTTCTTGCGAACAAGACTTTCCACCTTTGTGGGCATCTCACCTTCCTGTCCTATACTATCATGTATTTTCTATGTATTCTATTGATGATGTTGGTAATTCAAATGGTTTTGCGTCGTCTTATTTGCCTGTACTTCTTTGTTTTCCATGCTATTTCATTTCTTTTTCTTGCGAAAGTCCATCGTTTTGGCCTTTTGGTTAATATCCTTTGCTGTGGATTTATGCTACTTCTTTTGCTCTAATTTTCCTTCGTCTTTGGAATTTATTCTTTCGCTTGTAGAATCTACAGCTCCGTGCGTACTCTCTCATGCTACAATGATGCTTTTTCCTGATGCTTTCTCCACCTGTATTACCGTATCTAAACCATTTTTCTGGTAATAAAAATTCATGACACTATTAAATAGACTAATAACGATAATTATATACGAAATCAACTAAATTCATATGTTCTGTTTGTAGAAAAACTAAATTTCCTAATCAATTGGAAAATTTTGGTACTCATTATTTTTGAAATTAGCCATAACCAAATCTCAGGTTTGTATGCCAAGAATTGTTGATTGTAAATCTAAAACCAAATCTTGTTTTGAGTCACGTTTTCAAGAGAAAATATGTTTTTGACAAAGAACGGGATATGAGTTTCGCAAAGACATTCTGAAATATTTTGAAATATAGCACCATATCTGGAAATCTAAAGAGTAAAGTTCAAGAAATAAGAGATTATTCATCCTTTTGAGATTAATATTGTTGCCGCTTTGTTTGATTTGATCGTGAATGGTTCATTCTTTGAATCTGCTTCCGTTTAGCGTCTGCATCTCTTTCTTTTTCATTTTCTTTAACAATTTGTCCATTGAAATTTTCACTATTCCTCTCAAAAAATTTAGATCCAGTGATGTATAACGTCTTCCAATAACTAATTTCTTTGATTCTTCTTCAATCTATCAAATAGCAGGTAGTGTTTCTAGCGCCAAAATGTAATTGCAGGAATTCCTACAACACACCCCTTATCAAATCTTGATAACAATTCCTAGATCTACATATAAAAATAGTGATAAAAATACTAAAATTATAAATTAACACCATGATTTTTACGTGGTTCGATCAACGTGATCTACATCCACGGATTTTCACTATAATAATTTGTAACTACATTAATTTACATTTAAAATCTCCATTAATGGAGTTCTTAGAAGAATTCTAGATCTAGTTTTGGGGAAGAAGAGGATAAAGAAATTACATTTTCTATCTCTAAAAATCTCTCTCTACAAAAGAACTTTCTCTCTCTTCCTAAAATTATCTCCTCCCTTTTCTCTCTCCTGCTATCTTCTTTATATAGGTAGTTACATAGTTGATGACAGCTCATTTACAGTTAAGTTTTCCCTTAATTTCGGATCTGAGTTCTTCGGTAATATCTTTCGCAAGCTTTCTTCATTTCGCTCCTTCTACATTTCCTCAGGTTTCTGCTACATTTCCCTCAGGTTTCTGCTATATTTCCCTCAGGTTTCTCCATGTCTCGCTGGATTTTTTCCCTATTGTTATATTTCTTGCGAACTATCACCTTATTCTTGCAAGTAATGATAAAATCTTAACATATTTCGTCATTTCTTGTAATTATTTGCGACACTTGCCATGTGTGTCAGAAATATTTGCAAGAGTGTTGTTGTTGCGAGATTCTGCTCCTACAGACTTGATATCGATTCCTTCCTCGGCCTACCACTTTTGTTTGGAACGGGTGCTTACGCGAATCTTGCTTCTGAAATCTCACTTTCACATAGATCTCGTTTTTTTTTGTTTCCGCGAGTTCCTCTTCACGGCGAGTCATATCTTTTAATTATTTTCTTTGTTTTTTCCTTGGAATTTTAGTTTGTGGTCTACCCGGCGGATCTCCCTTTGTGGGATCTTCACTATGTGCTATCCATGGCCGTGTAATTAGTCTTAGTTGGCTCAACAATACTTGTCGGTTAGCCGAGTTGCCACGTGAGTAAGCTTCAAAAAATTCTTGGGCCTCCTTTGTATCCCATGGTGATTGTCCGGGAACTTCGGTAGGGGGAAGGTCGAAAGATAATTGCTTCCAAAATGGATCAATAACACCAATAGGTATCACTTCTTCATACTTCACAAGCATATGTCGACACGGAATCCCCAAAGAAGACATATCGGGACAAATACACACATCACCCGGTTTTCCGTAATTTTTCTCATATTGCATTTGTCTCATCATATGTTTAATTTCCCAACGGGAGACGTTAAACTCTATTCCTTGGAGAAACTTAGTATGTTGAAGAAATTGAGTCATCCTTTCCATTGAGCTTTTCTCAAAATACTTCTTGATCCTATCGATATTGGCCTTAAAGTTTTTCTCCATTGCGCCGGCGACCGTAACCACGTTTCCCTGGCCGGACTGGATGAGATATTTAAATATCCCATGTGAGGACTCCGATATACTAGTTGCTTCATTCCCGTAATGTCTATAACGATTTGTCCACGCATGCACAAATTTTTCCTTGAACTTATCCAACAATTTATCACGACAATATGAAACCGCACTTGGATACACTTCGTTATATTTAGAAATAAACATGTTCAATCTCTTTTCATACATGTCCTCGGTTAGAGACCAATAAACTTTCTCCCAATCCTTTAGAAATTCTAACCACCTTTTATGATTTTCATCGTGTTCTTTGTCGACTCGCTCTTTAATCTTTCCTCTTTCATTTTCTTCTTCTTCGGGTGATAGTTTCTCTTTGCGAACATCTTCCTCAAGTTGATCAACCATTGTTTTCTTAATATCAGCCTTTGAGGGTTCAAACAAAGCATGACAATGTTTTTTCACATTTTCACCAATATGATATGTACATAGAAAATTTTGTGCATCCGGATATACGTCGGATATGGCATTCATTAGTGCGTCAAATTGATCGGTTATGATGACCTTCGGACCACGATTTTTCGGGAACAAAAATTTCAATTGTCGCAATGCCCAATGATAATTGTAATCCCTCTCGTTTTCCATTAAACACCAAGCCAATGTGAATGTTACCTTGTCCGATGTTTGCCCCACGATGTTGAACAACGACATGTTGTATTTGTTTGTCTTGTACGTGCAGTCCATCATAAGAACATCACAACACGTATGTTCCAATTATGAAAGCAAGGGATGCGAAATGAATATTTGAAGCTGCTTCTCTTCCGGACCTCTTTTAATGATTCGCGTGTAGTTGTGATCCCAAACTATCTTCTCAAATTCTTGCATAACACTCCTCCCTTACCATTCCAACCTTCTAATGGTTGCTTGTCGTATTATAAATTGTACTTGATCAAGAAACGTTAGTCTTATCTTTTTCTTTGAAGGTTCTGAGAATCACTCTTGGTTTGATACATGCTTTGGTCATCATCTTGACATCCTCGAATTGATCAGGTTTTAGCTTCGCAACTAGGGAGTGACCTTCTAAAATTTTCGGATCGGGGTGGTTGTGACGGCCAAACCACACCTTACATTCCCATTATTTTTCTTCTTATTTTTCTCCTCTTAGATAGAATACAAGCTTAAAGGCGCAGTCATCCTTCCTCGTAACTGTCTTGTATACCCTATTAGTCTTCTTTTCATATACATAACCCTTTCTTTTATGGCTATTCTCCTTGTATTTTCCGCTTCTCTCACAAACCATCTCAAAACGAACATCTGAATGTTGACTATTCCTCACTAAGACACACATGTTCTTAAGCGCCGTCGCTTTTTCCCAAGCAATTACTTCCTTTTCATCTTTTATTCCCTACATAAGGAAAAGAATGGGAGATTACAAGAAAATCCCAATGTTAAATTGTAAAAACTAGGTGAAAACCTTGTTTGGTAACATACCCGAGGTATTTTATAGTATTCCGACGTATCCCGATGGAGCGGTTTTGAGTTTGGTTGATCGTTGTATGTCACAATCTAAGGAATGAATGAAAATAAAATTGGATTAGATAAAACCGGCATTGCCGATAAGTAAATTAAACTGCCGGTATTGAAAACCGGCATATATGGTAATTGACATTCCATGCCAGTATTAAACCGGCATTTATAGAAATTCAGTTACTATTCCGGGAAATAGTACCGGCATAGTTAGATCAAAAAAGGAAATGCCGGTATTTAAGTTCAAAATACCATTTGTTTCTGTATGTTTTTCATTTTAAACCGGCATCCTCGACATTCAAGGATCTATGCCGGTATCATAAACCGGCATGGTTTTTCATGTACGCTTAGTGCCGGTTTGAATATTCCATAGAATATTCGGTGGTGGGTAAAAATTATAAATGCAAACCGGCATGCAATCTTGGTTTGAATACCACGCCGGTATGTTCTTGAAAAGTTGGGGATATTTTAAACCGGCATTCAAATTTGTATGAATACAATGCCGGTTATAGAGGTTCCGGCATTGTATTCATATAACGAGCATGCCGGTTTTCAGCTTTTTCGGAAAGAAATGGCGGTTTCGAAAAAAAAAAACAAATTTTCGACCTCTTTGAAGCATTACCTGTGTGTTGGGTCTGCTTGTATGTTGAACATGTTTACTTTCTTGATTTGGTTCTTCACAAAACTCCTCATGGTCACGAAAATCATGATCCAAGGGTGTTGGTTGATCATATAACTCCAATTGGGAGTTGTTATCATTAACTTAAGATTGAAGATATGATTGTTGTTGTAGTTGAGCCAAGGATTCAAAGAAATTGCAAGTCTCTCATCAAATTCATCTTCCATTTCCAAAAAAATAATTCTACTCTAAATTTTTTCCCTCCTTCTACCCACAAAAATTTCAAATAAACTCAAAAACACTAATTATATCCCCCAAATCATTAAGATTTTACTAATCTTAATTAGTAACTAATCCTAATTAGGGAGGGTTAGATTAGGAATTAATAAATTATTTACATAAGGGGTAACCCAGCTAGGATATTTGGATCCCTATTTTGTCATTTAGTCATATCCCCCAATTGTCATATCCCCCAATTGTGGGTTCTATTTAAGATGTGCATGGGAAATAAAATTACACAATTCTCAATACCATGACCTAATTCCAACATAGGGGTAAATTATGATAAAATGGGGGAAAATATGAAACTTACCGACTAAATTAGGACAAAAAAAATGCCCAATTTAGGCAAGTAAACTAGGACGGAGGGAGTAGTAGAATATTAAGGATAAACGTTTATCTTATTTTAGGGAAGCTCTCTCTCTCTTCTCTCAAAAATTAGAAATAAATAATCCCATCAACTTCTTCTTCTTCTTCTTCCGTTGATCAGATATAGTCCTTTAAGGTCTAGATTTGAGCAAAGATTTTTTATTTTAAGTAATGGAGTATTAGATATCGTTGATTTCGATTTAAGAGTTATTTTTGTTGTTTTCAATAATTATTTCGCTATTGGAGCGATTTTATCTACACTTTTATAGTGTTTCTTTCTAACGATTTGTTCGTGTTTGTTTTTCTTGATAAAAGTACATCAACGATTCAGCACAGGCGAAGATCAGATTTATCTTCATCAGAAAATCTATAAAGGTTTCCGGGTTAGTCGCTGCACATGAAGAATTTTTGGGGAAAATCACTGCTCTGTCATAGGAGCATCTCTTTTACAGGAAGAAAATGTATCAAAGTGGTCGAATTATGATTTCGAGTACCATTTCTTCTCCAATCTCAAAGTACAAGATTTGGGTGCTATCGTGGTAGATCGCTCTTTCTCTTCGCCATTTATTTATGTTTTGTATTTTTCTTTGTATATGTTTCACATAATGATGTACTTGCTTCACTTTAAAACCATCATGTAAACGGTTCTTGTGGAATGAAATACTTATGGTTTGATGATAAAAAAAAAGAAAAAAAGAAAAGAAAAACTGATTGAGGAGAATTATATGTGAAGGGAGGAGATGTATAGACAAGAAGAAGAACCATGATATTGATAAAGAGGCATCATAGATTACATAATACAATGTTCTTTATATATATGGAAGGGAAAACCTATCCGTCTAATGGACCGTACATCCATGGGCCATAGGTCCTATAACACTCCCCCTTGTGCGGTTCAATAACAAAGCTTTATACATAGTACTTCAAATATAGTGCTTTGAATGTAGTTCTTCAAATGTCGTCCTCTTCTTGATGACTTGTGCCGAAATCAATCGCCTTGTAGGAGCAGAATCTCGCAACAACAACGCTCTTGCAAGGATTTCTACCACACATGGCAAGTGTCGCAAATAATTATAAGAAATGACGAAATATGTGAAGATTTTATCATTACTCGCAAGAATAAGGTGATAGTTCGCAAGAAATGTAGCAAGAAGGAAGAATCCTGCGAGACATGGAGAGACTTGAGGGAAATGTAACAGAAACTTGAGAGAAATGAAGAAAGCTTGCGAAAGATATTACTGCAGAACTCAGATCCGAAATTAAGGGAAAGCTTAGATGTAAATGAGCTGTCATCCACTATGTAATTACCTATATAAAGAAGAGAGCAGGAGAGAGAAAGGGGGAGAGAATTTTAGGAAGAGAGAGAAAGATATTTTGCAGAGAGAGATTTTTAGAGAGAGAAAATGTATTTTTTTTATCATCTTCTTCCCCAAAACTAGATCTAGAATTCTTCCAAGAACTCCATTAATGGAGATTGTAAATGTAAATTGATGTAGCTACAAATTATCATAGTGAAGAACCGTGGATGTAGATCACATTGATCGAACCACGTAAAAAATCTTGGTGTCTATTTATAATTTTAGTATTTTTATCACCATTTTTATATTTAGATCTAGAAATTGTTATCAAGATATGATAAGATGTGTGTTGTAGGTTTTCCTGCAATTACATTTTGGCGCTAGAAACACTACCTGCTATTTGATTAATTGAGGAAGATTCAAAGAAATTGGCTACATGAAGAGTTAGAATTTGTGAGATTTAAATTTTTTGAGAGGAAATTCGATAATGGAGAAGTTGTATCTTCAAACAAACACCGACAACACAGTGAAAGAGCATAAAAGAAAAAGACGAAGATGCAAAACTATGTAAAAAGGATGAATTTGTTGATTCAAGAAAATTCCAAGAAAGATTAGCTACTGTTCATGTATATTTTTAGATCTAAAAATTTTTTAGGGTTAAAAATGGAAATTTCATGGAAGAAATTACATTTTCAGGGAGTAAGCATTATCAACAATTCAAAGACATGTGAAGACTAAGAGAAAAAACTAGTTGTTGTGGTGAATTTGAGAAAGAAAACCAAAGTTTCAGTGGAATATTTCATGTTCAGGAGAATAAACAAGAGGCAAATTGTGAAAGAAATTAAGGGAGGACGAAGAGAAGATAAGAGGTAGACGCTGCAATTTTTATCACAAGCATAAGTTTTGCACAGATGGTTCAAGTCTCATGAATAATAAAAAGAGGTCAAGGGTTCAAATCTCGCAGAAATACATATTTTTCATTTTCTTCTCATTTTCAGCGGAGAATAAAAGAATAAGTAAAAAAGTTCTGCGTTAAATGTTGCAGAGAGATTCTTGAACAGTTGGTCCAGAGAACAGCATGTGAGTTTGTGGTCACAGGTTCAAATTTTCTCTGCGAGCATAATTTTCTTCTTTTTACAAAGGGTGAAAAAATAGATAATTTCGCAACATTGTTTCATTATCTCGCAAACAAGAGGCAGCACAGTTGGTAATCTGGGAAGTTAATGAGTTTATGGTCGCAAGTTCAAGTCCCAACACATACATATTTTTTTCACGCAATCCTTGATAATTTCGCAAGTGTATTTCACGCAGAAGATAGTTAATGATAATCTTGCAGATAAATTTCGCAGAGAAGGGTTAGCACAGATGGTTCAGCGTGATATGTCGCAAGCAATAGGTCGCATGATCAATTCTTACTTCACGCAAGTTTATTTTTGTTATTTCGCAAGTTAGCCTTTGATTATTTCGTAGATAAATTTCGCAAGCAAGAGAGCTAGCACAGTTGGTTGAGAGGCATGAATGCAAGCAATAGGTCGCATGATCAATTCTCATCTCACGCATATTTATTTTTGTTTTGCGAGAATTGTCTCTAGAACAATTAGACTTTGATTACTTCGCAAGATCTTTCATTATTTCGCAAGAGAAGGTTAGCACAATTGGTATGGTGCGAGAAAATGCAGAAAGTAGATCAAGGGTTCAAGTCTCACTCTTCCCAATTATTTTTGCTGCGAGATGTTCAGACAATTCACATAAGAGCTAAGTACCTTTTCTTAGAATATTTTACTTACAACAAACAAAAGATTTTTTATTTAATTTCCAAAAAGCGATATAATCGCAAGATTTCTAAAATTATTAAGATTTCAAAACATTTCAAAGATTTTTGACTAAAAAAGATCATAAAAAATGTCTGCGAATTATCGCAAAAAGTTAGAAATTTCAAAAAAATTCAGAGATTTCAAAGACTACAAAAAGTGAAATTATTGCAAAGATTTCTAAGATTTCAAAATATTTTGATTTGATTTACAAAGAGCGATACAATCGCAGAATTACAAAGATTTTACAATTACAAAAATTTCAGAATTACAATATGTTAGAATTTTTCTTGAATATTTACTTCAGATGATATGATATTATGAGAATGAAAACAGAAATGAAAGCATAAAGAAACTCGAATAAAGAAACGGGAGATTATTTCACAGACATATTTTGCAAAAAATAGTTAGAACAGTTGATATGGCGCAACATTATACAAGAGTCAGATCAAGAGTTAATTTTGCAAGACTTCATTTCTCATTTCTTCTCAATTTTCAAGCAAATCATATACTTCCCAAGAGACAACAACAAGCCGTAAAAGATAAGTACCATTTCCTTGAATATTTTATCTATTATTTTTGCGAGAAAGATTTTTGATTTTATTTATCAAAAGAGATATATAATCGCAAGATTTCTAAAATTTCTAAGATTTCAAAACATTACAAAGATTTTTTAGATTGCGATACAATTGCAAGATTCAAAAAAGAATTCATCGCAAAAATTTGAAGATCTCAAAAAATTTCAAAGATTTCAAAGTTACAAAAAACAGAGAAGATTAAATTTATATATTTCTATAGAACATTTTTTATTTAAAGACGCGATTTAATCACAAGGTTTCAAAGAGGATTTTTAAGATTTCAAAATATTTTACAGAGAATTTACTTCAAAAATGATATTATGAGAATGAAAGAAGAAATGGAAGAAATGAAAGAAAGAATGAACGAAGAAATGCGAAATTATCGCAAGAAACGCGAATAAAATTTCGCAAGAGAGAAATGCAATTGCATAACATGGCGGAATTATCGCAAGAAATGAAAGAGTAAAGAAATGCGAAATTATCGCAAAAGACGCGAATAAAATTTCGCAAGAGAGAAATGCAATTGCATAACATGGAGGAATTATCGCAAGAAATGAAAGAGTAAAGAAATGCGAAATTATCGCAAAAGACGCGAATAAAATTTCGCAAGAGAGAAATGCAAATGCATAAGACGGGCGCAAATCGCCTAAAAACACATAAGAATGGGACGAACCTTTATGGCGTACACCCTAGTTCGCGGATTCTATTCTGTAATAGGCAATGTCATTAAAGTGCGTCATAAGGGGGGTATCTCTTTGCATGACTATGGGAAAGTCTATACTGCTGCTGGAACCTAGTCATGGAGATTTGGGATTATAGAAAATCCATCCAGGAGAGATAACTTGGATTCCCAACTATATAAGGCTATACCCTGGTTGGGCGCCCGAGAGTTTATCCTAAGGAATGCAAAGTATGATCAAGGCGCCGAGGTACACGGTTGAGCTGTGGGTGCCCGGGACGGATGAACCTACCCTGTCCATCCATGGAAAGTCTTGGCTTACGATGTGTTCGGCCCGAAGAAAACCCATCTAGGGTGTAGTCTCGTAACTATAAGTCATCTAGGCATAAAGGATAAGAGGCTACGAAAAAAACTGGTTGTTTCTAGAACCGGATGGGAGGAGCTACTCTTGTATGGCAGAAGTACGTCTCCTTGAAGGGGCAACCAGGGGGAGATATAAGGGCGATACCCTCCATTAAGGAGCTGTGTATCAAAAAAGACAGAAATGTCATGAGACTTTATATTCGCAAGAATATTTAGGCCCGTCATATTGTCGCGTGACAAAGGCGGAAATGTCATGGGACTTTATATTCGCAAGAATATTTAGGCCCGTCATATTGTCGCGTGACAGGCCAAAAAGCCTCAAGAGAAATGTTAAGATGAGATCAATGGGTTTTTGCAATAAGATCAAAAGATGATATAAATGAAATCAATGATATGAGGATATAAATCGCAAAGACGTCCTGCGATTTCATCGCAAAGACGGCAATGTCATAAGTCTTAAAAAGAAAAGAGAGATTAATCTCACAAGATGGCTTAGACTTATCATATTGTCGCAGAGATCAAAATAAATGATAAGACAAGATCAATGGATTATTACATATAAAAGTAAGAATGTCCTGCGATCAGACAAGTGGCATAATAATACCTTTAACTAGGAAGGCAAAATAATACCACAAGAGAGGTTATACCTACAAGCGTATAACAGATTGCTAACGACTTTATATTAGTCTTATTTCATTATAGATCAATAACAAGAGGCAGGTATGGGAATGCATAGAATGGAAATTACAATTTGTCGCAGAAAATAGTCGCAAGAAAGAAAGAGAGAAGTACACAAGTTTGACAGGCCAAAAACAAAATAATACCACTAGAGAGAACGAAAATAAACTTGCGAAGATAGTTATATTGCAGGAAAAAACAGTGGAGAAAATAAAAATGAGATACAATGAGCCAGAAAAATGAGGCACAAGAGAATGAACCTGCGGGAATAAAGAGGAATGTATTTACTAGAGAAAAATACAAAGAAATGGAGAATGAAGGAAATTTAAAGCTACATCACTTTTATCACGGCGAAATGAGAATAATACCTTGAAATTTTGCAGGACTATTCATATTTTGATCCATTATTCGCAGCACTATTCGCAGCACTATTTGCGACACTATTCGCAGGACTATTCATAATTCGCAGTACTATTTGAACACTATTCATAATTCGCAAAAATATTCAGAAATTAGCAAGGTTATTCATAATCATGCAGACTCATTCATAAATTCGGAGATTCACCCAGAATTTCGCAGGAATTGTGATTATTTTGCTGAATGTGATTATTTTCTTAAAGTGATTATCACTTGAGGCAGAGGCAAGATAAGAATAAAGAAGCAATTTAATCATTCAACATTTTCTCAAGGATTCTCCTTCATAGATAAAGAACAGAGGCAGTTAGGGATTACCAAGAAAATATTTTATGTTCTTTATCTTCTCGGCAAGAATCATTTCCAAAATGGGCAAGAATTCTCACTAAAAATGAAGAAATAATTTCGCATGAATAGAGGCAATATTTTTCATTCAAGAGCGGATACTTCATATATTTCGAGGATTGAGTACTTCTTATACTTCTTCAAGGATACTTCGCATACTTCATACTTCGTGTACTTCAAAAGATGATACTTCTAATTATTTCTCAAAGCTTCAGAACATCGCAAAAGAATAGAGGCAAGTATATACTTTTTAAGTTTGGTATTCTTTCGCTAGTTCCTTCGTCAACAAAGATTAGAGACTACTACAACAACGAGTTTTTTCTTAAAGATTGCTCTTCAAGCAATATTCAAGAAAAAAGAGGCAAAATGTAGGAGCAGAATCTCGCAACAACAACGACTCTTGCAAGGATTTCTGCCACACATGGCAAGTGTCGCAAATAATTATAAGAAATGACGAAATATGTGAAGATTTTATCATTACTCGCAAGAATAAGGTGATAGTTCGCAAGAAATGTAGCAAGAAGGAAGAATCTACTGAGACATGGAGAGACTTGAGGGAAATGTAACGAGAAACTTGAGAGAAATGAAGAAAGCTTATGAAAGATATTACCGCAGAACTCGGATCCGAAATTAAGGGAAAGCTTAGATGTAAATGAGTTGTCATCCACTATGTAATTACCTATATAAAGAAGAGAGAGAGAGAGAATTTTAGGAAGAGAGAGAAAGATATTTTGCAGAGAGAGATTTTTAGAGAGAGAAAATGTATTTTCTTTATCATCTTCTTCCCCAAAACTAGATCTAGAATTCTTCCAAGAACTTCATTAATGGAGATTGTAAATGTAAATTTATGTAGCTACAAATTATCATAGTGAAGAACCGTGGATGTAGATCACATTGATCGAACCACGTAAAAAATATTGGTGTCTATTTATAATTTTAGTATTTTTATCACCATTTTTATATTTAGATCTAGAAATTGTTATCAAGATATGATAAGGGGTGTGTTGTAGGTTTTCCTGCAATTACACGCCTCATTAAAACTTTGACAAGGAAAAACCCAGTGGGATAAAACCTTGGTAAAACTCTTCACATGTGGTACTTCACATGTTGTCACGTAATTTATATGTAGTTCATCACATGCAATACGATTTTCAAAGATCGACGAGGCTAAGTTAATTGCCTCGTTAAAACTTCGCAAGGGAAACCCAAAGGGGCAAACCTGAACTAAAGAAAAAGAGTACAATATTAACTAAACTTAGAACATAGTTGTATGTGTATACGTTGCCTCATTAAAACCTTGACAAGGAAAATCCAGTGGGATAAAACCTTGATGAAGGGAAAAGAGTATAACATGACAAATGCAGGTAAAGGTGATCCGTCGTAGATGATCACTTTGCTCTGTTGAAGTTGACTAGTTGCTTCACAACTCTTAAGGCAGAAAACCCTCGTGGGAAAGACAATAGCCTTAGCTGGGAAATTACATTCCCGGTGTTTGTTGTTGTCTCATTAAAAACCTTACCGAGCAACAAAACCATGTGGGGAAAAGTAACCTCGGTGAAGGAAAAGAGTTCAACACACAATTAGATGCTCCCCATGATGTCAGACAATTTCCATTAGTCTAATGTAGTCAAAGGGAGTTTATTACACATTACTTTGGTGACTTGAATGTTTATAAGACTCTGTTGTTGATTATGGAAGTTACGATGCTTAACAGACTATCACGTTTCGTTTCTTTGATTCAGATATTTTCAGTAATATCAACGCGATCTTTATGTCTGTAACGTTCACCATACTTGATGTTTTTAGTGTTGTCTCGCTAAAAACCTTGTCGAGTAACAAAACCCTTTGGGAAAACAATTCTCGATCGAAGGGAAAAAGAGTACAACACAACTTCAATTTCGAAGTAAAATATGTCGACATCATATCCTTGGATCCTCCCCCTGATGTCGGCATCTCCCCCTGATTACTTTTAGAGTTGTTCCAGATAGTTCCTTTAGTCATGTACTTTTCGAAACTGAATATCAGTAATAACCTAGAAAATAATCTACCATATCTCCCTATGATTACTTTCGTTGGGGAAGAGATTATTGTTCCTTCATAATCAACAACTTTTGGATTGCACTTTCATTAGCATTCCTTTTAATGTCTTTATAGGGATAAAACCAATTTTTGTCAATGGTTACTTTTAAGTACATGATTACATTCACTATACCATTCCAATGACGTTGCATTGGCGCGGAGCTATATCTAGCTAACAAGTTCCCTGAGGATGTAAAATTTAATCGAGTACATTATTATACTAAGTACAACAATGCATCTATTGTACTTAGATATGGGAATTTCATCTCCCAACACATATTCGTCATCTTCCTTTAGACGAAATGGTCACTTACTTATATTTGAACCTCGACTAATCATAGGAGTGCTATCAGGATGCATGTCTTTGTTAAATTGCCTGACAACTTTAGATATATGAAAACTGGTGGAATAATATACCACAAGCTCAGTATTCGATCGAGCTTTCACTATATTTTTCATCTCAAATTCGGATTTTAAATAGCTTTTAAAGTCTCTTATTACATCAAGAGTACACATCGTGTTAGCATCAACATAAATAGCTACAATTCCAAATCAAGAACTTTCTTATGAATACGCAAGGAAAAATAACTTCCTTGTCTATCCCCTCCAAATCAAATAGCCACTTAAACGGGTATACCACATCCTCCTGATTGCTTGAATCTATAAGTGAGCGTTATATCTAACTGTAAACGCACTCTGTGGTTTAGAGTCATTTGATTTGGGAAACAAAAGTCTATCAAGTACTTTTGTAAATATCTTCTATCTCTTTATTCTTTCAGAGATACGTAACAACCACATACATATGCTGCGTTTCAAGTCCTTTTGAAATTACCAAGCTAACTAAGTAGTAAAATGCTATAATGCTCATTACAACAAAGTAAACAATTCCATGGCTTTGTGAGATACCTCGCGCCACAAGGAGAGTCTTTATACCATTATGACTTCATTATTCTCACTGCGCTTTGTGACAAATAATCATGTATGTCCACATTCTTTACACTTGGTTGGTTAGCACTACCACACCAAATACCTATATATTTGTCAAAGAATCAAATTCTACCTGGATTGTGTAGGCCGGATATGCTATTTATTGTTGATATTCAAACAATAAGAAGCATGGTTCGATCTCATCGTGATCGATTTCCTTTAGTAACTGTATATGAAAATAATAATCATTAATATGCTCACACGATCTTTCCATTGACTCGTGTGTGTTCTCATAATCCACTTCGGAGGTCATTGTTCTCTAGAATCGTTAAACTTCACAGCATCCTCCAGTATTGATTCATGGACATAGTTAGAGACAATCAAATGAGATGATTTCATTAATGATACAAATTAGGTTGTGCCTTACTCATCTACTTCCTTTCTAGGTGAGTATTGATCGAACCTAGTGGCATATCCATCTTCCTTTATGGAGCCACGGCCTTAACTACACTTCCACCAAGTGTAGTTGCAACACCTTAGTCTATGGTGTACCCCATATTGAGGATTTCTAACCTTGCAAAAATATTTGCAGCTGGTATGAGTGATCTTGTCACTTTAGCGACATCAGTGTACATTCTAAAAATCGATTATTCTTTGTCACTTCACATTTATATTTGTGAAGTACAAGAATCAACATGAGACATACTGGGAACACACCACGACAATTCCTGTCGTTCCCTTAGAAAATACTTTTTCTTATCTCCCCATAACGAAGGGAAGAATGTCTCATTAAAATGACAACCCGCAAATCTAGCGGTAAGAGATCTCCTGCCAAAAGTTTTAAAATGAGGATAATTGTTGGGAACTCATTTCCAACATAACTACTTAACAGTTTTCAAGACCCATCATAGTACGATGTGGAGTCGTAATGGCACATATAAAGTGTAACCAAAAATGCGTAAAAACACGAATGTCAGGCTTAAATATAGTTACCAACTGGTACGCAGAAAAGGTTGACTAATATTGGGTTCTAAAAACAAATTAAGTAAGATGCGTGTAATATTGCATATCCCCAAAGCAATAAAGGATAGGTTGGTACGCATAACCTATTCCATAGACACCATCTGTAACCTTTGATGGTAGCCTCTGCGAGACCATGGGGTATAGGATGCTCTACATTGATCCTATTAAACATGCAATAACTATCAATTCCTTTTGATGTATATTCTCTAGCATTAACAAGGGTGGTAAGCCTTTGCACTTTTCATTGTGTGCTAGGAGTTTTCAAACGCAAATTTCTTGGGAACTATAACTAGTCCAAAATTTCAAAACATTCACCAGAGCCATAAGTCACTTTAATGGTCCGCATTCTGCATGAATATTTTTCTAAATTTCACCTTGTTTTCTTTGTAATATGGAATTTTTACCATTTGCATCTTAGGATGGTCTGGATCCTGTTTTACTGAAGACTTTGTAAAAATGAGTGATATGCTTTCTTACCTAAAAGCATAATGGGAAGGAGGGTTATGCATCTAGTAATTTAGAAAACACTTATTGAGAGATATGTCGTCACTTTGCATTCTGTCAATCTTTTTTCCCATTTTTGTTCACTCAAATAAAGTGATATTTGTATGAGTTCTTTCAAAACAATCATCATGTCACAACCAAAGTTTCTTTTTGGTTATTCCCAAAGCCTGTATGAGTCAGTTTCCAACATTTCATCATAGGAGTCAATATGATTCAATAATCCAAATATTATAGTGAATTACATTGCACTAGATTGACTCATTAGTTTCTCTAAAATATATTTCCTGCCAAATATATTAGAGACTATAAAAGATGCAATCAATTACATTCTCATCATTTTGATGTTCCACATGATATCCATTTGCACGGGTTACTTGGGAATTTAACAAGGTGTGATTATCTCTTGGTACATCTAGAGATTTTTCTATGTCTTTGTTCTGCCTTGAAAAAAAAATGAGCAGTGCTGCGCTCGATAATATAGTCAATTGGTCAGGCAAAGTTCTTGTTGCCATTAAAGTTGATGTGAAAATTGGTTGTTACTATGATACACATACACATTATATTGTATATACCAACACCTATGACCAGGTGCATTTCCAACTCTTTTATTTATGATGAGAGCTAGAATTACATTTTATCTGATCCCATGTTCAATTGATACCTATACTTTGGTGTCATTACTGCTGTGGATGAAAAAAAAAATTCATGATATATATGTCCCTTTTCACATGCTTTATATGAGTCGGTACGTCTAACCCTCATTACTTTGGGGTTCTTTTCATTTTCAATTTTGCTACATTTAGCTTAATTTGATAAATTTCTTTATCTCAATAGGCC
Organism: Papaver bracteatum; assembly: GCA_023529315.1. Classification (NCBI taxonomy): domain Eukaryota; kingdom Viridiplantae; phylum Streptophyta; class Magnoliopsida; order Ranunculales; family Papaveraceae; genus Papaver; species Papaver bracteatum. The sequence continues at coordinate 452,227 of JAJJWX010002127.1, read as the reverse complement.
AAGAGAATCTCACTACACATGTCAACCACTTACTCTAGGTTGAATATATATTAATAAAGATAATTATCTTGTTGTCATACTGCAACATATACTGGTTCGTTAGTATTATGGATGAAGTAGAAAAATGAAAATTTTATGACTCATATCATCTTTTGTGAGTTCTTCCACAAAAATTGGAATACATGTGATTTTATTTGAACGTATGTTTTGAAACTATTGACAAATTAATAGTCGAGTAAGTGGATACATTCCACGGAACATTCAAAAATTTTGGGAAAATATAAAGTATCCAATAATGGTACTCAAGTACTTCTAAGCCCCAAATGAATACATTGGAATTGAGTTGGTATAACCAATTAAACAAAATACACCATTCGGCTACATACAATATCATATTCAAGAGAACAAATAGCATTAAGACCAAAATTCTTAATGATTAAGATCAATAAAAATAATTTAAATTGACTATTTATATGCTGCTGACTTATTTTAAGACAAAAATAAACAAAACTAGGCATATTCTAAAAACAAGTAAATAAGCCTAGCTAGTAAATAAGCCTAGCATATAAAAGTTCGTGTTATAGTTACATACCTTCCTCAAGCTTTGGTTCCCATTATGTATAGACATAATCGGACCGGGCTTGGCCGCGCACGGCCCAGATTGAACTGGAACAGAACACCACAGTATTGGATCCTCCAGGAACCAGAACGGGACGGGATGGGATAGCCCAGGATAGGACATGATAGGTTAGGATAGGACAGCCGGGTCCGGGTTATGGCAGACGGGTCCGGGTTAGGTCATAGGGTCCGGATTAGGAACCATTATCCTCTCCTCATCTATTTCCCACGGACGACCGCGTTTCTTCAAGTTTTCCAAAAGATGAACAACTCCAAAATTACCTTCATCCGGATAGAATTCCTTTTCTGGTGTTCCATCTTTCATCGATTGACAAGGCCACGTTCCCGGTATGATATTTTAATTCAAGACCAAATCAAAAACAGGGGAAAAAAATAGATCCAACTTATCTTTTTTTTTTGATTTTTTTTTTCTTTGATGTAAACCCAAACCCAACCTTTAATTCAAACAACTTGAATTTATCATTCATTTAGGAAAAATAAATAAAATCAATCGCTCTGCGGTATAGCATCGGGCATGATAACGTGATTGAGGAGAATTATATGTGAAGGGAGGAGATGTAGATACAAGAAGAAGAACCATGATATTGATAAAGATTCATCAGAGATTACATAATACAAGGTTCTTTATATATAGGGAAGGGAAAACCTAGCCGTCTAATGGACCGAACATCCATGGGCCACAGGCCGTTAAACAAAAACTTATTTTAGGGAAAATCTAAGATCAAATGAGTAAATCTTTGCATTCATTATACTTCCTAAAATATCTCAACATATACCTTTGTTTATGAATGCGAGATTGATTACTTTCCCTGTTTTTCTAAACAAGACCAAAAAAATCTCCATTTATTCTTTTAAGAAATCTTAACAAATCTGAACAAAAACTAATACACATATTTATGACTTACTATAATGCACGGGATGTTTTACGTTCGGTTTAACTAAAAATAATGAATATCTAACCGTAAGAAAATTACAGTTAGTATATTTAAAATATGCCACACGTAAATAGTTTTTGAAAAAAAATTCTAACTCACTGACTTTTTACAGTTAGGTTTTATATGAGTCGAAACCCAACTATAAAGCTGGGTTTTTTTTGGGAAAAACCCAACCGTAACTGGTTCTGAAACTTAATTTTTTCTATTTTTTTAATGAATCTAACCATTTCAAAAGTACAATTGGTTTGTTTATTACGATCACCGAAAGGTTATGAACACTCTTAACCCTAAACATGGTTTGATGACATATATTTATATTAATCAAAGAGTTACACAGTTTCCCTTTAGGCAAGTTAACAATGAGATACACTAAGATACAATGTGGTCTATAGATAGAGTGAGCCTAAGTGACACCAACGATATTTTGTGTTAACACCCCCCCGCAAGCTGAACGTGAAGTATCCTTAAGTGAAAGCTTGGATGATAGATAATGAAATCTTGGCTTGAGAAGTCCTTTAGTAAATAAGTCTGCAAGCTGATGTTGAGTAGGCATGTAACAAACAATCAAAGAGCCACGAACAACACGTTCTCGAACAAAATGATAGTCAATATCAATGTGTTTAGCACGAGAATGCAAGATAGGATTAGAAGCCATGTAAGTGGCACTGATATTGTCACATAATAGAATAGGTGGTTGCTTGATGTATAAGCCTAAATCATGCAAGAGATATAGTATCCAAATAACTTCAACTGCAGCAAGAGCTAAGGCACGATATTCAGCCTCAGTGCTTGAACGAGAAATTGTAGGCTGTTTATTTGAAGACCAAGAGATTAAATTAGGACCAACAAAAACACAAGTGCCAGCTGTGGAACGACGATCATCAGGATTACCAGCCCAATCAGCATTACTATATGCATAAACCGTATCAGAAGAGCTGCCAGAGACCTGAAAATTGGACGATGGTTTAAAAAATAAATTCTTTCCTAACGTGCTTTTGAGATAGCGAAGAATTCTCTTTACCGCAAGAAAATGAATGTCAATGGGAGTATGCATAAATTGGCAAACCTGGTTGACAATATAAGTGATATCGGGTCTGGTCATTGTTAAATATTGCAATGCACCTACCAAACTGCGATATAATGTAGCGTCAGGAAACAAGGTACCATCATGAGCTGATATTTTTGCACCCACGGTAATGGGAGTGGAAACTGGTTTCACAATTAACAAATTAACACGCTGAAGAATATCAAGAGTATATCGTGTTTGGGACAGGTGAAGACTAGAAGAAGACATGTGTTCCTCAATGCCAAGAAAAAAATGTAGATCACCCAATATAGAAAATTGTTGCTTGAGATCCACTAACAATTGAGAAAAATAATGAGAATCAGACCCCGTAACAATTATATCATCCACATATAAAATAAGCAACAGAACACCAGTTGAAGATTTTCGAACAAACAAAGAAGCATCATACTTGGAAGCAACAAATCCCAATTCAGAAAGATAAGAAGTGAACCGTTGAAACCAAGCCATGGGCGCTTGTTTGAGCCCATATATGGCTTTATTCAACTTGCAAACATGATTGGGATATCTTTTGTCAACAAATCCCGGAGCCTGAGACATGTAAACTTCTTGATCCAAGAAACCATGCAGAAAAGCATTTTTAATGTCTAACTGACGAATAGGACAAGAACAGGATACAACAATACTCAAGACCAAGCGGATAGTAACATGATTAATAACGGTACTGAATGTTTCGTCATAATCAATACCAAACTGTTGAGTATACCCCTTTGCAACCAATTGAGACTTGCGGCGATCAATCGTACCATCTGATTTTCGCTTAATCCAATTGACCCATTTGCAGACGATAGCATTCATATGAGGTTGACGTGGAACATATGACCAAGTGTCATTAATCCGAAGAGCATGATGTCCATCTCTCATAGAATCCATCCACTCTGGAATTTTTCTCGCTTCACTGTAGGATTTCGGTTCAAAAAAAGATTCTTGCATCTCAAAAAGAAAACATGAAGCAATAGGGTTCTTTGTAACGGCAAGTAAATTCATTTTAACTAGAGGTTTACGGATGCCATCACATAAATGAGTAGTCATTGGATGCTGAGTAGGACCCTGTTTAGAAATTGGATCAGCAATGGAATCATCGTGATGAGAAGAAACTGGAGACGAAGATGCAGTAGAACTCGCTGCTGGAGAAATTAGAGAAGGAGGTGGTGAGAAGGAATCATTACTGGTGGATAAGGAAGTAGTAGAGTAGTTCGAAAAAGAAGTCGAAGGAGCTGGTGGGGAAGGAGGAGGATAAGGAGGTAAAACAGATGGAGTGACAAGAGGCAAAACAAACTAGGTAGGTAAAAGAGATTGTGGTTCAGGAGAAACACCAGGATTGGTGATAGAGAAGGGAAAATAAGACTCATCAAAAAGAACATTCTGAGAGATATACACAAGTTTACTACTCAAATCAAAACATTTGTATCCCTTGTGTTGGTCAGAGTAACCAATGAAAACACATGGTTTCGTTTTGCACTCCAATTTGTTTTTGTTGTACGAAACTAAATGAGGGCAGCATAAGCATACAAAGACATGAAAAAAATTGTAGTCAGGCTGCTGATGATACATCTTAAAAATGGTGAATAACCAACCAGAGCAGACGAAGGCATTCAATTAATGAAATAAATTGCTGTGGAAAATGCCTTTGGCTAATAAGACTTAGGCATGTTGTTGTGATGAAGAAGAGCTAAGCCTGTTTCAACTATGTGACAAATCTTGCGCTCAGATATACCATTTTTCTGTGGAGTGTGAGAGAAAGAAAACTGATGAAAAAAACCATGTGTTGCGAAAAAATCACGCAAAGAATGATAAATATATTCTCCACCACTATAACTCTGAAAAGTTTGCAGAGCTATTAAAAAATGATTCTCAGTTTGAGCTTTAAAGTGCTTAACACAGTTAAAAACTTGAGTTTTATTATGCAAAAAAATAAATCCAGGTAAATCTGGAAAAATCATCCACAAGAAGAAGAAAATAGCGAAATCCAGAATTCGAAATAACTGGAGAAGGCCCCCATAAATCACTATGAACCTTAAAGAGTACACGATCACTCACTTAAGTTGATAAACAAAACGATAACCTATGATGCTTAGCACAAGCACAACTATTACATAAAGTGTGCCGAAATATTGAAGGTATGGAAACCAACTTTTGAGAATCTAAGATGGAGATACATCGATGATGCAGATGACCAAGGCGCATATGCCATAACTGAGAAGTGGAAAGAGTTGCAACATGACTATGAGAAACAACTGAAGGTGAAGATGTGGAAGAAGTGGTAGGATGAATGGAGTACGGACCACCATTACTAGGTTCGCTGAGTAGAAGTTTCCCTGTTTTTCGATCATTAATAGAAAAACCGAATCGATCAAAACACACATAAACATTATAATCTTTGAGTTAATTGAGAGACATAAATAAGATTTTTTGCAATTAATGGCACATGAAAAACTCGATTTAAAGATAAGGAACTGTGTGACGTTATGATCAAAGCATTGTCAGTGGAAGTAATGGGTAGAAGATTACCATTACCAACCATAACATGATTGGAACCAGAGTAGGAAGTCAGAACAGTAAGCAAAGTTGGATAAGCCGTCATGTGATTTGTAGCCCCTGTATCCGCATACCAATGTTAATCAAATGATGTAGCTTGTAGTTGCATAGAAGTGAACGACTGAGGAAGGTCACGAGCTTGAAACGCATGATTGAATCAGTTTGCACAAGTTAATGCAATATGCGTTTTGGAGTCGCAAATCTGGCACGGTTGTTTGCTGCCTGAAAGTTGTGTTGGAGGAGAACCAAGTATGGATGGTTTCTGTTGAGATGGAACACCAAACGAATAGGTTGGAGGTGAAAAGTAACCACCACGTCCACGACCACCAACACCACGACCACCACAATAACCACGACCATTGTTGCCACCATGACCACCTCTGTAGGAGTTGTAACCACCACGATTATTGTTGTTAGAGAAACGAAAAGGGGAAAAGTTTGTGGAGGAAGAAGTAGAAAAAGTGGAACCGTAGAAGGTAGTGGAAGGAGTAGAGTCCGGTGTACGTTGATTTTACTAGGTAAGACGAATCTCATGATTAAGGAGCAAGGGTTTTAGCTCATAGAACGTGGGAAGAGTAGAACGAGTTTCTATGGCAGTGTAAAAAGCTTGATAATCAGGTCTTAAACCTCTAATGGTATTGAGAACAATTTCAACATCACTTAAAAGAGATGAAGAAGTTAAAATAGAGTCTTTGATGGAAGTGATCTTGGCAAGATAGGCAGAGATGGAAAGATTGTCTCTTTGAAGTGTTTGAAGCTGATGACGGAGTTGAAGAGAACGAGCAGCAGTTGGAGATGCGTAGGTGTTGGCTAAGTTTTTCCATAGTTCATGAGCATATGTAAAATCAGGAATATCCGCAAAAACCGACTGAGTTAGGGTAGCTTGGAGCCAGCTAAGAAGATGGGTATCAATTTGAAACCAGGGAAGATATTGAGGGTTTGGAAGAGGATTATCAGTAGATGAACCAGGTAAAAAGGGAGTTGGAGATTCAACAGAAGAATCTACATGACCATAGAGATCATGAGAACGTAGAATTGGAAGGACTTGACGACGCCATTGGATATAGTTGGTTTCATCAAGTTTGAAGGAGATGTTGGAAGGTTTAAGCTTGAGATAGGAAGAGGTTGTAGACACAGGAGATGAGATAGTTGAAGCTTCGGTAGACATGGCTGCTAGGGTTGTGTTTAGAGAAGAAAAAAAAAAGAAGGCCCTAATGGCTCTATACCATGAAAGGTTATGAACACTCTTAACCCTAAACAGGGTTTGAGGACATATATTTATATTAATCAAAGAGTTACACAGTTGCCATTTAGGCAAGTTAACAATGAGATACACTAAGTTACAATATGGTTTATAGATAAAATGAGCATAAGTTACACCAACGATATTCTGTGTTAACGATCACTTCTATCAATATGCTTCTTCCATCCTTTTAATAGAGAACTCAATCTACGAGTATAAGTTTTTCGAATCGCCGATTGATTGAAGACGGTGAAATGATTTTGATTAAAAAAAGAGGGAAAGATTTACCGTTGATGAAGGAGAGGAAGTTAAGAAGAAGAGAGATCTTTCAATAAGAATTATGTTTTGATTTTAGTTTTTAGGTTTATAATTTAGTTGAAGGGTATTTTAGACATTTGGTATTGAATCAAGAATACCCTATAACCAATTTTTTGATCACTAGGAATCTAAGTGAAGCCCCCACTATTGGAATGACTCCCCAACTGGGTTGCACAGATGCGGACGCGTAGACGCGGACACGACACGACGCGGACGCGGACACTACAAAATTCTTAAAAAACTAGGACGCGGACACGTATATACATATTTTATTTATATATACAATCATGTATTTATACAACAAAGTCAAGTATTTCGACCCTAAAAATTAGAAAATGATGCTACATGTGTATAAATTTCAAAAGAAAAGAAGATATCGTTTGATTATACACGTCGAATGTCAAACAATCAGTCACTATTAAACACATGGCACAATCAAAATGCATTCTTAGAACAACACATGCCTAACTAAAGGTATACGTGATGTCATTTCCAATTACAAAACCCTAATAAAGACCTAAATTATTAATCTAAATGTTTTTCTTTCTTCATTTGGTTAATAATAGTAAAAATAAAGGAAGAAGTTTAAATGAAAATGGAAAAAAATGCGTCGGACATGCGTCATCGGTGCGTCCAAACCAGACGCGCGCAGGACGCGCAAATTGGTGCGCCGGACACGCGTCGTGTCAACGTCCCACGCGTGTCCCGTGTCCGACGCGAGTCGGACGCGGACACGGCTCAAGAAATAGAGCGTCCGTGCAACCCAGCTCCCCAATAATAGGTTTGTTATACAGAGAGAACATGCTTTGAAATACAGCCGGTAAATCAACTGAACACTCAGAACTTTAAAAGTCGGAGAGAACTACGTGACAAAGCATAATCTGACTCATTGGCTAAATGTTAGGGCATGAATCAAGTTATGGGTCATTATGCAAATTCAGAGTTCATGAAAAATTTAGAACTAGTGTGCAATTTTTTTTTGGACCCTATAATTTTTTCTTTTGTCACGTAAGCAAATTTAAGACCACAAACATTTTTTTGGTATCCAGGTAGATCATCACATTAACGGAAAGAAACAAGATTAACGCGATAAAACGTGACATCATATAAGAATAGGGCTGCACACTAACCGAACCGAAAACCGCAACCGCACCGAACCGATGATCCTACGGTCGGTCACGATTAACATTTTAATAACCGTTAGATTTACGGTTCGGTGTACGGTTCTACCCATAACCGCACACTAACCGCACCGAAAAACCGATTAATAGGGACCGTCGATGAGTTTTGATCCTGATTAATCTTATCCGTATAGATTAAATCCTAAACCCTATATATTTCGAAACCCTAATCTCTTTAGATTTTTTTTTTTTCTCTTCTTCGTTTCTCTTCCTCTCGGGCTCTCAGTCTCACTCCACCACCACTAGTAGGCAGTAGAAGAACCACCACCCTGATCGTTTAAACCACCCCCATCAAGATCACCACCACCTCTATAGCTCTTTCTAGTAAGTAAATAGATCTATGGTTTTATTTCTCATTATCGTTTCGATTGATTTGTTTGTTTTTCAATTTCTAGGGTTTTGTTTTTTTTAATTATTCTTCTGTTAGGACTTAGGGTTTCTTTTGTCGAAATGTTTTGCTTGTTGTTGTGTGATTATCAATCAATTTCTTTTGTCAAATTTTATTTTTCTGATTACAGTCATGGGTTTTTTATTTCAGGTTTTGGTTGAGTTAAGGGGATGAACTCAAGGTCAAGGAAGGAGTCTGAAAGATATTATCATTTAGTTTGAGTTAAGGGAAGGAAGGAGTTTGATTAAAGGTAACTACTAACTAGTCCAATCTTCATTTTGACTTGTTCTATTTGATTGAGGTTTTGAACTTAGGGTTTGTTGATGAAAAATGTTTTGAAAAAGGTTTGTTGATGTAAAATGAAGTGATTTACGATCTGTGACTTGATATGGTTGAGTACTGATATGGTTGAATGTTGAATGGTGTAAATGTTTTGAAAAAGGGTTTTCAATTTCTAATGGGTGGTGAATGTTGATATGGTTGAGCACTCTGAAATCTGAATTAGTCATGTTTACTCTGAAATTGTTTTTTCAATATTTGTTGTATCAAGTTAAGTTTCATTATCAAGTTAAGTTTCATTATGCTTGTGTAATAAGAACTAACTTATTTAACTTTGGCATTTGGCAGGGTAAGTAATGTTTGGATCAAGTTCAGTTTCATTATCAAGCTGCAAGATGGCAAGTGCATCTCCCTCTCCATCCCCTGCAGCTAGGTCTACTGATGTGACACTGACTATAGCACCTCAAGTTGATGCTACACAGCAATAAACACAAGTTACACATCAGCCCACACAGGACCCTGCACCTGAACCTGAAGTTGAACCAAAAAAGAAGGGGAAAACAAGATCAAAAGTTTGGAATGACTCTAAAAGGCTCAATGAAGAACAAGCACAGTGTAACCATTGTAAGAAGAAATTGCAAGCACATAGTCGAGGAAATGGCACTTCCAGCATGAAGACACATTTAGCCACATGTCCAGATAATCCTAACAAGAAGCTGAAGGGTCAAAAGAGTTTGATGTTTCCACCACCCAGACCTGGACATTCATCACAACTGGTTGCTGTAAGTTATGACAAGGATATGTGTAGAAGAAGATTGGCTGAGTTTGTTATCATAGATGAACTGCCATTTAGAATTGTAGAAGGAGAAAGGTTTAGAAGATATAATGAACAGCTGGAACCAAGATTCAAGGTGCCAAGCAGGATGACAATTTACAGAGATCTTTTAATCATATACAAAGATGAGAAAGAGAAGTTGAAGAAATACTTCAAGGAAAGTAAACAAAGAGTGTCTCTCACAACTGATACATGGACTTATCCAAACAACTTCAATTATATGTGTGTGACAGTGCACTACATTGATATCCATTGGAAGCTTCGAAATAGGATTATTTTGTTTTGCTTGATCAAGGGTCATACTGGAGTGGAGATTGGGAAAATGCTTGAGAAATGTTTGCTGGATTGGGGGCTAGAAGATATTTTTGGTGTGACTTTGGACAACGTCAGTGCAAATACTGTGGCAATTGAGTACCTAAAAACAAGTGTCATCAATTGGATAGGAGCAACAATGAGATCTCAATACATGCAGGTATAATTACTTTTCTTAGCTCTATATTGTGCTTGTTACATAGCCCTGTGCTCTTTATATATTTTGCACTCTGATTTTTTGATGATATTTCCTTGTTTCACTCTTACCAGGTCAGGTGTGTAGCGCATGTTCTTGTGCTTGTTGTCAAAGATGCTGTGATGTTGTATCACAAGTCAATTGGCAGGATCAAATCAGTTATAAAGTTTGTTACCGGTTCTCCCTCTAGGTTGGCCAAATTCAAAGAATGTGCTTCTCTCGAGAAGATTGATTGTAAGAAGATGGTTTTCCTTGATGTGAAGACCAGGTGGAATGCTACGTATCTGATGCTTGAAGCTTCCATTCCTTATTAAAAGGTCTTTAAGAGGTTAGAAAGAGAAGATAAGAGCTTTCGAGATAAGTATATTTTCAAAGAATCTGAATGTGAAGCTTTGCCTAATACTGATGATGATACTGTTGTAATTGATAATGAAGATTATTATCTTAGTTCATCTAGTGAATCTGAATGTGAAAGAGATGTATGTAAAAAGAAGAATACTAAGAAAAAGAACAAACCTCGTCATCATGCTCCATATGCCGCAGACTGGTCATATGCTAGGTGTCTTGTTAAGTGTTTCAAAATCTTCTTTGACGTTACTGTTAAGTTCTCAGCTTCAATTCAGGTTACTTCACATGAGTTTCTATGGCAGTTGGAATTGATACATGAACAATTGGTTCGTCTTAGAGCTATAGGAAACCGAGATCCTCATATTTCTAGGATGGCATAAATAATGTTTAGGAAGTACAACTCATATTGGGGAGATTATGAAGATATGAACTCTGTTATGTATTTTGCTAAGTTGCTTGATCCTCGAGAGAAAGAATCTGGTTTGAAATTTGATCTTGAGTGTTTGTATGAGCAAGATGATTTTAGGGTTACGACTATTTTGAAAGCTGTGAAACAAGATATGGGAAGACTTTATGATGAGTACAACAACATGTATTCAAGTTCCAATGCAGAGGAAGGTGACAACATTACTTAGTTCATTACTTATGTTATATTATTTATCTGCTTTTTATCATCATTACTTACTATTGATTGTTTTTATGTCTTAGGTACTGGCTCAACATCTGCTGCTGGTGTTGATGACATGGTTGTTTGTGTGCAATAAGAGAACATTGAGGATATGCTTGAGTCAAGGAAGAAAAGGCGAAGAATGAATGTTTACAGTACTCATCCAAAGTCAGAGCTTGAAAGGTATTTGCTTGATGATTGTGAACTATCTACCAAGGAGTTTGATATTCTAGCATGGTGGCAGGCTAATAGTTCCAAGTACAAGGTACTATCACTTATGGAAAAGGATATTTTGGAAATACCTGTGTCCTATGTTGCTTCAGAATCTGCATTTAGTACCGGAAAGCGTATTCTTACTCCATGGAGAAGCTCGCTATCTGCCAGGACAGTTGAAGCACTTCTCTGTACGCAAAGCTGGTTGCAGAAACCCATCTCTCTTGATTTCTTATGTGACTATGTACCTGATGACAATTCCAACATTGAAGATGGTAATGGAATCTATTCTCTTCTTTTTTGACTTGAACTTTGGTAATTTAATTTATATTCTGTATATTGAACAAAATATAAGTAGGTTGGTGCCTTAGTTAGGTTTACGAGTTCGGGAGCTTTGCTGTGTTTAGTTCAATGTGCATATTCTTTGTCCTTTGACTCATTTTTGTTGTATATTTAGTAGCAATTGTTAAGATAACCATCTTGTCATAGTCTTAGGGTTCATTCTTCCTTGAACTTATGAACTGAATATATTTCTCATTAGACTTCATTATCTGATCTTATTTGTTGCTTTTCTTCTTTGCATACATTTTGGGGAAGGATGAAGATTAAGGGGATGATTGGCTTGAGACTTGAGAGATGGATGGACTGAAGTCTTTTACTGGTCTCCTACTTGGGAAATGAATGAAAGGATGACTGCAGTCTTTTTCTTTTATTAGCAACTCTTGATGCTACTTGCTTTTTAACTTTGGTTTCATCAGACTTTGGTTAATCTTTAGACTTCACTTAAGACTTTGGTTTACTTGTTTCTAAACTTCAACTCTGTTTTTTAAATTTTAATTAGACCAAGTATGGAATGTAGTATCAGTTTATTAAGAAATTCAGAATGTACAGGTGCAGATCGGTTAAAATCAACATGCCGAACCGTAACCGAATAATATCGGTGCGGTTAAAAACCGAACCGAATCCTAAATAGTTCGGTTACGGTTTAAATTGTGATAACCGCACCGAACACGGTTAGGTGAACGGTTTTACCTATAACCGCACCGAACCGAACCGTGTGCAGTCCTATATAAGAACGTGTTTTTTTGGTCGCGTCGCGTGACCAAAGTGAACAGTTTAGATTGTTGTTAAACATTACCGGAAGTTCGAAACCAAACACGCTCTGAATCGTCTTTCCCGGGATTTGCTTACACTAGTTTGTCTCTAGGTATGACTAGGTTTCAGTTTTTCTTCTGCTGTAGATTGAGTGAGGTGCATATCCCTTATTCGAAGACAAGAGATGGCTATGGTATATCTTTAAACTTCTAAATCCTTGATTAATTAGTTTAATTTTACTCGAACATTGGTTTATTTGATTTTTTTTTAGATATGCTCAGTTTTCATCGTTAAACACCTGGGTGCATCTTGAGTAAAATTAGATATGCTCAGTTTTCATCTTGATCGTATTTTGTTTTAATCTTGGTTGTTTAAATTGAACTTTGTTATCTAGCATACTCGACTTAGTGAATTGAGATACATCTGGGTAAATTTTGGTTAGATTTGGTTTTCATGTTGCAGTAAGCTTATTTGCACCTGGGTGCATCTTGACTAAACTTGGTAAAGTATGGTGTTTGTGTTGCAGTGTAATCAGATGCACCTGGGTACATCTTGATTAGACTTTGGAATATTTGGTTTTCATGTCGCAGTAAGCTTATTTACACCTGGGTGCATCTTGGCTAAACTTGGTCAAGTTTCGTATTTGTGTTGCAGTAAACTCAGATGCACCTGGGTGCATCTTGATTAGATTTTGCTAAAATTTGGTAGATTTGTTTTTCATGTTGCTGTAAGCTTATTTACACCTAGGTGCATTTTGACTAAACTTGGTCAAGTTTGGTGTTTGTGTTATTGTAAACTCAGATGCGCCTGGATGCATCTTAATTACATTTTATGGTTTGATCTTGGATTCATTTTATGCGCCTATGTACATAATTTTTTTATTTTTTTTATTGTAGGTAACAAAGGCAAGAGGAAAACTGTTGAATTAATAACGAAGAACATGCACTATGTTAATAGCACGATGCTAATATTATGGCGTGGAGAGTAAACAATGTGTTTACCAAATTTTATACTCCAACAGGAGTTGATGTAAACAAGTTCAAGGTTGAGCCACACCCAAATTGATGTCCACTACCAGAAGAAAGGTAGTTTTTTTTATTTGTTTTTCACATTTATCTATCTAAAATATAAACATAAATAATGGTCTTTAACTCATGAGTGTGATAGGTTTTCAGTAGTGTTGACTCTGGATTGTATGTTCTTTATTTCATGGATTGGGTGATGAATGGTGGGTTTGAATTTCCTCAAATGGAAAAGGTGAGGACAGAACGAGTACAAGTCATGTATGAAATTCTCCAAGATGAAGGAAGTTGGAAGAAAGAAGACTAGTGATATTGTTTAGCTAGAAGTGTTCTTTATATGAGATCTTGTTAGGCATTTCTTCATTTGAGTTCATGTAAGACTTAAACAATCAGTTATTATGAAAAACTATGTTTAGAAATGGTTTCTTATGCCAAGTAAAATTGTGGATTTTTTTGGGCAGATAGTTTCAGATAATTATCTCTTAAGATACTTTGTTTCAAAATTGTGAAACTTGTCAGGTTTACTCATTATGCACCTAGGTGAAACATTTGAAAATATGCGTTATGCACCCAGGTGCAACCTGCAGAAAGTATTTTCAGGTCAGACTGTGCATTATGCGCCTAGGTGCAACCTGTAGAAAAAAACTGTTTCTATGACAAAAAGCAAGTTAAACTAAATATGACAAAAGGAAACGAATTCCCAAAGTTTTTATACAAAATTTATATGTCATTTAAAAACAAACATCCAACAAGGTCAACATTTACAAAATACAAAGTTGAAATTTGTTTTCATAGCTAGCAACTCCTATTTCCTATCGAATTCTAAACACTCATCAAATAGTCATCGTTCATTAGATTAAACGACTAAATTCTTGGCCTTATCTTATTTTCTCTGCCGGTCGAGAACATCTCCAAGAATATATTTTTTCAACTGAAACCTAAACTATCCTTGGCAACGACAAGACCCATGAAAATTAGCGGCAAAGAATAATGCAGTCAACTGTAGATCCAACTGTTTACTCCCTTGCCGATTCTTCGCTACCAAAACAGACCCAAAACCTCCTCAAACTCGTACCCAATGTGCCGTGTATCTCTTAGTTTGAATTGAGTCCTGAACTTGAGCCTGAACTAACGCAAGCACTATAGTTCCAGCTGCTTTTTATCCCATGGAAAACGACCCATCAGTCCCATGGATAGATGGTGCAGTCAACTAGTCTCCTGAACTTGAATTTAATCAATTCAAACTTCAAAATTCAAGTCCTAACTGGCAACATATCTCATATGCAGAACTCTAGCCATTTCTCCATCTCCTTGTGATATCTCCTTCCCAAACTCTTTGTACAACCTCACCAGCATCCATGGAAAATAGATGCAAAAATTGATTCAAGACTAGTCTTTAACGCTTTTTCCCGAACACGTAGTGTACATTTTACTGGTATCATCAATGTGAACTACTGCTGGTTCTAAAACAATTCCATCTTCTTCCCTGTAAAGCAATTGTCCTATCATACAACAACCCATGATTTTAATCAATTCAAACTTCTAAAATTACCATGAATCTCATCATTTGAATAGCCGCGATCTTGCGTTTCTTCCCAGTACAACAAAAGTTCGTGGCATCATTAGCGAAATATAAGATGGGTGATTGTGAGATGTTTTTGGTTGATGTGTGGGAAATTGAAAATGAAAACCTTAAATAAAAAATTTGCATGATTTAATTTAAAATATACCCTAATCTGATGAAAAAAAATAAGGATTCTTTTTTATGAATTTCATTCCCTAGATCGAAACCAAATTGAAAAAAAAAAAAAATCTAATTAGAGAATGAAGGAAGAGATATCCGTAAGATTATTGGTTTTAATTATTATTCCATCGAGTATCCAAATACCTTGTCGCTTGATATAACATCGAAAACCCCAAATTTCTATCGAAAATCCCCGATCACCGGTTCCAGTTTGTTGTAAAACTCATTTAAAAACCCCAATCTCTATCTTGATGTAACTTCAAATTGAATGTGAACCCACCTTTTTTACATCCATGAATCAGTAGAAGAAACCATGGCAGGAACATCATTCTCCCAACTTGAAGAATTTCAGAGATATTAAACAACAAATGACTTTCAATTTAGTGCTATAGTTCTGCTGATGGCGGTGGTGCTAGTCATGATGGTACCTATATCGGTGAAGGTGGAAGTGTTGACAATGGAAGTCTTTTTGCAACTGAGATTTCAATTTGAGTATAAAAATAAGAATCGAAGAGGAAAAGACGAGGAGGGACATATATGTAACTTGGGATCAAATGATATTAGATTTTCTGTGCAGGATGCCCATCAGGGATATTAAAACCATGAAATATGGAATCTTGGTTATTTGAGCGACAAACATATTTTACATGTCTTTTTCGCCCAGGAATTCAAATCCAAGGTCTAATAGACCAAAAAACTGAATTTTCAGGAAGTTGCTGTGAAAAGGTTCGACTAGCATGCAGATTTGTGGGAGGAGGTTCGAATGCTCAAATGCGTAGAGCATTCTAACCTTGTCAAGATGATTGGTTACTATGATAAAAGAAAATATCGTATTATTGTTTGTGAATTTATTCCATTACGGTCATTGAATCTTCATTTACAAGGTAAATATTTTCACCATATTGTTGATCATGACATGGGATATCAATTATAAGAAGTAACTTGATTTTCTACGATGTAGAACTTTTTTTTTTTACTCGTCAAAAATGAGATTCAATAAGGAAGCTTACAAAAGCAAGCAAGGAAAAAAGGAACAAGAAGACCCTAAGAAGGGAGGAGGTACAAATACCCCAAACCCATGCCCAAGAAGAAGAAAAAAGTTAAGAAAAACAACAAAAGAGACAAAAAAAATAAAAATAAACCTAGACTAAAAATCAAAGTAAATGAAAACCCTATGTTACAAATAGCATACCCATGTGAGCCATAATATAGTCCAGGACAATTCCTTCCAAGGAATCTATGTTTCTGCACCAGAAGAAAGCTTGCGTCTTTACCATGTCAGTGGTATTGGTAAAGGTCGCAGTCTCGTTGTTGAATATGATGTCGTTTCTAACATTCCAAATGGTCCAAGTGATGGCTGTAGGTAGTACTTCCCAAAGAGATCTAGCGACAGAGTGTAAGTTCTTCACTCTCCAACCTTTGATGATTGTATCAATACAGTTCGGCATAACCCATTGGAGATTCACAAAGGATAGAAAATACAACCAAATATCTCTTGCAAATATGCAGTGGAAAAGAAGATGAGAGGTGGATTCTCCCTCTTGACAGCACATAAGGCATCCGTTAATTATTAGCTTCCCTTTCCGATAGAGAACATCCATGGTAGCTAGCTTTTTATGATAAACTTTCCAAAGAAAGAAACCTATCTTATGAG
Source organism: Papaver bracteatum (assembly GCA_023529315.1). Lineage (NCBI taxonomy): Eukaryota > Viridiplantae > Streptophyta > Magnoliopsida > Ranunculales > Papaveraceae > Papaver > Papaver bracteatum. Next base: position 435,536 of record JAJJWX010002127.1, on the reverse strand, counting down.
GCCAGGATCTTGACCAAAAACTCACATTTCTAGGATCCAATTGATGCTCTTTTTTGAACCACGCATAAGAATATTTCACTGTGAAGGAACCACTTTTATCGACTGTCCACACAAGAGTGTCTTGCTCAGTACCCACCGATAAGTTTTTCATTAATCCAAGAAGAGAAGAAACTTCGTTTATTTGTATTTGAGAGAGTATCCTGACAAGACCAATGTTCCAAGCTCCACCATTAAGTAAGAGTTCTGCATATTTTTGCACTGTCCAGTTCTTCGTACAAGTAATGGAGTAGATGTTAGGAAATGCTAAGTTAAAAGGTTTATTACCGACCCAAGTGTCTTCCCAGAATCTGATAGTGGACCCATCACTTAGACTAAGTCTCGAACATTGTTTGAAGGTCTTCAAATAAGCAAAGATAGTCTTCCAGACTCCACACTTGTTTCCTAGTTTTGGTTTTTTCGTCTCTCTGTCGGAAAGAGACGCCTCATACTTTGAAACTATTGCATTTCTCCATAGGGACTTTTTCTCTTTGTTAAAGCGCCACCACCACTTAGAGAGAAGAGCTTTATTCATGCTCTTGACTGATTTGATACCCAATCCCCCAGCTTTCAAAGGCTTAAGACAAGTCTTCCAAACCACATAGTGGTAACCCTTTTTAGTATCCCAAGAATCCCATAGGAAATCTCTGATAACTTGTTCAATTTCTTTAATAACCTTGGGAGGAGCTATAAAGAGAGAGAGGGAGCATATAAATTGGAATTCTCGATAAGACACTCTTCACGAGAGTTAACTTACCATCTTTGTTCATACAAGAGCGCTTCCAAGAAGAAAGTCTATTCTTATATCTCTCAATCATCAAATCCCAATTACGAGATCCCATTGAAGTATCACCCAAGGAAATACCCAAGTAAGAAGAAGGGAGCGTTTATGACTTGTAGGACAACATTACAGCCATGGAGTCAAGGTTAGTAGCTCCTGCCACTCCAAATATGCTACATTTGGCAAAGTTTATATGAACACCAGATAGCATCTCAAAACCAAGGAGATAATATCTCAAATAGTTCATTTGATCAGTTGAATCATCAAGAAAAAACAGCGTTTCATCAACAAACTGAAGATGGGTGATCACCACCCTATTATGGCTCATTGTGAAACCTCCTATGTGGCCATGATCTTTACCAGTTTGCAATAAGAGATGCAAAGCTTCAGAAACAATAATGAAAAAAAAGGGAAAGGGTGGGTCACCTTGAGTTAGTCCTTTGCCTGTGGTGAGATTGGTGTGGGCTGAGCCATTTATTAACACTGAGATAGGAGTATCAGAAATACAACCTTGGATCCATTTCCTCCATAATTTTCCAAAACCCATTTTATCCAACACATCATCAATGAAATCCCAAGAGACGTGGTCAAACGCCTTCTCAAAATCTATCTTGTATATCACCCCTAGGATACCACTCTTGATTCGAGAATCGATGCATTCATTTTCCAAAAGAGCACAATCAAGAATCTGTCTTTCTTTAATAAAAGCAGATTATTTTTCAAAAATAATGTAGACCTTCAACCCGAAAAAAATCCTCTAGACTGGAAGACTAGGATGAAGATAACACAAGGTGTTGCCATGGATCTAGAATATATGCACGATCAAAAAGATCCTCCTATAATATATAGTGGCTTGAAAAGTACCGGCATTTTAATGGACGAAAATTATAATCCAAAGCTGTCAGATTTCGGCTGTGCAAAATATGGTCCTATATTGGTTTACACTACAGATGATAAAAACCTATCACATGGTTATATTCCTGCAGAGTATGCTCTTTGTGGCAAACTCACTTTGAAATATGATATCTATAGTTTTGGCATTGTTTTTCTTAAATTGATCACTGGGAGGAAGGAAGTTGATGAAACCAAACTTCATACTTATGCAGAATGGCATATTTCTGCATGGGTAATCTTTTTCTTCTCTTTTAAACTCCAATATAGAGGAAGTGGATCACATGTTTCTTATCGTGCATTTCCTTGGCATATCACCCTTTTGGCATTGCAGGCACGACTATTTCTTAAAGAAAGAAAGAAGTTCCCAGAAATTGCTGACCCACTCATAAAAGGAGAGTATCCATACCGTGGGCTTTTCCAAGCTCTCAATCTTGCGAAAATGTGTATACAATAAGAAAAAGCTAAGAAAAGACCTTGTATATCAGAAGTTGTGACTACTCTTTCCGGTTTAGTCTCCCAAATTTAAGAAGAAGCACAGGTTACAACCAAAGTTGATCCATGTACTCCGTAAACGACCATGGTGCGTACACAAGGTAAAATCATGGAGTGATCTCCCCATAAAATATTGAATAAGATTACTCTTTTATTTTTAAAATCCCTTCTTAACGCTGCGAACGTGCACAAAAGTTTCTCATTGCAATACCAAACATATGTAGTGATTCAAAAGAGAAGAAGAGTATATATTTGTTGTAAAAAAAGAGAAAAAAGCCAACAGAAATGATAGAGTAAGTCTTAATTACTGTTTTTTTAGGTGAAAATAGTTTCTACTGATTTTGGTAATTGTGGGTGTGAAAGAGAGAAACAATTTAAACCCTAAACAATGTACTGCAAGGGAGTACTTTAGATTCGAGAGATCAATTTTTACAAGTCCGGCCTAAACCAAGAAATGGTCGTTCTAGACTTGCTTCGGTCACAAAGTGGAGGAGAAGGGTTGGTTTAGAGAGGGAAGCGAAGAGAGTGTTGAGTCCAGAATAATTCTAGAAGAGTAGTACTTGACTTGTATCATAAGGTGAGAGCTTTGAGAAAGCTAGCAAGAGTTGCCTTTCTGAGTGTGGTGTTTTCCTCTGACTAAGAACTTTTTTGTTCTGGTGGAAATATGTAGGTCTATTTATACAAGTCTAAAAAGAAACGTACTCTGGCCTCATAAGATAAGAAAACGGATGAGTTAAATGGTAAGAGGTGGTACCGCCTAGTATTGATGGAATTTGATGGAATCGATGTTCCATAATGAAAGAGCGTTTCACCGTTGCTTCCTGCATTTACTAACCATCTTATTCTTATTACACTATCTTGAAACGGGCATTTGTGTATGCCGCACGCTGTAGACCACCAAACCAATACCCTAATGAGCATCCCCCAGCCTGTGTTGATGTCTCGAATGTTTTTGGAAAACATGTAGCATGTTGTTGTGGCTTGGAAAGTCAATCTCGGTAAACTTGCTAGCCTGGTGACCTTCGATGGTCGAGATTTTGCATCTTGAGAGGAGGGGCAACCGTTGATCGTTGCACGCCTTAGTTTTGGTAGCCGCGTAGTGAGGGACAATGTGGTGGCGCGACAAGGTTGGTATGCCGTTGGCATGGCATGGTTTGGCGTGGCCAAACTTAGGTTTTCGGGCCAAAGGTTACCATGTGTTATCTGGTAACTTTGGATGGCTAGGATTTGCTCCTAGGATTGAAGGGCAACCGTTGATTGTTGCACGCCTTTGTTTTGGTGGCTATATAGGGGAGGCCAGCAGGGTGGCGCGGCTAGGGCCAAGGAAAGGACGTTTGGCTTGGCGTGGTGTGACATGCATATCTAGGGCAAAGGCAGAGTGCGTTTGGCATGGCACGGCTAGCTTGGGATATGTGCGGTTTTGGCTTGGCATGTGGGGCCAAGTGTTTTCCATGGGCGCATGACGTGGCTAGGGCTAAGCCAAGGACGTTTGGCTCGGCATATGGGGCCAAGGGTTTTCCATGGGCGCATGGCGTGGCTAGCTTTGGCTAGGTACGTGACCAAGCTAGGGTTTTGAGCCAAATATCGTGAGGTGACCTTAGACGACCAAAATTTGATTTTGGGATTGAATGGCAACCTTTGATTGTTGCACGCCTTCACTTTGGTAGTCGCGTGGGGAAGGCCTGCATGGTGGTGCGGCATGGGGGGCCATGGCGATATGTGTTTGGCATGGCGCGGCTAGCTTGGATAAGTTTGGTTTATCTTGGCATGTGGGGCTAAGGATTTTCCATGGGTGCATGGCATGACTAGGGCCAAGGTAGGGTCTTTTGGCTTGGCATGGTGTGACTAGCATAGCTAGGGCCAAGGCAGAATGCGTTTGGCATGGAACGACTTGGTTTTTCTAGGTGTGGTTTTGGCTTGGCATGTGAGGCCAAGGGTTTTCCATGGGCGCATGACGTGGCTAAGTCCAAGGCAAGGGCGTTTGGCTTGGCATGTGGGGACAAGGGTTTGCCTTGGACGTATGGCGTGGCTAGCTTTGGCTAGGTGCATGACCAAGCTAGGGTTTTGGGCCAAAGGTTATGAGGTGACCTTCGACGGCCAGGATTTTCTCCTGGGATTGAATGCCAACCGTTAATTGTTGCACGCATTCACTTTTGTTGCCGCATGGGGAAGGCCATCATGGTGGCGCAGCATAGAAGGCTATGGCGAGATATGTTTGGCATGGCGCGGTCGGTGTAGCTAGCATGTTTTGCCATTGGCACGGAGGTATGGCTAGGATGGTTGGCATACTTAGGCGCGGTCGGTGTGGCTGGCATGATTTGCCATTGGCACAGAGGTGCGGCTAGCATGGTTGGCATGCTTTGGCACGGTTGGTGTGGATGACATTATTTGCCATTGGCATAGAGGTGCGGCTAGCATGGTTGGCATGCTTTGGCGTGGTTGGTGTGGCTAGCATGATTTGCCATTGGCACAGAGGTTCTTCTAGCATGGTTGGCATGCTTTGGCGCGGTTGGTGTGGCTGTCATGATTTTCAATTGGCACAGAGGTGCGGCTAGCATGGTTGGGATGCTTTGGCACGGTTGGTGTGGCTGACATGATTTTCCATTGGCACATAGGTGCGGCTAGCATGGTTGGCGTTCTTTGGAGCGGTTGGTGTGGATGGCATGATTTGCCATTGGCACAAAGGTGCGGTTAGCATGGTTGGCATGCTTTGGAATGATCGATGTGGCTGGCATGATTTTCCATTGGCACATAGGGGAATTAGGGTTTTTCTTGTAGTAACCCTAATTTGAAAAAAAAAGGTACCCCGATAATTATTTAGAGACATATTAAATTCTTTTCAATAAATGCGCCTAGTAAATGCTTTATCACTTAAATATTGTGACGTCACTGTCTTCTATGGTTTAGTGTTTTACGATTTTAACCCTAAGCTAAAAACCACCATCAAAATTAAGTCCCCTGATTAGCTTAGAACATGTTCCTTGTTGTGAGGTAAGCATATGATGGTGACATACGAGGACGGAATTGAGATGTAAATAATTTCAAAGATGGCCAGGAGAATCCGACTAAACTTTTGAGTGGTGAAGAGAGTTTTGGATTCCTGTATTGGTGGCCCTGCATAAGTTGTACTTGGAATGCAGACCATGGAGTGGTGAGAAGAAAGTTACCGGCTCGGTCTGGTCGTACATCTCCAAGGAAAAGGGGCGCGTTCTTGGAAGGCGAATCAAGTGGATGGTTTGGATCGAGGGGACAAGAGGTGGCGTGGTCCTGGCCGCGGCAACGACATGGTAGAACGTGCAGGGATGGCTAGACATGGTGGGCTCGCGATGACGGAGCGAGGGCTTGGCCGAGGCCGTGGCAAGGTGAGGCGCGGTTTGATGAGGCGTTTTATTTTGTGGCTGGTTTCTCGGCTGTGATTCCGGCATGTTCCGCATATTTAGCCTGCGTTTATCATTCTTCCTTTAGGATTTCCATAGTATTTACGCCTGGTGAAGTTACGTCGTCTTCCCAGTTTTCAACAGAGATTTCTTCTCGCCAAGTCCAACTTCCCTCATGTCGATCATAAGTGAATCTTCCTCGAGTCGACTAGGTTCTCCAACCAAACGTGCTAGGCTTGATTCTTGTGACAGCTCCCCCATCCGGGTCATCCGGGTTAAGAAGGTCATACCGATATATTCTCATTAATCAGCATACGTTTCTCTATTTGCCGATTAATAATGGAAGTTTTCCTTCTGTGTAGAGGTATCATGTTGGAGCATGCGTTACCGTCATTGATGAAGATGACTTGGTTACCCCCTTTTCTTCAAGCTCGATCTTTCCAGCCGCTATAGATCTGGAGAACGCTGACTTAGGAATTTCTTTCCATGAGTATCCCAATGCAGGCTTGTTATTCGGAACCCACATGAGGTTCCTTTCTCCTAACTACCGGAACGTTGGGGGGTCATTGTGCGAAAAGAATTCGTAACTCTTTACACAAAAATATGGAAGGTATACGACCATATTTCCACCAGGAATGTGGTACAGTATTGTTCGTCTGCTTTAGTTTCTGTTGTGAATTGTCTCCTGCCAATGGTTGTTAAAATGGAGAATATGTCTATCCTCCCCGTCGCGGAAGCAACTATTCAAAAGTGGGAGAACATGGTGTCTACTTGCGAATCTCTGAAGTTCAATGTTAGTTGGTTGCGGCATCGTCTTAAAATTGTGAAGGTTGACAGGGCCGGTATTCTTGCTGGCGTGGTTCCTGCTACAAAATCTATTCTGAAAGAGGAGAAAGCCTTGGCCGTGGAGTCACATAAGGTAGAAGAGTCAATCCGGAATTTGAAGAGCAAGACTGAGAGGTACCAAAGTCGCTTGAAGATGATGCTTTCTAGATATTACCATCTCTTGGACGGGCTTTTCTGAGTCATGTAGTTGTGATATGTTTGGGTTTCTTTTCTCGGTTTTGAGCAAATATTTTTTCTTTACATCATTTTTTTTTGAAAGAACAAGAGAATTTTATTGATTTTCTTCAACTAAATGAAAGAAAAACTCAATATGGTATGGAGGAAAGTGGAAAGATGCCTGGCTATCCGTGCTTGTGATATGGTGGGGTGAGGCGGTGCTCAGGAGTAGTATGCCTTTAGCCATTTCCCGTTGATGGCCGCTTCCAGTTTTCCTCCGTCCTCCTTAATGACTTTGTAGTACCCACTGCTGTATGCTTTCGTGACTATGTAAGAACCTTCCCATTTTGCGGAGAATTTTTGTGCAGATGCGTCTTGCTGGACGTGTTTAGAAGTCTTCAGTACCAAGTCTTCTATTTGAAAAATTCGAGGTTTCACGTTTTTATTGTATGCTCTGGAAACCATGTTTCTATATGCATGTGCGTGTTCTTCCGCTTTGGCCCTCCTGGAGTCTACAATGTCCAATTCCGCAACCCTGGCGCTTAAGGCTTCAGCTTCATTCAATCGAACTCTGCTTGCTTCGGCAATCCTGGATGATGGGATTTTAATTTCCGCTCGGAGGATAGCGTATGCGCCATATACAAGAGAATAAGGAGAGACCCCAGTGGAACTTCTTGGTGACGTCCGGTACGCCCAGAGCGCCATGGGCAGTTGCTCATGCCATGTTCGAGGATTATTGTGCACTGTCCGACTGAGGATTCAAATTAGAGTTTTGTTGGTGCTTTCAGCCTTCCCGTTCCCTTGAGGGTAGTATATGGTGGAGAAGACTTGTTTAATACCGTATTCCTTGAGTAGCTCTCGTACTTGCCTGTTCGCGAAAGGGGTGCCATTGTCTGTGATGATATGTGTAGGCACGCCAAAATGGCAGATAATGTACTCCTTAATAAATTCCGCGATCGTTGTTCCGTTCGTCCCTTGTAAAGCTATGGCTTCGACCCATTTGGTAAAGTATTAGTTTGCTGTTATTACATACTCATGATGTTTTGAGGATGGTGGGTTGATATTCCCAATGATGTCGAGTCCCCAGCTATGAAAGGGCCATGGACTGCTTATTGAATGCAGGGTGGTTGCCGGTACATGAATAAGGTTCCCGTGGACCTGACACTCCTTGCACCTCTGTACGAAAACTGTTGTGTCATCCTCCATGATCGGCCAGTAGTACTTCTCATGTATTTGGAGAAATAACTTCCGCTTTCCTTGGTGTTCGCCTTCGTGCATCTCTTTCAACATGATTGGGACCTCTGCCTCGTTCAAACATCACATAAGACTCCCTCCAAAGATTTTATGATATAAGATACCTTCGTGAAATACGAACCTCTTGGACCTTTGTTTTATTTTGGATGCCTCCTTCTCATTGGTGGGGAGCATCCCGTCGCGAAAGTTACTAACGTATGGCCTCTGCCGGTCCCTGGAGTGACCAATGTTGAAAATTTCTAATTGATGCGACGGCGCTTGACAGTTGGAACAGTTTCTTTGAAGTAACCGAGATTGGACTTCCATTTCCGGCCAATAATAGCCAAGGCATTGCAAACGACGATAGAGGGTCACCACCAACGTCTGTCTGCAGACCTCACCATGTACGCGATTGAGATATTGATGTGCTTCCTCTTCTCCGAGGTATCTTGACAAAGAGTCATCTGGATTTCAATGATAGAGTACCCCTCGAATCATGAAGAAATCACGCAAGGTTTTAAGACTGACATTTCCTTGAAAGAGTGAACTGCTAAGCTCTTGGATAATCGGTGTCCTCTAGTCATCAACTTCATATTTTTCAGGTTGTGAAAGCCACGTTGAATCCACGGTTCTTCTTTTCACTGTTAGAGTTTTCTCAAGTCCTTGAAATCACAGTTTTGATGCTAATGTTGCTAGGAAGTTGGCATGTTGGTTGCTGCCCCGCCCGATATGGGCTACTGTTGCGTCGGCGAAGTATTTTATCAGTTTTTGCGCCTCGACTCTGTATGGGTATAAGGTTACCTCTTTTAGTGTGTATACTTCGTTTACTTGGTTGACCAGTAGTTTAGAGTCCCCTATTATTTCCATACATGTGGCTCCGACTTGTTTATCCAAGGACAAACCAATGAGGAAGGCTTCGTACTCTGCAGAATTGTTGGTACAGGGGAAGTCTAGCTTGAAGGAGTATGAGAAAACTTCACCAGTCGGGGATATTAGAACCACGCCGTCCCCTCCTGTTCCATTGTTAGGGGTGGCGGAGCCATCGAAAAATAATAGCCAGGTTTCCTCTTGGATGAAAGAGATTTCCGGAAAGTCCCCAGAGAGGTCCTCGCGTAATGTTACAACATTTTCTCCTGGAAATGCCGCCAACAAATATGCAACTACCTGTCCTTTGATGGCCCTCAAAGAAGCACATATTATGTCAAATTCTGACATCTGGAGGAGCCATTTGGCCAGCCTTCCTATCAGAGCAGGTTTTGAGAGGAGGAACTTCACAAGATCAGATTTGGATATTAGCACCACTTTATTGGACAACAGGTAGTGCCTAGATTTCTGGATGGATTAGACAAAGGAAAGGCATGCCTTTTCTACTTTGGGATACCTGAGTTCGGTGTCTCTCAAAGTTTGACTGAAATAGTATATGGGGTATTCAATCCCTTCTTCATCTTTCTGGGCGAGGAGGGCTCCAACAGCAGTGTCAATGAAAGCGGTGTAGAGGTCTTCCTTGCATGGGGTGATCTCATGACGGCTAGGGAAGATAATTTTGTTGAATCTTATGGAATGCTTCCTGTTGTAATGTGGTCCAAACAAAGCTTTCTCCTTTCTTTAGTAAGGGGGTAAACAAAGAAATAAGTTGAGCTAATCCGGGTATGAAGCGGCGAATGTAGTTTATTTTTGCCATGAAACTATGGAGTTCCTTCACGTTCCGCGGTGGTGGCATCGTGAGGATGGCTTGCATTTTGGTGGGGTCAACTTTGACCCCCTCAGCGGTTACTTGGAAGCCTAGGAACTTGCCCGAGGAGACACCGAAAGCGCACTTTAACGTATTAATTTTTAGCTTGTATTCACGACATATTTCGAACACCTGTTGTAGAATCCCTGTGTGAGACTCTCGGGTTTTTGACTTGACCACTATGTCATCTACATAATCCTCAACCTTCTTATGCATCATGTTGTGAAAAATGGTGGTCATAGCGCGTTGGTACGTGGCGCCAGCGTTCTTCAAACCGAAGGGCATCACAGTATAGTAAAAGTTTCCGAGAGGAGTTCGAAAAACGGTCTTGCTTGCATCATGCTCGTACATCTTTATTTGGGTGTAGCCGATGTACTCATCCATGAAAGAAAACATGCCATGTCCACTGGTGGCATCTACCAACATGTCGATGTTGGGGAGCGGAAAATCATCTTTAGGGCAACATTTACACATCACCTGATTTGACCATTCTTCTTTTTTACCGGAACTATGTTTTCCAACCTGGTGGGGTGATGGATTGGTTTGATGAAACCAGCCACCAATAAATTTTGAACCTCTGCTTTAATCTGTTCTTCAATATCATGCCGGAATTATTTTGGGGTCTGCTTGACCGGCTTGGATCCGGATATCAAATGTAAATGGTGAGTAACCAGCTTCTCGTCCAGGCCAGGCATTTCCTCATACGTCCATGAGAACACATCTTTATATTCCTTGAGGAGGTCCACCAACTTTGCGCGCTCATCTGCAAGTAGAGTTTAGCTTATGGAGATGGGTCATGGAGATTCCTTATTCCCGATATTAACAATTTCAAGCTCGTCCGTGGTTGAATTGGTGTCGTCTTGTAGCTGTTGTGGTGCGTCAGGTATCTCCTCTCGTGGCTCGTCACCAGGATGGAATTCCATTGGGCGGAGAGACTGTGTGGTAGTCTCCCATGTTAATTGCTAACAGCGGCGTTGATATACGATTTTGCCTTTTTCGTCATGAACCGTAACGAAAATCCGTCCTCGCTTGGTTGGAACGAGACTTTGGTTCTGTGGATGGAGGGGAGTGCGCCTCTTTTCTGAAGGTGTGATGTGAAGACGATTTTCTCTGCGGGGTTATGTAGGAGTATCGCTTTCTTCTATGGACGTCCACTTTGGCAGTGGTGTGTGGTGAGCCTTGTTGGTTGTGACTTGCGGCCCTTGTCCTGGCTCAAAAACTTCCATGCCACAGATTGGCGCATATGGAGATAATGACGCTGCGATGCAAATGACTTCTCCGTTTAGCATGGTTTTCAAGCACTGGTGATACATCGAAGGAATGATCCTATTGTCGTGGAGCCATGGTATCCCCAGTATCATGTGGTAGTCTAACTCCTTTTCAATTACCTCGAATCTTACTTTTGACTGGACAGGTCCTACCGATAGATTCAAATTGACATACCCATATGTATTGGTTTGGTTACATTCGAAATCTGTCATGGTAGTAGGTTGTCGTGTAGCCTCGCTTGGTCATACTTTTGCCATCCTGAGCATCCTAAGGGTGACAACATTGGAGGACTCTCCTAAGTCGACGAGGGCCCTTTTGAATTCCACGTTTTTTATTCGAGCTGTGACGTGTAGGGCGCGGTTATAGCCTTCTTCCGCCATCATGTCATCGTCGGTGAACGTGATATTATTAACGGACGAATCCTGCATTTTTGATGTTTCTGAGCGTGGGGGAACCAAGGGCACACTTAATGTTATCCGATTGATGGCGGAGAACGTCTTCATCCGTTGATCCCTTGAAAGATGTAATAGTTCACATAAGTTTTCCACCAGCGAGGCCTCTTCTTGGCTTATGGGTCTCTGATTGGTAGTGAAGATGTTGGCTTGAGAGTGATCATTCGGGACGTCAGTCCCCAGCTCCAAAGATTCCTAGGCAGGCGAACCGCTCAACTCTGTCGTCAGGTTGATGAGGAAATCCAATATGGCGTTGATTGCATCTCTCATCAGACCCATGTTTTTGGTGTGAATCCCCTGGACCCGTACCAGGTCAATCAGCCTTAGAACTTCTTCGTCGGCCGAGTTGTTGGGCGTTAAAACATTGACATTTTCCTGAGTGGAATCCGAGGACACATATTCAGTTCAAAGACCAACCATCCTTCCTTGTTATAGAGACTCATTCAAACACTGATATTGGGGCCGATAGATCAATCCTCCCGATGTGGTCGCCAATTGTTTATAAGTTAAAATGGTTTCCACTGATTTTGATAATTGCGGGTGTGAAAGAGAGAAACAATTTAAACCCTAAACAATGTATTTCAAAGGAGTACTTTAGATTCGAGAGATCAATCTATACAAGTCCGGCCTAAACCAAGAAATGGCCGTTCTAGACTTGCTTCGGTCACAAAGTGGATGAGAAGGGTTGGTTTAGGGAGGGAAGAGAAGAGAGTTTTGAGGCCAGAATAATTCTTGAAGAGTAGTTTTTGACTTGTATCAGAAGGTGAGAGCTTTGAGAAAGCTAGCAAGAGTTGCCTTTCTGAGTGTGGTGTTTTCCCCAGACCAAGAACTTTTTTTTTCTGGTGGAAATAGGTAGGTCTATTTATACAAGTCTAAAAAGAAACGTACTCTGGCCTCATAAGAAAAGAAAACGGATGAGTTAAATGGGAAGAGGTGGTAACGCCTGGTATTGATGGAATTTGATGGAATTGATGTTCCATAATGAAAGAGCGTTTCACCGTTGCTTCCTGCATTTACTAACCGTCTTATTCTTATTACACTATCTTGAAACGGGCATTTGCGTATGCCGCACGCTGTAGACCACCAAACCAATACCCTAATGAGCATCCCCCAGTTTGTGTTGATGTCTCGAATGTTTTTGGAAAACATGTAGCATGTTGTTGTGGCTTGGAAAGTAAAGATCGGGAAACTTGCTAGCCTGGTGAGCTTCGATGGTCGAGATTTTGCATCTTGAGAGGAGGGGCAACCGTTGATCGTTGAACGCCTTCGTTTTGGTAGCCGCGTAGTGAGGGCCAATGTGGTGGCGCGGAAAGGTTGGTATGCCGTTGGCATGGCATGGTTTGGAGTGGCTAAACTTAGGTTTTCGGGCCAAAGGTTACCATGTGTTATCTGGTAACCTTGGATGGCTAGGATTTGCTCATGGGATTGAAGGGCAACCGTTGATTATTGTACTCCTTCGTTTTGGTGGCCGCGTAGGGGAGGCCAGCAGGGTGGCGCGGCTAGGGTTAAGGTAATGGAGTTTGGCTTGGCGTGGTGTGACTAGCATAGCTAGGGCCAAGGCAGAGTGCGTTTGGCATGACGCGACTAGCTTGGGATAGGTGCGGTTTTGGCTTGGCATGTGGGGCCAAGGGTTTTCCATGGGCGCATGTCGTGGATAGCTTTGTCTAGGTACGTGACCAAGCTAGGGTTTTGGGCCAAAGGTCGTGAGGTGACCTTAGACGTCCAGGATTTTCTCCTGGGATTGAAGGGAAACCGTTGATTGTTGCACACCTTCACTTTGGTAGTCTCGTGGGGAAGGCGGCATGGTGGCACGACATAGGGGGCCATGGTGAGATGTGTTTGGCATGGCGCGACTAGCTTGTCTAGGTTTGGTTTGGCTTGGCACGTGGGGCCAAGGGTTTGCCATGGGCGCATGGCATGACTAGGGACAAGGTAGGGGTGTTTGGCTTGGCATGGTGTGACTAGCATAGCTAGGTCCAAGGCAGAGTGTGTTTGGCATGGCGCGTCTAGCTTGGGCTAGGTGTGGTTTTGGCTTGGTATGTGGGGCCAAGGGTTTGCCATGGGCGCATGGCGTGGCTAGGGCCAAGGCAAGGGCGTTTGGCTTGGCATGTGGGGCCAAGTGTTTTCCTTGGGCGTATGGCCTGGCTAGCTTTGGCTAGGTGCGTGACCAAGCTAGGGTTTTGGGCCAAAGGTCGTGAGGTGACCATAGACGGCCAGGATTTGCTCCTGGGATTGAAGGGCAACCGTTGATTGTTTTGCGCCTTCACTTTGGTAGCCGCGTGGGGAAGGCCAGCATGGTGGCGCGACATAGGGGGCCATGGCGAGATGTGTTTGGCATGGCGCGGTCGGTGTGGCTGGCATGTTTTGCCATTGGCACGGAGGTGTGGCTAGCATGGTTGGCAACTTGGCATGCTTTGGCGCGGTCGGTGTGGCTGGCATGATTTGCATTGGCACAAAGGTGCGGCTAGCATGGTTGGCATGCTTTGGCGCGGTTGGTTTGGCTTGCATGATTTGCCATTGGCACAGAGGTGCGGCTAGTATGGTTGGCATGCTTTGGCGCGGTTGGTGTGGCTGGCATGATTTTCCATTGGCACAGAGGTGCGGCTAGCATGGTTGGCATGCTTTGGCGCGGTTGGTGTGGCTTGCATGATTTTCCATTGGCACGGAGGTGCGGCTAGCATGGTTGGCATGCTTTGGCGCGGTTGGTGTGGCTGGCATGATTTTCCATTGGCACGGAGGTGCGGCTAGCATGGTTGGCATGCTTTGGCGCGGTTGGTGTGGCTGGCATGATTTGCCATTGGCACAGAGGTGCGGCTAGCATGGTTGGCATGCTTTGGCGCGGTCGGTGTGGCTGGCATGATTTGCCATTGGCACAGAGGGGAATTAGGGTTTTGCTTGATGTAACCCTAATTTGAAAAAAAGGTACCCCGATAATTATTTAGAGACATATTAAATGCTTTTCAATAAATGCGCCTAGTAAATGTTTTATCACTTAAATGTTGTGACGTCACTGTCTGCTAGAGTTTAGTGTTTTACGATTTTAACCTAAGCTAAAAACCACCATCAACAACTGTATAGTTCATGTGAAAACTTTCTTCTTTTGAAGGTGCATCAGTGAATGGCGTGTCCCATCTTCCCATGGGACAAAAGTAGTAGCATGAAGCTGATATCCACCCACCAATGTAAGAATTACCGCGTGAGAAATCAACCCATGGACCATATTAATGACTGAAAATGGAAAATTTTCAACTGTATAAAAGAAGCCATTTGAAACAATTGCCATTAATGACCGCTTAAGAAATAATGTTTTGACATTTGATATTTCGAAACATTTTAGAAACCTTTCATGTGAAAACTTTCTTCTTTTGAAGGTGCATCAGTGAATGGCGTGTCCCATCTTCCCATGGGACAAAAGTAGTAGCATGAAGCTGATATCCACCCACCAATGTAAGAATTACCGCGTGAGAAATCAACCCATGGACCATATTAATGACTGAAAATGGAAAATTTTCAACTGTATAAAAGAAGCCATTTGAAACAATTGCCATTAATGACCGCTTAAGAAATAATGTTTTGACATTTGATATTTCGAAACATTTTAGAAACCAAACACACTCCAAAAATCCTCTTTCCCACAATTTATTTAAACTGGTTTTTCTCTGGCTATGTATCGGTTTTTCTCCTGTGTTAGATCCAGTAATGTGCATAGCTTACATTCCAAGAGTAGAGATGGTTGTGGTACATAGCTAATCTTCTAAATCTTTAATTAATTAGTTCTTAGTATTTTATTTGAATATGCGTATTTATTTACTGGTTTCTTCATCTTTTTTCTTTTTGCTGCTAGATTAACATCTATTTTTATTGTTGATTAATATTGTGTTGAAGCAGAAAAGGCTGAATTTCAGCATGACGCCAGTTTTCGTGTCTTCAAATCGAGAGAGCTAATAGTCGCCACTGATAAATGTTGGAATTAATTACAATAATTGAATGCAAATGGGAAATAATACTTAGATTACACTGAAAGTAGTAACAAATAACTCAATAAACTTAGTAGAGGCACGTATGAGATACGCTGAGCTAAAGGTAATATTGCCTGCTACTCCTCTGAGATGCTATAGCAATTTACAAATTACCTCTAGGATACAACTACTGTTAGTTCTCCTCTATGTGTAGCATACACAGAGAGAACCCTTAGAACTTGGCAGCAAAAATGAAAAAAAAACAAAAGCACAAATCGAAACTACAACTAGTTTCAGATAAATATAAAAACTAATTTATGTTTCTGTAAACTATGATGTTTCTGTAAACTATGATGTTTCTGTAAACTAATTTCTGTTAAACAAAGTTTCTGTAAACTAATTTCTGTAAACAAAGAAGTAGTTATACAAAATTATGTTTCTGTAAACTACAACTTGTTTAAGATAAGAACTCGATTTTTTGTTTCTGTAAACTTAAAAAGAAATTGTTTAAAAGCATAAGTAAAGAATAAGAATTTCAGAAGAGAAGAGTTCTGAAAGGTATGGTTTACAAATGAAGTTTACAACTCGTATTTATAGCAAGAAAATGTTCGAACGTTGGAAGAGAATCCAAAGCACGACAGACTGTCCATGATTCACGCATCTCGAACGTTGCAAAAGTAAGGTAAAAAATCGCGTTAAAAGAATAGTGCACACGCATTCAAAATTTTCGAGATTCTTCTCGAGGAAAACAGTGTGTACAGGTGTCAAGAAAACCGTGTGACACGCGTGAAAGAAGATGCTTCTCGAGGCTGTCGGTTATCCAAAAACGAGAAGGCAAAGAATAAAATTCTTTACATGTGTGGGAGAAGCGTGTGGTAAATTTCAGTAAAAATAAAGGATGGGTCGGATACACCCACACCCACACCCACGCCCACGCCCTCGCCCACGCCCTCGCCCTCGCCCACGCCCACGCCCACGCCCACG
This sequence comes from Papaver bracteatum, assembly GCA_023529315.1. Classification (NCBI taxonomy): domain Eukaryota; kingdom Viridiplantae; phylum Streptophyta; class Magnoliopsida; order Ranunculales; family Papaveraceae; genus Papaver; species Papaver bracteatum. The sequence goes on along the minus strand of JAJJWX010002127.1, from coordinate 419,325 downwards.
CCCACGCCCTCGCCCACGCCGAGCCGAGCCGAGCGAGCGTGCGTGCTTATGTGCGAAGCACCGCGCGAACGGGAAAGGCAATAAGAAATGCAATAAGGTTTAGGCAACCTTGCCATAGTCTAGGGCTTTCCCCATACACAAAGGTCTAAAGACCCAAATGGCCATACCCTTAATGCTAAACCAATGCTATTTAAGTCTAAAACTCTTAGTGTTTTAGTCTATATGGGACTAATGTTTTATTCATTCACATGAAAAAACATCTAGGGAGCAATAGGTCTTGGGATCAAAACATGGTCCATGCATTTTTTTGATTAAAACAAAACATTGTTTTTTCTAACAATCCCCCACATGAATAATAAAACATGTCGATAAAGCACGATAAAACATAAGGCAACAAAATAGGCTAAGGTGTCCCAAGGATTGAACCTTAACTTAGTGAGAGGTTACCTGAACTGCTTGTTGATACGGTGAACGCAATGTCTTGAACCGCCAACAAAGAATGCAATTCAGAAATAACAGCCACACTTGATGCCTCAACCGAAGAAAACAGCTGCCAAGCTCTTGCGGTTGTGCCCATTTTGGCCGTGGGCTAAAATCCCGGACTTAATGAATGTCTCTAGAGAATCAGCTCATATTCTCATAGGAAGCGGCCACACTTCCAACATCCACAAAGGTGGGTCCATAAAGAGTGTCCTGCCACACCCCGCTTTAATCAAAGTCATGGAACCCATTAAGATCTCAAAAGATCATCCTGTAAATCTGCAGGCTGCACTATCACATGATTACACCATAGGGAGGGACAAAGATAGTGCTTTACTAATATCACCATAAATTAGTTGTCTCATTGAACCTTGATCTTGGAAATCCAATCACAAGGTTGAGTATCCTTCATGGTGATTTATTCTATGAGCTTAAGTCCCATCCCCCTCGATGTGGATTTAACTTCCTCTCTCGGTAAACCTTTCGTCAAAGGATCTGCAAGATTATCTTTGGATTTTACAAAGTCTATCGAGATAATACCAGTAGAGAGTAGTTGTTTCACCGTCTTGTGTCTTCTTCGTATATGTATAGACTTTCCGTTGTATACATTGTTCTTTGCGCAACCAAGTGCAGCTTTACTGTCACAATGGATGGCGATTGAAGACATAGGCTTGGGCCAGAGTGGAATTCCTCCCAGGAAACATCGCATCCATTCAGCTTCCTCTCCAGCTTTTTCCAAGGCTATAAACTCAGACTCCATAGTGGATTTAGCTATACATGTCTGTTTGGTAGACTTCCATGAGACAGACGCACCTCCAAGCAAGAAGATGTACCCACTAGTAGATTTGCACTCTTCTCTCGAGTCTGATATCCAGTTGGCATCACAATACCCTTCCAGTCAGCAGGATACTTCCCAAAACTTAAGCAATAGTTTGAGGTCCCTCTCAGGTAACGTAAAACTCTGAAGAGAGCATTCCAGTGATCCTGCCCTTGGTTGCAAGTATACCTGCTTAATCTACTCACAGAGTAAGCAATATCAGGTCTTGTACAGTTCATAAGATACATAAGACTACCAATAATGCGAGAATACTCAAGTTGATCAATACCCTCACCCTTGTTCTTTTTCAATTTACAAGTGGGATCAAATGGAGTAGACGCAGTTTAGAATTTTCATAATTAAATCTCTTTAATACGGTTTCAGCATAATGAGATTGACTAAGACTATATCCATCAGACGTCTTTCTGATTTTCATCCCTAAGATTACATCAGTAGGGCCTAAGTCTTTCATGTCAAAATTATCTCTAAGCATGCTTTTAATGGTATTAATAATATCAAGGTTGCTGCCTAATATGAGCATATCATCAACATATAGGCAAACAATAACATGAGAATCATACACAGATTTAATGTAAACACATTTATCAGATTCATTAACCTTGAAACCATTAGTTATCATAACATGATCAAATTTTTCATGCCACTGTTTAGGTGCTTGTTTTAAACCGTAAAGAGATTTGTTTAACTTGCATACTTTGTTTTCATAACCTTTTACTATAAAGCCTTCAGGTTGATCCATATAAATTTCTTCATACAATTCACCATATAGAAAAGCAGTTTTAACATCCATCTGATGTATATGCAAATCATAAATTGAAGCAATAGCAATCAACATTCTAATCGAGGTGATTCTAGAGACTGGTGAATAGGTATCAAAGAAATCTACTCCTTCCTGTTGTCTATAGCCTTTAGCTACCAACCTAGCTTTATATTTATCTATAGTTCCATATGTTCTAAGTTTCCTTTTGAACACCCATTTGCAACCTATGGATTTACTTCCAGGAGGCAAGTCTACAAGCTCCCAAGTTTCATTTTGCTGAATGGACTCCCATTCAATTAATGAAGCTTCTTCCCAGAAAAGAGCTTCTGGAGAAGTCATAGCTTCCTTATAGGTTTGGGGTTCAGACTCTACCGTAAGAGTCAAAAAATCAGGGCCAAAACTTGTTTCAGTTCTAACCCTCTTACTTCTTCTTGGTTCAGTCTCATACTCCAAAGTTGGAGTTTAACTAGTCGATGGAACATCCGGGAGATCATCATGGACCTTTTTACGAGGTCCAGACCTTAAAGGAAATATGTGTTCATAAAACACAAAGATCTCTTGATTCCATTATGGTGTTCGGACCAATGTTATTGTGGTCGAATCGATGACCATAAACCCGTGAGCATTTGTATGCTCGGGATATCCTATGAAAACACAAATCAATTGTTTTAGGACCTATTTTAGTTTTCTTGGGATGAGGAATGGCCACCTTGGCCAAACACCCCCACACTTTAAAGTATGCATAGGAAGGTTGTTTACCATTCCACAATTCGTAGGGAGTTTTATCTGATTTTTTAAATGGAACTCGGTTCAAAATATAGCATGCCGAGAGGATAGCTTCCCCCCACAAGTTCGAAGATAACCCTGAACTTGTTAACATAGCATTTACCATATCTATGAGTGTTCTATTTTTTCTTTCGGCTACACCATTCGATTCAGGTGAATATGGTGTAGTGGTTTCATGAATGATTCCATTATTTTTACAAAACTCTCCTATGGGTATAACATACTCACCGCCACGGTCAGACCTAAGGGTTTTAATCTTAACTCCTTTTTGGTTTTCTACTTCAAGTTTATAAAACTTGAAAGCCTCTAAGGCCTCATCTTTACTTCTAAGAAGATGAACCTGACAGTATCGTGAGTAATCATCTATGAAAGTGATATACCATTTTCTACCACCTCTTGTTGGTGTTGATTTCAAGTCTCCTAAATCCGAGTGTATTAATTCCAAAGGAACTGTTCTACGTTCAACACTTTTATTAAATGGTTTTCTTGCATATTTAGATTCAACACAGATTTCACATCTTTGTTTTTTATCAAAGTTTATTTTTGGTATGCAACCTAAATTAGCAAGTCTTTCTAGCGATTTGAAATTAACATGCCCAAGTCTATCATGCCAAACATGTGAGGAGTCACAAACATAAACAGAAGAAGATGCATTAACATTCAATTTCAAATCAGATACACTAAGCTTAATCATGTTATCGGTAACATAACATTTTCCTACGAATTCACCATGCTTAGAAATCACAACAGTATTGGACTCAGCAACAATTTTAAAACCTTTTCCTAGCAGGATGGTTTCGAGATAAGATTTTTGCATATGTCTGGGACGTAGAATACGTCATTCAATGCGAGAGTTTTTCCTGAAGTTAGCTTCAATTCGACCTTGCCTTTCCCCACCACTTTCGCGGTGGAAGAGTTTCCCATGAACAGTTTCTCATCATCTCCTACTATGGCATAGGAGGAGAAAGCATTTCTGAATTTACAAACATGCTTGGTGGCTCCAGAATCAAGCCACCAGTCTCTCACATTAGTCATACTAGAGACAAGGTCGACTTCAGACACCATGCCAGTGAAATATCCGAGTCCTCTACTATGTTTGCCTTATTTTTCTGTTTTGGATCATATTTGATCCTTTTAGGGGCCTTACAGTCTTTAGCCATATGTCCAGGTTTACCACAATTAAAACAGTCGCCTTTGATGGTGTGCTTAGTGACACCACCTCTAGGCTTAAAATTGTTACCTCGGGTTTTCGACGTCATTACGTCTATTACCCATTTTGTTTGGATTCTCCAGAATTTTCTTTGAAGCAGCTTTATCGTCCAAAACATGAGCTTTGTTGGACATGTTTTTGCTCAGCATCATGCTCTTATCCTTGATGCACATAAGCTCCTCAACCTGGATCTTTTTGCCAAGCTCCACCATGGTGATTTCACGAGTCTTGTGTCGCAGCCTCCTCTTATATTCGCTCCATGAGGGTGGAAGCTTTTCAATCACAGCCGATACTTGTAGAGCTTCATCAAAAGTCATGCCTTCAGCAAGAATCTCGCTGATGAGGAGTTGAAGTTCGACGAACTGTTCTACCACAGGTTTTTCGTCAGTCATGTTGTATTCTAAGAACTTAGCCATCAAGAACTTCTTACTTCCAGCAGCTTGAAAGATGATATTTTTCTTCTAGAGCTTCCCATAAATCAAAAGCATTAAAATCTTCTTTTGCATTATAGAAGTCATACAAGGAGTCATCAAGACAGTTAAGAATATGATTCTTGCATAAATAATTCTTCCTATTCCACCTGTCCAATTTATCTTCATTACCATGGCGATGAAGTTTTCTCGAGGGTTTTTCTAAAGCATATCCATCTAACCTTTGGTCGTTTAGGAAGAATAACATTTTAGACTGCCATCTCTTAAAGTCCTTACCACTGAACTTTGGTGGTTTTTCTACAGTATTCTTTCCCATGTTCTTACAACAAAGAATATTACAGTATTACAATAAGGCAAATATTACCTTTAGATTGTTGGAATTAATTACAATAATTGAATGCAAATGGGAAATAATACTTAGATTACACTGAAAGTAGTAACAAATAACTCAATAAACTTAGTAGAGGCACGTATGAGATACGCTGAGCTAAAGGTAATATTGCCTGCTACTCTCTCGAGATGCTATAGCAATTTACAAATTACCTCTAGGATACAACTACTGTTAGTTCTCCTCTATGTGTAGCATACACAGAGAGAACCCTTAGAACTTGGCAGCAAAAATGAAAAAAAAAACAAAAGCACAAATCGAAACTACAACTAGTTTCAGATAAATATAAAAACTAATTTATGTTTCTGTAAACTATGATGTTTCTGTAAACTAATTTTACGTAAACTAATTTCTCGTTAAACAAAGTTTACGTAAACTAATTTCTGTAAACAAAGAAGTAGTTATACAAAATTATGTTTCGTAAACTACAACTTGTTTAAGATAAGAACTCGATTTTTTGTTTCGTAAACTTAAAAAGAAATTGTTTACGAAAGCATAAGTAAAGAATAAGAATTTCGAAGAGAAGAGTTCTGAATGGTATGGTTTACAAATGAAGTTTACAACTCGTATTTATAGCAAGAAAATGTTCGAACGTTGGAAGAGAATCCAAAGCACGACAGACTGTCCGTGATTCACGCATCTCGAACGTTGCAAAAGTAAGGTAAAAAATCGCGTTAAAAGAACAGTGCACACGCATTCAAAAATTTTCGAGATTCTTCTCGAGGAAAACAGTGTGTACAGGTGTCAAGAAAACCGTGTGACACGCGTGAAAGAAGATGCTTCTCGAGGCTGTCGGTTATCCAAAACCGAGAAGGCAAAGAATAAAATTCTTTACATGTGTGGGAGAAGCGTGTGGTAAATTTCAGTAAAAATAAAGGATGGGTCGGATACACCCACACCCACACCCACACCCACTCCCACGCCCACGCCCACGCCCACGCCCTCGCCCACGCCCACGCCCTCGCCCACGCCCACGCCGAGCCGAGCCGAGCCGAGCGAGCGTGCGTGCTTCTGTGCGAAGCACCGCGCGAACGGGAAAGGCAATAAGAAATGCAATAAGGTTTAGGCAACCTTGCCATAGTCTAGGGATTTCCCCATACACAAAGGTCTAAAGACCCAAAGGGCCATACCCTTAAGGCTAAACCAATGCTATTTAAGTCTAAAACTCTTAGTGTTTTAGTCTATATGGGACTAATGTTTTATTCATTCACATGAAAAAACATCTAGGGAGCAATAGGTCTTGGGATCAAAACATGGTCCATGCATTTTTTTGATTAAAACAAAACATTGTTTTTTCTAACAATCCCCCACATGAATAATAAAACATGTCGATAAAGCACGATAAAACATAAGGCAACAAAATAGGCTAAGGTGTCCCAATGATTGAACCTTAACTTAGTGAGAGGTTACCTGAACTGCTTGTTGATACGGTGAACGCAATGTCTTGAACCGCCAACAAAGAATGCAATTCATAAATAACATCCACACTTGATGCCTCAACCGAAGAAAACAGCTGCCAAGCTCTTGCGGTTGTGCCCATTTTGGCCGTGGGCTAAAATCCCGGACTTAATGAATGTCTCTAGAGAATCAGCTCATATTCTCATAGGAAGCGGCCACACTTCCAACATCCACAAAGGTGGGTCCATAAAGAGTGTCCTGCCACACCCCGCTTTAATCAAAGTCATGGAACCCATTAAGATCTCAAAAGATCATCCTGTAAATCTGCAGGCTGCACTATCACATGATTACACCATAGGGAGGGACAAAGATAGTGCTTTACTAATATCACCATAAATTAGTTGTCTCATTGAACCTTGATCTTGGAAATCCAATCACAAGGTTGAGTATCCTTCATGGTGATTTATTCTATGAGCTTAAGTCCCATCCCCCTCGATGTGGATTTAACTTCCTCTCTCGGTAAACCTTTCGTCAAAGGATCTGCAAGATTATCTTTGGATTTTACAAAGTCTATCAAGATAATACCAGTAGAGAGTAGTTGTTTCACCGTCTTGTGTCTTCTTCGTATATGTATAGACTTTCCGTTGTATACATTGTTCTTTGCGCAACCAAGTGCAGCTTTACATCACAGTGGATGGCGATTGAAGACACGAGGCTTGGGCCAGTGGAATTCCTCCCGGAAACATCGCATCCATTCGGCTTCCTCTCCGACTTTTTCCAAGGCTATAAACTCAGACTCCATAGTGGATTTAGCTATACATGTCTGTTTGGTAGACTTCCATGAGACAGACGCACCTCCAAGCAAGAAGATGTACCCACTAGTAGATTTGCACTCTTCTGAGTCTGATATCCAGTTGGCATCACAATACCCTTCCAGTACAGCAGGATACTTCCCAAAACTTAAGCAATAGTTTGAGGTCCCTCTCAGGTAACGTAAAACTCGAAGAGAGCATTCCAGTGATCCTTCCCTGGGTTGCAAGTATACCTGCTTAATCTACTCACAGAGTAAGCAATATCAGGTCTTGTACAGTTCATAAGATACATAAGACTACCAATAATGCGAGAATACTCAAGTTGATCAATACCCTCACCCTTGTTCTTTTTCAATTTACAAGTGGGATCAAATGGAGTAGACGTAGGTTTAGCATTTTCATAATTAAATCTCTTTAATACGGTTTCAGCATAATGAGATTGACTAAGACTATATCCATCAGACGTCTTTCTGATTTTCATCCCTAAGATTACATCAGTAGGGCCTAAGTCTTTCATGTCAAAATTATCTCTAAGCATGCTTTTAATGGTATTAATAATATCAAGGTTGCTGCCTAATATGAGCATATCATCAACATATAGGCAAACAATAACATGAGAATCATACACAGATTTAATGTAAACACATTTATCAGATTCATTAACCTTGAAACCATTAGTTATCATAACATGATCAAATTTTTCATGCCACTGTTTAGGTGCTTGTTTTAAACCGTAAAGAGATTTGTTTAACTTGCATACTTTGTTTTCATAACCTTTTACTATAAAGCCTTCAGGTTGATCCATATAAATTTCTTCATACAATTCACCATATAGAAAAGCAGTTTTAACATCCATCTGATGTATATGCAAATCATAAATTGAAGCAATAGCAATCAACATTCTAATCGAGGTGATTCTAGAGACTGGTGAATAGGTATCAAAGAAATCTACTCCTTCTTGTTGTCTATAGCCTTTAGCTACCAACCTAGCTTTATATTTATCTATAGTTCCATCTGTTCTAAGTTTCCTTTTGAACACCCATTTGCAACCTATGGATTTACTTCCAGGAGGCAAGTCTACAAGCCCCCAAGTTTCATTTTGCTGAATGGACTCCCATTCAATTAATGAAGCTTCTTCCCAGAAAGGAGCTTCTGGAGAAGTCATAGCTTCCTTATAGGTTTGGGGTTCAGACTCTACCGTAAGAGTCAAAAAATCAGGGCCAAAACTTGTTTCAGTTCTAACCCTCTTACTTCTTCTTGGTTCAGTCTCATACTCCAAAGTTGGAGTTTGACTAGTCGATGGAACATCCGGGAGATCATCATGGACCTTTTTACGAGGTCCAGACCTTAAAGGAAATATGTGTTCATAAAACACAAAGATCTCTTGATTCCATTATGGTGTTCAGACCAATGTTATTGTGGTCAGAACTGATGACCATAAACCTGTGAGCATTTGTATGCTCAGGATATCCTATGAAAACACAGTCAATTGTTTTAGGACCTATTTTAGTTTTCTTGGGATGAGGAATGGCCACCTTGGCCAAAAACCCCCACACTTTAAAGTATGCATAGGAAGGTTGTTTACCATTCCACAATTCGTAGGGAGTTTTATCTGATTTTTTAATGGAACTCGGTTCAAAATATAGCATGCCGAGAGGATAGCTTCCCCCACAAGTTCGAAGATAACCCCTGAACTTGTTAACATAGCATTTACCATATCTATGAGTGTTCTATTTTTTCTTTCGGCTACACCATTCGATTCAGGTGAATATGGTGCAGTGGTTTCATGAATGATTCCATTATTTTTACAAAACTCTCCTATGGGTATAACATACTCACCGCCACGGTCAGACCTAAGGGTTTTAATCTTAACTCCTTTTTGGTTTTCTACTTCAAGTTTATAAAACTTGAAAGCCTCTAAGGCCTCATCTTTACTTCTAAGAAGATGAACTTGACAGATCGTGAGTAATCATCTATGAAAGTGATATACCATTTTCTACCACCTCTTGTTGGTGTTGATTTCAAGTCTCCTAAATCCGAGTGTATTAATTCCAAAGGAACTGTTCTACGTTCAACACTTTTATTAAATGGTTTTCTTGCATATTTAGATTCAACACAGATTTCACATCTTTGTTTTTTATCAAAGTTTATTTTTGGTATGCAACCTAAATTAGCAAGTCTTTCTAGCGATTTGAAATTAACATGCCCAAGTCTATCATGCCAAACATGTGAGGAGTCACAAACATAAACAGAAGAAGATGCATTAACATTCAATTTCAAATCAGATACACTAAGCTTAATCATGTTATCGGTAACATAACCTTTTCCTACGAATTCATCATGCTTAGAAATCACAACAGTATTGGACTCAAAGAACAATTTTAAAACCTTTTCCTAGCAGGATGGTTTCTGAGATAAGATTTTTGCATATGTCTGGGACGTAGAATACGTCATTCAATGCGAGAGTTTTTCCTGAAGTTAGCTTCAGTTCGACCTTGCCTTTCCCCACCACTTTCGCGGTGGAAGAGTTTCCCATGAACAGTTTCTCATCATCTCCTACTATGGCATAGGAGGAGAAAGCATTTATGAATTTACAGACATGCTTGGTGGCTCCAGAATCAAGCCACCAGTCTCTCACATTAGTCATACTAGAGACAAGGTCGACTTCAGACACCATGCCAGTGAAATATCCAGAGTCCTCTACTATGTTTGCCTTATTTTTCTGTTTTGGATCATATTTGATCCTTTTAGGGGCCTTACAGTCTTTAGCCATATGTCCAGGTTTACCACAATTAAAACAGTCGCCTTTGATGGTGTGCTTAGTGACACCACCTCTAGGCTTAAAATTGTTACCTCTGGGTTTTCGACGTCTGTTACGTCTATTACCCATTTTTTGGATTCTCCAGGAATTTTCTTTGAAGCGAGCTTTATCGTCCAAAACATGAGCTTTGTTGGACATGTTTTTGCTCAGCATCATGCTCTTATCCTTGCTGCACATAAGCTCCTCAACCTGGATCTTTTTTCCAAGCTCCACCATGGTGATTTCACGAGTCTTGTGTCGCAGCCTCCTCTTATATTCGCTCCATGAGGGTGGAAGCTTTTCAATCACAACCGATACTTGTAGAGCTTCATCAAAAGTCATGCCTTCAGCAAGAATCTCGCTGATGAGGAGTTGAAGTTCGACGAACTGTTCTACCACAGGTTTTTCGTCAGTCATGTTGTATTCTAAGAACTTAGCCATCAAGAACTTCTTACTTCCAGCAGCTTCAGCATGATATTTTTCTTCTAGAGCTTCCCATAAATCAAAAGCATTAAAATCTTCTTTTGCATTATAGAAGTCATACAAGGAGTCATCAAGACAGTTAAGAATATGATTCTTGCATAAATAATTCTTCCTATTCCACCTGTCCAATTTATCTTCATTACCATGGCGATGAAGTTTTCTCGAGGGTTTTTCTAAAGCATATCCATCTAACCTTTGGTCGTTTAGGAAGAATAGCATTTTAGACTGCCATCTCTTAAAGTCCTTACCACTGAACTTTGGTGGTTTTTCTACAGTATTCTTTCCCATGTTCTTACAACAAAGAATATTACAGTATTACAATATTACAATAAGGCAAATATTACCTTTAGATTGTTGGAATTAATTACAATAATTGAATGCAAATGGGAAATAATACTTAGATTACACTGAAAGTAGTAACAAATAACTCAATAAACTTAGTAGAGGCACGTATGAGATACGCTGAGCTAAAGGTAATATTGCCTGCTACTCCTCTGAGATGCTATAGCAATTTACAAATTACCTCCAGGATACAACTACTGTTAGTTCTCCTCTATGTGTAGCATACACAGAGAGAACCCTTAGAACTTGGCAGCAAAAATGAAAAAAAAACAAAAGCACAAATCGAAACTACAACTAGTTTCAGATAAATATAAAAACTAATTTATGTTTCTGTAAACTATGATGTTTCTCTATGATGTTTCTGTAAACTAATTTCTGTTAAACAAAGTTTACGAAACTAATTTACGTAAACAAAGAAGTAGTTATACAAAATTATGTTTCTGTAAATTACAACTTGTTTAAGATAAGAACTCGATTTTTTGTTTCTGTAAACTTAAAAAGAAATTGTTTCTGAAAGCATAAGTAAAGAATAAGAATTTCAGAAGAGAAGAGTTCTGAAAGGTATGGTTTACAAATGAAGTTTACAACTCGTATTTATAGCAAGAAAATGTTCGAACGTTGGAAGAGAATCCAAAGCACGACAGACTGTCCGTGATTCACGCATCTCGAACGTTGCAAAAGTAAGGTAAAAAATCGCGTTAAAAGAACAGTGCACACGCATTCAAAAATTTTCGAGATTCTTCTCGAGGAAAACAGTGTGTACAGGTGTCAAGAAAACCGTGTGACACGCGTGAAAGAAGATGCTTCTCGAGGCCCACGCCCACGCCGAGCGTGCTTCTGTGCGAAGCACCGCGCGAACGGGAAAGGCAATAAGAAATGCAATAAGGTTTAGGCAACCTTGCCATAGTCTAGGGCTTTCCCCATACACAAAGGTCTAAAGACCCAAAGGGTCATACCCTTAAGGCTAAACCAATGCTATTTAAGTCTAAAACTCTTAGTGTTTTAGTCTATATGGGACTAATGTTTTATTCATTCACATGAAAAAACATCTAGGGAGCAATAGGTCTTGGGATCAAAACATGGTCCATGCATTTTTTTGATTAAAACAAAACATTGTTTTTTCTAACAATAAATTCAGTCCAGGACGTGTATTAAGTGAAGGAGGACGAGTGTATAAGGGTATTCTCAAAGACGGACAGGTAAGTTGTTAATTATCTATACCTAGCAAGTTTAGTGCTTGTGATGTTTAGTGATCCGATAAACAAATTTTTTAGGAAGTTGCCGTGAAAAGGTTTGAAGAGCAGGCAGATTTGTGGGCGGAGGTTCAAATGCACAGCTGCATCGAGCACTTTAACCTTGTCAAGATGATTGGTTACTGTGATGAAGGGAAAGATCATATTATAATTTATGAATTCATGCCATTACGTTCGTTGGATCTTCATTTACATGGTAAGGTTTCTCACCATTCTGGATCATGACATTGTAAATTTTTTATTTATTATAAAAACTAACTTGATCTTCTATGTTGTAGACCTTAAACCCGGAAAAACGCCCCTTGACTGGATGACTAGGATGAAGATAGCAATGGGTGTAGCCAAGGCTTTAGAGTATCTGCATGACCGAAAGGAACCTCCTGTAATCTACAGTAGCTTGAAAGGATCCAATATTTTACTCGATGAAAATTATAATCCAAAGCTGTCAGATTTCGGTTGTGCAGAACATGGTCCTGCACTGAATATCACCGCAGTCAATAGAAAGCTCCCATTTGGTTATCTTGGTCCAGAGTATTTTACGACTGGAAGAATCACTTTGAAATCTGATGTCTATACTTTTGGTGTTGTTTTGCTTGAGTTGATCTCTGGGCGAAAGGCAATTGATAGAACCCGAACCAGTGGTGAGAGCTGTATGGTTTTATGGGTAATATATTTCTTCCCTTTGCCCACCATTTATTGCTTACACCAATCCAGAGACAACAATGCATTTCCTTGACATATCACCATTTTGGCTTTGCAGGCAAGGCCATTACTTAATGACAAGAAGAAGTTCCCCGAAATTGCTGACCCACTCATGGAAGGAAAGTATCCACATCGTGGACTTATCCAAGCTCTCAATCTTGCGAAATGGTGTTTACAGAAAGACTATCGCAAGAGACCTCTTACAGCAGAAGTTGTGAGGTCTCTAACTAATTTAGTCCCCCTCTCCCAAATATGCGAAGGAGCATAGGGTACAACAGTAGCTGATCCATTTACTCCGTCAACGACCATGGTTGCATAAGTAAAACCATGGGTGAGAGGTCTAGTACGTAAAGTTACAGTTCTTCTGAAATTTGTACCTTAGTACTACACAGTGTGCAACTTGTTAGATGTTCTTGTGAAATTTGTTAGTAGCTGTGATTAATTTGAAGGGCAGTAGACATTACGAATAGCGATCTCTTAAATGAATATCAAGATTGAAAATCTCTTTTCAATCTTCCCGCAGAATTCCAACTAACTGCATGTCATACGTTATGAAATTTGTTTCCTAACGATATTCATCCCTAGAAAACACAAAGCAATGAAACATTCAAATGCCAGGAACGACAAGAGAAGTATGCGTTTTCATGTTCAATGATGAAAAACCCCATGTTATCAAAGACGAGCGCCCTAGGCGAGTAGCAATAAGCCTAGCGCCTGGCACAACATAGGAAAAACCTATAACCCATAACCATGAGCCCCGGACACAGATGATAATTTAGCACTCATTTCTGCTGTAAGTGCATTGTGTGCGATTGTTGAGACACTGCCAGAGCCATTTCTTTAGACTGTTTTGGTAAACCAACTAGAAAGCAGAAAAGAATTTCAAAAAGATAATTTTAATGAATTGGTGAAAAACAAAATTAAAGGCGAGTGTGAGATTTACCGCATTATCGTTGAATTCAGAAGTCACCACGGTAAAAAAAAAATCTCTCAAAATAAAAGTTACCAACATACATGTGCAGTTAGTACTACTGGAAGCGTATTGAATAAAACCAGTCCACGCATTAACATTCTGAGCAGCTAGTGGGTAAAATTATTACCTAGGGATTCCCTAAAAGCTGAAAACAGAGAAAAGGCCTACAGAAAAGATACAAAAAGTCTTAAAAGCTTGTTTTTTTGTTGTTTTAAGGTTTGTATCATGGTGGCGTGTCCCATCTTCTCATGGGACAAAAGCAGTAGTCTGAAGCTGATATTTATCCACTACCGCGTGAGACATGAATAGGATTGCCGAAAATGGAAATTTTTTAACTAGCAATAAGTTAATTTGTCACTAATGACCGTAGTAAATTCGTCAAAAAAAAAGAAAAATTTCAACATTGTTTTTTTTTTTAACCGAAAGTCAGGACTCAGGAGGACCCTAAGAAAAGTGAAGTAGAGGAGTAGGACTGAATGAAAACGCGGCATCATTTTACAAGGCTTGTTTTTATCACTTGACAAGGTGACAGCTCTAAAATTTTCTTTCCCACAATTTGTTAATTTCGTTAATTACGCTTGTTTTCCTCTGCCTTCTGGGTATGCCTAGGTTTCGGTTTTTCTCCTGTCTTGGATTTAGTAAGGTGCAGCGCTCACATTCGGAGAGAAGAAGAGATGGTAATCTTCTAAATCTTTAACCAACTAGTTATATTTACTTGAATATTGATTTTTTTTTTTTACTAGATTAACAGAGGGAAATTGCTTGGTGTTTAACCAGATCGTGATGAAGCAGAACAAGCTGAATTTCAGAATGTTAAAGCAGAAGAAGCTGAATTTCAGTATGATCTCAATAATGTTCGTGTCTTCGAATCCAAAGAGCTAATTGTCGCCACTGATAATTTCAATCCAGGACGTGTTCTAGGTGAAGGAAGTTTGGGACGAGTGTATAAGGGTATTCTCAAAGACGGAAAGGTAAGAGTTGTTGTACGACCTATATTTAGCAAATTTAGTCCTGAGCTGTTGTTAATTACCTATACTTTGCAAGATTAGTCCTAATACCTAATTAAGTGATAGATGACTGTTTGGTGAACCGATAAACAAAATTTTCAGGAAGTTGCCGTGAAAAGGTTTGATCGGCAGGTAAATTTGTGCACGGAAGTTCGAATACACAGCTGCCTAGATCATCCTAACCTTGTTAAGATGATTGGATATTGTGATAAAGGGAAAGATCATATTATTGTTTATGAATTTGTTCCATTACGATCGTTGAATCTTCACTTACATGGTAAGGTTTCTCAGTTCTCACCATCTTATGGATCATGACAAGGTAAATCAATTATAAGAAGTAATTAAATTGATCTTCTTTTATTTTGTAGACATTAAACCCGGCGAAAAGCCTCTGGACTGGAAGACTAGGATGAAGATAGCACATGGTGTTGCGAAGGCTATAGAATATTTACATGATCAAAATGATCCTCCTGTATACTGCGACTTGAAAGGATCCGGTATTTTACTTGATGAGAATTATAACCCAAAGCTGTCAGAGTTCATTTGTGCAGAATATGATGCTACATGGGATTCCACCATGATCAACCTGACATGTGGTTATCTTGATCCAGAGTATACTATGACTGGCAGAATCACTAAAAAATCTGATGTCTACAGTTTTGGTGTTGTTTTGCTTGAGTTGATCTCTGGGAAGAAGGCATTTGATCCAACCATAAGGCGCAGTATTGTTTCATGGGTAATATATATTTTCCCTTTGTCCACCATTTATTTTCTTTATCATGCATTTCCTTAACATATCACCATTTTGGTTTTGCAGGCACGGCCATTACTTGAAGACAGTTGGAAGTTCACAGAAATTGCTGACCCACTCATGAAAGGACAGTATCTACATCGCTCACTTGTCCAAGCTCTCGATCTTGCGAAATTGTGTTTACAAGAAGACGCTAACAAAAGACCTCTTGCAGCAGAAGTTGTGATTACACTTACAAATATACGAAAGAGCATAGGGTTCAACCGAAGCTGATCCATTTACTCCACGACCATGGTGCGTAGAGGACATGCAGTTGCATAAGTAAAATCATGGGGAGAGAGGTCTAGTAAAGTTATGGAACAATGATGTAAGACTGTTATGATTTCAAGCAGTAAACTTGACCTATTTGTAATAGAGTTGCTTTTTTATTTGTCTTGACACAGTAAGTTCGGATTTGATGGAAATCTGTACTTCTTTTAGTTTTAACATATTTAATTAAAGCAGTCCGGATGGAGTTTTGACTGTTAACCGGTAATGGTTGCCTTTGGTTTTATGAAAGGAGTTCGCATAATCCTATGATATACACTGAGCTGTATCATTGCTTATTTCAAGAGTGATATTTGAGTTGGGCATGGTTGGACGACAGTCTTTTAAAATGTTGATTTTTCCTTCCTTTCTATTTTTTTTTTGCTTTCTTTAACAAAGCAAATTAGGGACGGGCCTAGCAAGGGGCTAATATGGGCTATAGCCCATCCCTTGATTTGGTAGGAATTTGTTTTAGATTGTTTTTTTTTATTGGGAACTATCCCATTTTAGTGGCGGACTACTATTTCTATTTTGAGTGGATATTTGGAAGTAGAGTGAAATACCGTTTACCCATATATTTATTTTAGTACCAAAATTACTCTTTCCAATTAAGTTAATATAATGATTAGTGAGATTAAATTAATAAGTTGATTTTTTCAAAAGAAAAATTATTGAGAGGGAGAAGATGAAGATGATAATGAAGATGAGGATTTTGGAATAAACAAAGTTAGATCTTTTTCTATAAGAGCCACAACAAGAGTATGATGTTTTGGGCATTCACGTATACTTCAAATTTAGTTAATGGTGCTTGAACTGGCCAAAACATTCCTAAAAATGAACAATTTACAAATTGATTTCGGTTTGGTTAAAAAAGTTCGGCTACGACATCTGAAGAACAGGTAGCCGAACTCATCTGCAAGTGTAGTTCGGCTAACGTTTCTAAAAACACAAGTAGCCGAACTCAGCTTTAATGAAGTTTTTTCTTGTGGGAATGTTATCAACACCCCTACTATCCATGGATCCTACACAAATACCCTTATCCATTATGTATATACCCCTCCCCGTCTAGAAGGAAACAAATTTTCTTAATAATCCCATAAATACCCATTTAGTTTTAAAGAAAAAAATGATTCAGAATCATTTCATTTTTCATTTGAGATATGAATTTTCTCTCTCTATTTTTCTCTCCTCCACTTTCACCCATTCCCACCACCGCCATCAGCACCATTTCTCTGCCGCCGCAACCAATACCAACATCACAACATCTCCGACATCACCGTCACCATCTTCATCGCCATCGTCAATTACATTTCACATCTTTAGGAATGAAAGAGAGAAAACGATTTTCATCAGAAATCATTTTCAGATTAAAAAACCATCAACAGTTTAGCATCATAATCATGATCATTTTCTTGGCTTGTTGCTGATTTCAGATATCAAATTCAATTATAGTAGATCGAGAAATATGATTTTAAGTTTCATTTTATGGTAATTTCGAACTCAAGGCTTGAATTTTTATTCATTGAAGTTTTACAACTATTCGATTTAAAATGTTTTTACTTGTTATCTTTTGATGATTCTTATTAATTCGGTTAGACATTACTTTCGAAATAATCGCATCAATGGATTTAGGGTTCGCTACGATGTCTCAGTTGACCCTAAAATCTATCGATCTGATGTTTCAATTCAGGTTTCTTAGCATGCTAGCTCCACAGAGGCTTTTTGTTTGAAAAAAATTGTTAGGATACCGACCCTAACTCTTCATAAGCCCATGGGTAAAACTCAACTCGAAAACCAGTTGACTAGATAAGGGATCCCATGACTTATAAACTACCCAATTAAGCCCAATCTACCAACGTGGTACTAAGGTCCCAACATCCCACCACGCTTCCAGACCCAACGTCCTTGTTGGCCCACTCTATCGACACTGACCCGACGGTAGCCATTTCCTTATGGCGGATTCACTCGACTATCAGTATTCAATGCGGTGAAAACTACGCCCATACACAGGTGCCTCAACACCTTAATCCATCCTATAGGTCACCCCTTCCGTGGAGCAGGTATGGGTTGTGGTGGTTGGATATATGGTACCAAATGTTAGGATACCGACCATAACTCGTCATAAGCCTATGGGTAGAACTCAACTCAAAAACCGGTTCACTAGATGAGGGATTCCATTGAATTATAAACTACCCAATTAAGCCCCATCTACCAATGTGGGACTAAGGTCCCAACAAATTGCAGTGGATGATTATACATCCTCAATTCCTTATGAAATTACTTGTGTTCTGTATTTGGTCTATGGCTTTAGTTGATCTGTAACTTAATGTTAGCCATTAAGAAATTAATTTTTGATTAGAAGTTGTTGATATTATTGAATTAAGATGTATTTTTTTGTATGCTTAACAGAAGAATTAGAATGATTCGAAAGCAAAGACTGGTGATAACGTTCTAAAGTCACTACTGGTGTTGTTGTAGAAGGAGAAATGTGTTGCGGTAGCTAGACCTGATGTCTAAACAGGTGGCGTTGACATGGAAAAAAAACTAGTATATTTTTTAGGAATGATGAGTATCAAAATATTGTTATGGGATTGTTTATAGATCATTTCAGATGGGTGGAGGAGAAAACAGAATAGGTATATATGTCCACCAACTCAACCTTGATAGATTTATAATAGGTTTCAGTAAATAATTAAATAGTTAAACTTGTAAAATAAAGAAGTGTGCATGATGCTAATCAACAATTCACTTAGTTTCCTGCATAGTCAAAATAGAAAAATCCGTTAGTAGAGTTTTTGATTAAATCATTGATTTATTAAACGTTGTTAACTAGTAGTTGAATTGCACTATTACTTACTTTTCGTCAATTACTATGTAGGTTTATTAGAACACACTGGTTGTTTTCACAAGATGTTTTTTTTTTTTTTTTATTTATTTGCCATCCTCGAATTATCATTGATTTTTATTTTTTGTATATTGTTGATTCATATGTAGCTCTAAATTGTTATTTTGGAAACTGGTACTTGACTTACTTTAAAATTCTTGTATGTTGGTCTTACTTAAACTAATCAGAATATGAGCAAGCGATAATGAAGAGTTACATTTGCTGAATATTCGTTCTGGGTTTGTTGTTTTGTTTAGTTCATCAGCTACATGGAAAGATAATTTCAGTAGTTAAGTAACAACATTTTATGAATAAATATCTTCTTTGTTTAAAATTTCTTGGTTCATAGGTTTTGAATTTGTCCTCGTTCCTTTTCACTATTAAAAATGTGGGGGTCTAACAACCACACCCAACAATTCGTTTAACAATCTGAGAGGACTTACTCCAATACACTTTCTAGAGAATCAACTAGATAATCAGACTCAATCTAGAGTAAAGTATACCAAAGAGTTTAATATCTCTGTTTCACAATGTAATCAGCAAATAAAACAGATAGAAATCCACGAGCCTGATTATTATGTGGAACAACTTGAACGGTACCAAAGACCAATGTTCAAGTGTCAATCAATTTAAATCAACAACCAAAGGTTGGATATTCTAATTGATTTATCTTAACGCACAACCTGTGATATTTCAATTATATAACAAAATATAATGCGGAAAAGAAATAATACAGAAGAAACCGCAAATGCTGAAAAACCTCGGGACCTAGTCCAGTTTGAACACCACACTGTATTAGGCCTCTATAGAATCTATCCTACTACCACAACACCATTTTCCTTGGTTAGTAACTAGATTTTACAACAACTTTGTCCCTGTTGCGAATTTTCAGTTGCGAAAAATTTAAACAGTTTTTTCTCGTTACAAAACTCGCAACTGTTTTGTTTTGTTTCGATTCACAATAGATTGGAGTTGTACGCGTGCGACTCGTGAGTGGCTGCCTACACTTTAACTGACTTGGTTTCAGCTTATTCAGATGCTCAGTCAGCTTAAAAACTGACTCATATTTAGACTAAAAGTCGAAAAGAAATATCATTTTTCTTTCTTCATTGTCTCCTCTCTCTCTTTCTCTTCTCTTAGGGTTAACTTTTTTTTTTTTTGAGGTTCCATAATCATCGATCATTATACATACTCAGTGATGATGATGTCGATAATAATACTCAGATCTATCTCTCTTATTTTATCTTTCTTCTCTGATTCTATCTCTTGTTCTCTTCTTTATTTTTAGGTTTCATCTGATTTCAGAGAACTTATGAAGGCTCAAATCAGTAATTTTATTAAGGTCGAATTTGTTGATTTCAGAGATCTTAATCCCAAATCTCCGACCAACATGAATTTATTAGGGTAAGTTTTTTCATTATGAGAAAATAACTTATTAGGGATTAGACTAGCAAATCTCAGATCCTCATTTATTTTCTAAAATTAGGGTTTTGTCATCTCATAAATTTTAGAGTTGTAGAGTTGTAATTGGTTTTTGGTATAGTTAATTATTGTTCTGTTTTTTGTTTTTAAATTAGGGTTTATTGAAATTCAAATTGATTTTATTACAGGAAGAGTTGGGCTTCCTATAGAAGTCATCGGATTGGTGCTTGGGGAGTTTGTAGTTGAATATAATGTTCATGTGGTTGCTTTTTATGTTATGCCTCAGACCCACTTTTAAAAAGGTTATAAATCGCGTCTTTTACATTATTTTGATTTAATTGTCTAAAGTTGCTAGATTTAGACATTACTTTAATCAGCATTTTTTTTTCTCTCTGGAGTTTAATTTTGGTAGTTTGAATATGGGAGTATAAAAATTTGAAACTTTACTGCTGTTTATGGGTAAAAATCGTTTCCACCGATTTTGGTAAATTCGGTAGGTGAGTGAGAAACTGGTTTAAACCCTAAACAAATGTGCTGCACGTGAGCACTTTATAGATTTGAGAGATCAATCTGTACAAGTCCGACCTAAACCAAGAAATGGTCGTTCCAGACTTGCTTCGGTCACAAAGTGGAGGAGAAGGTTTGATTTGGGGAGGGAAGCAAAGAAAAGTGTTGAGACCAGAATAATTCTGGGAGAGTAGTGTCTCGACTTGTATCAGAAATTGAAAGCTTAGGAAGATTTCAAGATATGAAAGCTTTTTGGAGAGCTTGCAAAGTTGCCTTTTCTGAGAGTGTTGTATTTTTCTCCTGACCGAGACTCGTGTCTGGTGGAAATAGGTAAGACCTATTTATACAAGTCGAGATTGAAACGTACCATGGCCTCATTAAGGAAGAGAGTAAAGGGTGAAATAATGGGATGTGGTGGTAAACGCAAGGTGTTTATGGGTGAAAACGTTTTCACCATTATTTC
Source organism: Papaver bracteatum (assembly GCA_023529315.1). NCBI lineage: Eukaryota > Viridiplantae > Streptophyta > Magnoliopsida > Ranunculales > Papaveraceae > Papaver > Papaver bracteatum. The sequence continues at coordinate 398,329 of JAJJWX010002127.1, read as the reverse complement.
CTCATTTATTTGACCACTTTATTCCTATTCACGCTTTCTTAATGTGAGCATAGTGTACGCTACAAGTTGTGACCACCAAACCAAGACCCTGGAAAGCATCCCCCAGTTTGTGTTGATGTCTCGAGTGTTGGTTGCACCTTGAGTGCAAGTGGCACTGCTAGGTGCGCGTGTGGCATGTGTGGAATGCCTTTGTTGCGGGTTGCATCTCGAGCGCAAGTGGCAGTGCCAGAGCTGCTAGTGGCATGTGTGGAATTCCTTGGTGGTAGGTTGTACGTTGAGTGCAAGTGGCAGTGCCAGAGCTGCTAGTGGCGTGTGTGGCATGTGTGGAATGCCTTGGTGGTAGGTTGCACGGTTTGCAAGTTAGCTACCAGCGTGGGTTTTGGCATGTTCCAATGGTATGCGTGGCCATTAGGACCACGGCTTGGTAAGAAAATCTACCAGCGAGCATGTCGGCATGTGCCAATGGCATGCTCGGCCATTAGGGCCACGACCTGTAAGAAAATCTACCAGTGAGCGTGTTGGCATGTGCCAATGGAATGCGTGACCAATTTGTCCTAGGTTGCATGGTTTGCAAGCCTAGGTGCGGGCGCTACTTTGGCATGGCGTGGCTAGGGCCAAGGTAAGGGTGTTTGGCGTGGTGTGGGTGACCAGCGTAGCTAGGGCCAAGGCAGAGTATGTTTGGCATGGCGCGGCTAGATTGAGCTAGGTGTGGCTGGAAAGATTTTCCATTGGCACGGAGGTGCGGCTAGCATGGTTGGAATGCTTTGGCGCGTTTGGTGTGATTAGCATAGCTAGATCCAAGGCAGAGTATGTTTGACATGGCGTGGCTAGCTTGAGCTAGGTGTGGCTGGCAGGATTTTCCAGTGGCACGGAGGTGCGGCTAGCTTGGTTTGCATTCTTTGATGTTTTTGGTGTGGATGACATGATTTTCCATTGACATGGAGGTGCGGCTAGCATGGTTGGCATGCTTTGGCGCGTTTAGTGTGACTAGCGTATCTAGGGCCAATGCAGAGTGTGTTTGGAATGGCGCGGCTAGCTTGAACTAGGTGTGGCTGCCATGATTTTCCATTGGCACAGAGGTGCGGCTAGCAGGGTTAGCATGCTTTGGAGTATTTGGTGTGACTAGCGTAGCTAGGTCCAAGGCAGAATGTGTTTGGCATGGCGTGGCTAGCTTGGGCTAGGTGTGGCTGGCATGATTTTCCATTGGCACGGAGGTGCGGCTAGCATGGTTCGCATGTTTTGGTGCGTTTGGTGTGGCTGGCATGATTTGCCATTGGCACGGAGGGGAATTAGGGTTTTGTTCGTTGTAACCCTAATTTGAAAAAAAAAATACCCCTTATTAATTACTAACTACATGCATTAAATGTCCTAATAAATGTGTCACCGGTGACATTAGGTTATTCGGGGTTTTACAAGTTTACCCTTTGCTTAAAAAACCACCATTCAACATTAAGTCCCCTCCTTAGCTCGGAACAGGAGCTTTGTTGCGAGGTAAGCATAAGATGGTGATAAACTATCAATAACAAATCGTAAAGAGAATTGAGGAGGCTTGTCTGACCTTTTTTATAAATAGGATTTGGAATCCTTGCCTCTAACAGTTCTGCACAAATCGGGAGGCTGGCACAATTGGGAAGTCAACGTCATTGAGAGACAGGAAGCTGGGCGGTATTGAGAAGTTGACGCGAGTTGTGAAATTGAGCGTGCTAGATGGCAGGACCGGCGCAAAGTGGGAAGATGATCGTGCTAGCTGGCGGGACTTGGGAAAGGTGGGGAAAGCTGAGCGTGCTAGCTAGATCGGCGCAGAGTGGGAAGCTGATCGTGCTAGTTGGCGTGACTTGGGCGATGTTGGGAAGTTGGGCGCCCTTGTGGGCCCGTTCCTTATATGCACGATTTTCGGTATAAGGAAATCCTTCCCTATTTCAGAATCTCCACGCCTATATATATAAAATCCCTTTTTCTCATATTTGTTCTTTCATCTTTTCATACTAGCGGCAGAGTCACAAAGAAAAACTGCTTCCAGGTATGTCTTCTAGTGCTTCTCTTGTTTCCCTTTTCATGTAGGTGCAAGCCCTAAAAGTAGGCGTTTTCTTTTATAATCCTTGCAATGACATTGCGCATATGATTTATTGGCGATCTTCTTGTAGATAATATTGTATATATGCACCCAAGGGAAATACTTCATATATGTTTCGAACCCGTAGAAAAATGATCCATATGTAATTTTGAACCCGAAGAAGGATACCATAGACGCAATTCGATCCCGTATAAAATATTGTTTATATATTTTTTGAACCCGAAGAAGGATACTGCAGATGCACTTGAGCCCGTATAAAATAATGCGTATATAATTTTGAACCCTGAAGAAGATACTGCGTGTGCATTTTTGAACCCGTAGAGAATACTGTATATGTTCTTCATATGACTTCGAACCCATAGGAAATATTTCCTATATGAATTTCAGACCTGAAGAAAATATTGCGCGTGCAGTTTTGAACCCGTTAGAGAATACACCCTTTCTCTTTTTTGTTTTCCAGGCTTTCCTTTTGTTGGGTGCGGTTATGTGTCAGAGAGATAATTTCGTCTTTCTCCGTGTGCATATATCTTGTTACTAAGCTGTTATGAAGAAATCCGATAAGATGTTACCTGAACAAAATTTCGCCTCATCGAAGGATGTTCATAGTTCCAAACCAAACATGGATGATGAATTCTTTTCCAAACCCCTCGCCCCTATTCGGAAGAATCAGCCAGGTTTTGTGCCAATTTTGTTAACCGATAGTGAAGATGAAAAGAAGACACGTTCGGTTCTCCCAGAGAACACCATACGGTTCTGTCTTCATAAAGGGGTATATTTTTCTTCCAACATTGATTTTAGGATGTGTCAAATCCCATTGCGTTCTTTTGATAGATGGGTTGTGTTCATGGTGAGTAAGGAGCACATAAATACCAACTTGACTCGGGAGAAGATTATTGATGTTGTCAGAGCTTCAGTAAATCTCCAGATTATGAAGGATATCCCGGGCTTGGTTGCTTTCATCTCCAGATGGTGTTCGGACACCCATACGATCATATGTAGATGGGGTGAAATAACTTTCTCCTTGGAGAGTGTGGCTCTCTTGATGAATCTTCCGATAACCGGGAATCTCAATATCCGATTGTCTGAAGGTGAGGAGAAGATGCGGGATGACCTTGCCGCTAAGTTGGGAGATTTCGCTCGAAAAGACTCCACTGCAAAGTCGAAGGATTCTGTCCGGAAAGAGGATGAAAGGTGCTTTTACAGCTGGTGGATATCTCAATGGTTTCTGGACGAGATGGAACCTAAACAGAAAAGCAGCGATCTTCATGTTGCGGCATTTTTGGCTCTCTGGTTATCTAGAGACATTTTTGATGATGGTTCTGGAAAGAAGGAAATAAGACCAGATTTGATAGTGATTGTTGTAAAGTTAGAAAAAGGTGAAGTTCTTCCCATCGGCAAGTTATTCCTTGGTTCCCTGTATGTGCATCTGGATCACCTAGTTGAGAACATGCGAGTTTCGAATGGTTTCATGAAAGTGAATTCATATGTGCACGTTGATTTTCTGCAAGCCTGGTTATGGGAGCACTTTGAGAAGTATGCTCCGAAACCGTTTCCTTCGATTCCCGCATGTTTGGGAGGCTCCCGAATTCTTCGATGGGTGAACATGCATCCAAGAGTTGGCACGAGCTTGGTTAGTTTTCCCGATAAGTCGCATGAAATCAGTTTTCTCCCATGGGAGCCGTTCCATAGGTCGGTGACTCAAATTGACACCTTTGCTTCTACTCCGATCATGTCTTTGTCTTCTGACGACAACTTGAGTGTTGGTGAAAACTTGTTTATTCAAAGCTGCATGCCCGACTATATGCCGTCTTTCTTCATGGGGTCTTTCCGAATAACTGCTTACAATATTGACTGTGCTGCTCGTCACATGGGCTTCAATCAAGAGGTGCCTCTTGCTTACCATCTGGTGGTTACTAAGGATTCATTGCATGCCGCCCTCAATTCCATCACCCTTGAGTCAGGTATCCGCCTTCCCTTCTTTCAAACGGGAAGAGTAACTTCGACGACCTTTGGCTATAATGAGTTCTGGTACGATGAGTTCATTATGATCCAAGATTTTGTAAATAACGTGGTGGAGAATGTTCGTTGTAAAACTTCCCCAACAGTTTTGAAGAAGTATCCAATGTTAAGAGATCCCAAGCGAAAGTTGTCTGGCCACTCGGAAAGTCCCCAGGCAAAGGAATAGAGAACGAAGAATCGCGCTGGCGGGTTCCGGGCGATTTCAAAAGATCCTCCCGCAACTCTCATGTCTTTTAGTTCTTCCAATAACCAGGTATGTGTCGCCTCCTTGTTGGTTTGTCTCAAACACGTTAATTTCTACTGAAAACATGTGTCTTGTTTCTTCCAGGGCTTCGGTAGTGTTAATGCTTTCGCTACCTTTGCACGTTGCCAGGAGACGGCAATTTCTTCTAAGAATTCCGGCGGCACTGAGACTTCTCATAGTGGTGATGAGTCAGAGAAAGGAGAAAGTTCGACAAGTGAGAGTGATTCCTCTGGCAGCACTGGTTCTTTTTCGGGAAGTAATTCGGTGAGTTTTGTGCTTCTTTTCTTTCTTCTTCCGTTTCTTCTTTTGAAAAATGTTTAACTCAAGTTCGCAGGGGGAGTCCGGTTTGGGGGAAGATTCTGGGGTGAAGTCACATGAAAACTTTCCCTTGGTGTCCACCGCTGGTGACTTGGAGATGGGAGTTGGCCAATTGCCGAGCACCGATGTGGTTCATACGGTGGATGATTCCCTAACGGTTTCTTCCGTAGATGTGGAAAAAGACCCTTTGCGAGTCGTGAGGCCAGTTGCAGGCGCCATTTTCGATCCCCGTACTTGGTTCCTTATCCAGGTCATGTGCTGGTTGGCGGTTTCAAATAAGTCGCTAAGTATGAGGCGTTGTACACCAGAATCTGGGAGAAGTATGGACATATGGCCACAACCAAGAAGATCACTAGTCGATTTGTGCTGGTTAAGCGTGTGGAAGAGTCTTTATCTTCCATCGAGGACATGTGTGAGATGACTGGACACACCTTTTCTGAAGACGTTATTTCCAACTGGGAGCACCATCGCGACATGTGTGTATAAAAGGAGTTCAATGCTTCGTGGTTTGTCGAAGGCCTTGCTGAGATCCATAAGTCGAAAGATGCAGCAGTCGAAAACTTTTCTGCAGATGAGATTGCACGACAGGAGGTAGAACTCGAAAATCTTTCCGAGATGTTGATTATGAAGAGAGCGACTCTTGAAGTTGCAAAGTTGACTTTCTCTAAGAAAAGCATACCTCTATTGGATGATTTTCCTTGAATGTTTCTCTGTTAAACTTTCATTTAGGTTCTTCTTTTCTTTCTTTTTTTAAATAAAAATAACATATCGGATGACTGGTTCAAAGTTCGACCGGTTTTGATAGACAGCTGGTAGCTTTTGAGGATATTGGATTATTTCTGGGATGAATGGTTTTGATAATACAACTTTGATTATGTTTTGTGAAAGAAATATTGCTTTTATAAAAGTGTGTGCTAGCAATAGGCACAAGACGCAGTAGTATGACAGGTTTTATTAAGAACCTAAAAACAGATCACATATCTTGCCCAGTCTAAATTTACTCACTTCATAGGTTTTTGCGAACACGCCCCCCTCTATGTAAAAGGCGGCTTTGCTAGTAGCATCGCCAGCGAGTCCCCAGTTTTCTGGTGTAGTTTTTATAACTGGTAACTGGGTCGTCCGGCAGTTGATTAGGATTGAATCGCCTTCCCCTACCATCTTGACATATGGGGTCAAAGAACGAGATCAACAGTCTGACATTATAGTCGATAGATCAATCCTCCCGTTGTGGTCGCCAATTTTTTATGGGTAAAAATCGTTTCCGCCGATTTTTGTAAATTCGGTAGGTGAGTGAGAAACTGGTTTAAACCCTAAACAAATGTGTTGCACGTGAGCACTTTATAGATTCGAGAGATCAATCTGTACAAGTCCGCCCTAGACCAAGAAATGGTCGTTCCAGACTTGCTTCGGTCACAAAGTGGTGGAGAAGGGTTGATTTGGGGAGGGAAGCAAAGAAAGGTGTTGAGACCAGAATAATTATAGGAGAGTAGTGTCTCGACTTGTATCAGAAAGTGAAAGCTTAGGAAGCTTGCAAGATATGAATGCTTTTTGGAGAGCTTGCAAAGTTGCCTTTTCTGAGATTGTTGTATTTTTCTCCTGACCGAGACCTGTGACTGGTGGAAAGAGGTAATACCTATTTATACAAGTCGAGATTGAAACATACCCTGGCCTCATGAAGGAAAATAGTAAAGGGTGAAATAATGGGAGGAGGTGGTAACCGCAAGGTGTTTATGGGTGAAAACGTTTTCACCATTATTTCCTCATTTATTTGACCGCTTTATTCCTATTCACGCTTTCTTAATGTGAGCGTAGTGTACACTGCAAGATGTGACCGCCAAACTAAGACCCTGGAAAGCATCCCCTAGTTTGTGTTGATGTCTCGAGTGTTGGTTGCACCTTGAGTGCAAGTGGCGCTGCTAGGTGCGTGTGTGGCATGTGCCAATAGCATGTGCGGAATTCCTTTATTGCGGTTTGCACCTCGAGCGCAAGTGGCAGTGCCAGAGATTCTAGTGGCGTGTGTGGCATATGACAATGACATGTGTGGAATTCCTTGGGGGTAGGTTGTACGTTGAGTGCAAGTGGCAGTGCCAGAGATGCTAGCGGCGTGTGTGGCATGTGCCAATGGCATGTGTGGAATGCCTTGGTGGTAGGTTGCACGATTTGAAAGTCAGGCTACGAGCGTGGGTTTTGTCATGTTCCAATGGTATGCGTGTCCATTAGGACCACGGCTTGGTAAGAAAAGCTACTAGCGAGCGTGTCGGCATGTGCAAATGGCATGCTCGGCCATTAAGTCCACGGCCTGGTAAGAAAAGCTACCAGTGAGCGTGTTGGCATGTGCCAATGGCATGCTTGACCAATTTGGCCTAGGTTGCATGGTTCGCAAGCCTAGGTGCGGGCGCTACTTTGGCATGGCGTGGCTAGGGCCAAGGTAAGGGTGTTTGGCTTGGTGTGGCGTGACCAGCGTAGCTAGGGACAAGGCAGAGTGTGTTTGGCATGGCGCGGCTATCTTGAGCTAGGTGTGGCTGGCATGATTTTCTATTGGCACAGAGGTGCGGCTAGCATGCTTTGGCGCGTTTGGTGTGATTAGCGTAGATAGGGCCAAGGCAGAGTGTGTTTGGCATGGCGCGGCTAGCTTGAGCTAGGTGTGGCTGACAGGATTTGCCATTGGCATGGAGGTGCGGATAACATGGTTCTCATGCTTTGGCGTGTTTGGTGTGGTTGGCATGATTTTCCATTGGCATGGAGGTGCATCTAGCATGGTTGGCATGCTTTGGCACGTTTGGTGTGACTAGCGTAGCTAGGGCCAAGGCAGAGTGTGTTTGGCATGGCGCGGCTAGCTTGAGCTAGGTGTGGATGGCATGATTTTCCATTGGCACAGAGGTGCGGCTAGCAGGGTTGGCATTCTTTGGCGTGTTTGGTGTGACTAGCATAGCTAGGGCCAAGGCAGAGTGTGTTTGGCATGGCGCGGCTAGCTTGGGCTAGGTGTGGCTGGCATGATTTTCCATTGGCACGGAGGGGCGGCTAGCATGGTTCGCATGCTTTGGCGCGTTTGGTGTGGCTGGCATGATTTTCCATTGGCACGGAGGGGAATTAGGGTTTTGTTCGTTGTAACCCTAATTTGAAAAAAAAAATACCCTCTATTAATTACTGACTACATGCATTAAATGTCCTAATAAATGTGTCATCGGTGACATTAGGTTATTCGGGGTTTTACAAGTTTACCATTTGCTTAAAAAACCACCATTCAACATTAAGTCCCCTGTTTAGCTCGGAACAGGATCTTTGTTGCGAGGTAAGCATAAGTTGGTGACAAACTATCAACAAAAAATCGTAAAGAGAATTGAGGAGGCTTGTCTGACCTTTTTTATAAATAGGATTTGGAATCCTTGCCTCTAGCAGTTCTGCACAAATCGGGAGGCTGGCACAATTAGGAAGTCAGTGTCATTGAAATACAATAAGCTGGGCGGTATTGAGAAGTTGACGCGAGTTGGTAAATTGAGCGTGCTAGCTGGAAGGACCGGCGCAAATTGGGAAGATGGTCGCGCTAGCTGGCGGGACTTGTGAAAGGTGGGGAAAGATAAGCGTGCTAGCTGGACCGGCGCAGAGTGGGAAGCTGATCGTGCTAGCTGGCGTGACTTGGGCGACGTTGGGAAGTTGGGCGCCCTTGTGGGCCCGTTCCTTATATGCACGATTTTTGGTATAAGGAAATCCTTCCCTATTTCAGAATCTCCACGCATATATATATAAAATCCCTTTTTCTCATCTTTGTTCTTTCATCTTTTCATACTAGCGGCAGAGTCACAAAGAAAACCGGCTTCCAGGTATGTCTTCCAGTACTTCTCTTGTTTCCCTTTTCATGTAGGTGCAAACCCTAAAAGTAGGCATTTTCTTTTATAATCCTTGCAATGACATTGCGCATATGATTTCTTGGCGTGCTTCTTGTAGAAAATATTGTATATATGCACCCAAGGGAAATACTGCATATATGATTCGAACCCGTAGAAAAATGCTCCATATGTAGTTTTGAACCCGAAAAAGGATACCATAGACGCAATTTGAGCCCGTATAAAATATTGCGTATATAGTTTTTGAACCCGAAGAAGGATACTGCAGACGCACTTGAGCCCGTATAAAATAATGCGTATATAATTTTGAACCCTGAAGAAGATACTGCGTGTGCATTTTCGAACCCATAGAGAATACTGTATATGTGCTTCATATGACTTCGAACCCATAGGAAATATTGCCTATATGAATTTCAGTACTGAAGAAAATATTGCGTGTACAGTTTTGAACCCGTTAGAGAATACACCCTCTTTTTTTTTTTGTTTTCCAGGCTTTCCTTTTGTGGGGTGATGTTATGTGTCAAGGAGATAATTTCGTCTTTCTCCGTGTGAAGATATCTTGTTACTAAGATGTTATGAAGAAATCCGATAAGATGTTACCTGAACAAAATTTCGCCTCATCGAAGGATGTTCATAGTTCCAAACCAAACACGGATGATGAATTCTTTTCCAAACCCCTCGCCCCTGTTCGGAAGAATCACCCAGGTTTCGTGCCAATTTTTTTAACCGGTGGTGAAGATGAAAAGAAGACACGTTCGGTTCGCCCAGAGAACACCATACGGTTCTGTCTTCATGAAGGGGTATATTCTTCTTCCAACATTGATTTCAGGATGTGTCAAAGCCCATTGCGTTCTTTTGATATATGGGTTGAGTTCATGGTGAGTAAGGAGCACATAAATACCAACTTGAATCGAGCGCAGATTAGTGATGCTGTCAAAGCTTCAGTAAATCTCCATATTAGGAAGGATATCCCGGGCTTGGTTGATTTCATCTCCAGATGGTTTTCGGACACCCATACGATCATATGTAGATGGGGTGAAATAACTTTCTCCTTGGATAGTGTGGCTCTCTTGCTGAATATTCCGGTAACCGGGAATCTCAATATCCGATTGTCTGAAGGTGAGGAGAAGATGCGGGATGACCTTGCCGCTAAGTTGGGAGATTTTTCTCGAAAAGACTCCAATGCAAAGTCGAAGGATTCTATCCGGAAAGAGGATGAAAGGTGCTTTTACTGCTGGTGGATATCTCAATGGTTTCTGGACGAGCTGGAACCTAAACAAAAAAGCAACGATCTTCGTGTTGCGGCATTTTTGGATCTCTGGTTGTCTAGAGACATTTTTGATGATGGTTCTGGCAAGAAATAAATAAGACCAGAGTTGCTAGTGATTGCTGTGAAGTTAGCAAAAGGTGAAGTTCTTCCTATCGGCAAGTTATTCCTTGGTTCCCTGTATGTGCATCTGGATCACCTAGTTGCGAACATGCGAGTTTCGAATGGTTTCATGAAAGTGGATTCATATGTGCACGTTGATTTTATGCAAGCCTGGCTATGGGAGCACTTTGAGAAGTATGATCTGAAACCGTTGCCTTCGATTCCCGCGAGTTGGGGCGGCTCCCGAATTCTTCGATGGGTGAACAGGCGTCCAAGAGTTGGCACGAGCTTGGTTAGTTTTCTCGATAAGTCGCATGAAATTAGTATTCTCCCATGGGAGACGGTCCATAAGTCGGTGACTCAAATTGACACATTTTCTTCTGCTCCGATCATGTCTTTGTCTTCTGACGGCAACTTGAGTATTGGTGAAAACTTGTTTATTCAAAGCTGCATGCCCGGCTATATGCCGCCTTTCTTCATGGGGTCTTTCCGAATAGCTTCTTATAATATTGACCGTTCTGCTCGTCACATGGGATTCGGTCAAGGGGTTTCTCTTGCTTACCATCTGGTGGTTCCTAAGGATTCATTGCATGCCGCCCTAAATGCCAGCGCCCTTGAGCCGGGTATCCGCCTTCCCTTCTTTCAAACGGGAAGAGTAACTTCGATGACCTTTGGCTATAATGAGTTCTGGTAAGATAAGTTTATTATGATCCAAGATTTTGTAAATAACGTGGTGGAGAATGTTCATTGTAAACCTTCCCCAACAGTTTTGAAGAAGTATCCAATGTTAAGAGATCCCAAGCGAAAGTTTCCTAGACACTCGAAAAGTCCCCAGGCAAAGGAACAGAGAACGAATAATCGTGTTGGCGGGTTCAGGGCGATTTCAAAAGGTCCTCCCGCAGCTCTCGTGTCTTTCAGTTCTTCCAATAACCAGGTATATGTCGCCTCCTTGTTGGTTTGTCTCAAACACGTGAATTTCTGCTGAAAACATGTGTCTTGTTTCTTCCAGGGCTTCGATAGTATTAATGCTTTTGCTACCCATGCACGTTGCCAGGAGACGGAAATTTCTTCGAAGAATTCCGGCGGCACTGAGCCTTCTCATAGTGGTGATGATTCAGATAAAGGAGAAAGTTCGACAAGTGAGAGTGATTCCTCTGACAGGAGGTAGAACTCGAAAATCTTTCCGAGATGTTGATTATGAAGAGAGCGGCTCTTGAAGATGCAAAGTTGACTTTCTCCAAGAAGATCAGACCTCTGTTGGATGATTTTCCTTGAATGTTTATCTGTTAAACTTTCATTTAGGTTCCTTTATTTTTTTTTTTTTGAAATAAAAAAAACATACCGGATATCTGGTTCAAAGTTCGATCGGTTTTGATAGATAGCTGGTAGCTTTTGAGGATATTGGATTATTTCTGGGATGAATGGTTTTGATAATACAACTCTGATTATGTTTTGTGAAAGTAATATTGCTTTTATAAAAGTGTGTGCTAGCAATAGGCACAAGACGCAGTAGTATGACAGGTTTTATTAAGAACCTAAAAACAGATCGCATATCTTGCCCAGTCTAAATTTACTCACTTCATAGGTTTTTACGAACACGCCCCCCTCCATGTAAAAGGAGGCTTTGCTGGTAGCATCGCCAGCGAGTCCCCAGTTTTCTGGTGTAGTTTTTACAACTGGTAACTGGGTCGTCCGGCAGTTGATTCGGATTGAGTCGCCTTCCCCTACCATCTTGACATATGGGGTCAAAGAATGAGATCAACAGTCTGACATTGTAGCCGATATATCAATCCTCCCGCTGTGGTCGCCAATTATTTATGGGTAAAAATCATTTCCGCCGATTTTGGTAAATTCGGTAGGTGAGTGAGAAACTGGTTTAAACCCTAAACAAATATGCTGCACGTGAGCACTTTATATATTCGAGAGATCAATCTGTACAACTCCGGCCTAGACCAAGAAATGGCCGTTCCAGACTTGCTTCGGTCAAAAAGTGGAGGAGAAGGGTTGATTTTGGGAGGGAAGCAAAGAAATGTGTTGAGACCAGAATAATTTTAGGAGAGTAGTGTATCGACTTGTATCAAAAAGTGAAATCTTAGGAATCTTGCAAGAGATGAATGCTTTTTGGAGAGATTGCAAAGTTTTCTTTTCTGAGAGTGTTGTATTTTTGTCCTGACCGAGACGTGTGTCTGGTGGAAATAGGTAAGACCTATTTATACAAGTCGAGATTGAAACGTACCATAGCCCTATGAAGGAAGAGAGTAAAGGGTGAAATAATGGGAGGAGGTGGTAACCTCAAGGTGTTTATGGGTGAAAACGTTTTCACCATTATTTCCTCATTTATTTGACCGCTTTATTCCTATTCACGCTTTCTTAATGTGAGCATAATGTACGCTGCAAGCTGTGACCGCCGAACCAAGACCCTGGAAAGAATCCCCCAGTTTGTGTTGATGTCTCTAGTATTGGTTGCACCTTGAGTGCAAGTGGCGCTGCTAGGGGCGCATGTGGCATGTGCCAATGGCATGGGCGGAATGCCTTTGTTGTGGGTTGCACCTCGAGCGCAAGTGGAAGTGCCAGAGTTGCTAGTGGCGTGTGTGGCATGTGCCAATGGCATGTGTAGAATTCCTTGGTGGTAGGTTGTACGTTGAGTGCAAGTGGCAGTGCCAGAGCTGCTAGCGGCGTGTGTGGCATGTGCCAATGGCATGTGTGGAATGCCTTGGTGGTAGGTTGCACGGTTTGCAAGTTAGGATACCAGCGTGGGTATTGGCATGTGCCAATGGTATACGTGGACATTAGGACCACATCTTGGTAAGAAAAGCTACCATCGAGCGTGTTGGCATGTGCCAATGGCATGCTCGGCCATTAGGGCCACTGCCTGGTAAAAAAATCTACCAGCGAGCGTGTTGGCATGTGCCAATGGCATGTGTGACCAATTTGTCCTAGGTTGCATGGTTTGCAAGCCTAGGTGCGGGCGCTACTTTGGCATGGCGTGGCTAGGGCCAAGGTAAGGGTGTTTGGCTTGGCGAGGCATGACCAGCGTAGCTAGGGCCAAGGAAGAGTGTGTTTGGCATGGCGCGGCTAGCTTGATCTAGGTGTGGCTGGCATGATTTTCCATTGGCACGGAGGTGCGGCTAGCATGGTTGGCATGCTTTGGCGCATTTGATGTGACTAGCGTAGTTAGGGCCAAGGCAGAGTGTGTTTGGCATGGCGCGGCTTGCTTGAGCTAGGTGTGGTTGGAAATATTTGCCATTGGCACGGAGGTGCGGCTAGCATGGTTCGCATGCTTTGGCGCGTTTGGTGTGGCTGACATGATTTTCCATTAGCACGAAGGTGCGGCTATCATGGTTGGCATGATTTAGCGCGTTTGGTGTGACTAGCGCAGCTAGTGCCAAGGCATAGTGTGTTTGGCATGACGCGGCTAGCTTGAGCTAGGTGTGGCTGGCATGATTTGCCATTGGCACGGAGGGGCGGCTAGCAGGGTTGGCATGCTTTGGTGCGTTTGGTGTGACTAGCGTAGCTAGGGCCAAGGCAGAGTATGTTTGGAATGGCGCGGCTAGCTTGGGCTAGGTGTGGTTGGCATGATTTGCCATTGGCACGGAGGTGCGGCTAGCATGGTTCTCATGCATTGGCGTGTTTGGTGTGGCTAGCTTGATTTGCCATTGGCATGGAGGGGAATTAGGGTTTTGTTCGTTGTAACCCTAATTTGAAAAAAATACCACTTATTAATTACTGACTACATGCATTAAATGTCTTAATAAATGTGTCACCGGTGACATTATGTTATTCGGGGTTTTACAAGTTTACCCTTTGCTTAAAAAACCACCATCAACAAATGCGTAAAAACTTCTCCGTATTGGAGTTTGATTTTGTATGAGTAAGAATTTGAGTATGTTAGATTTGAAAGTGTTTGTTGTATATGGTCGCAGCTCTATAAATAGAGATGGTTGTTAACCCTTGTGTTATGTTAAATGCGTTGTGATAGCTGCATGATAGGTGTGTAAAACCACCTCTCTAAGTATCGATTGGTTATGCTTTCTTAGCTAGTTTTCTTGCAAAATTGTATTATTATCTTTCTTTTATACTTTAAGGGAATTTTGGAGCTTATTCCCGAAAAGAACAACAAGTCGTCCAATTTTCCAAAAGAGAGGTAGAATTATCATTGCATGGGAAATCACTGTGGTCAGTTGTATGGGAGTTTGGACTGAGCTTGGTATTGGATGGAGCTGATGATGTGTGTAGTTTCAGGATTTCCCACACTACACCCTTGTCAAGAATCTATGAAAACTAAGTCATGTTTGTGGATGAACAACAACACTTTTATTAATTCACTTTCAGGAAGATTTACAAGAAATATCAAAACTCAAAAGTACAACTTTCTTTCTGGAGTTTCTCTCTCCTCAAAATTCTCTCAGCTCTCAAAAGTACATCATCCTCTTCTAGATTTAGTCGAACCCTTTATATAGGAAAATACATAGTGGAAGACAACTAATATTTCCCCTTAATTCGGATCTACTCTGCGATCTCATCGCCATAACTTTAGTCTTCACCATCGCCAACTTTATAACCATCGTGAAGCAGACGTATTCTTCATATATCTTTAATCGTTAACCGTTATATCACTCTTTTGTGACACTCGCCAAATGTTGTTGAAGAATCTTGCGACGTTCTTGTCAAAGTGTTGTTAATACTTGTAGAAATGTTTGGGTTTCTCGTAGAAGTGTCGTTTCCATCGCAAGAATATCGTTGTGGCGATATTATGGTCCTACATCTTGACTCTTCTCATGTATTTTATGCGAAGAAGATAAGATATGAGAATCTAATATGCCATAATTTCTAATATGCCATAATTGCTTATCTTTTCAGATTTCTCCGTCCTTCGCCAGTTGTTTTCAAGAATCTTTTCTTCTAATAAATTTTTGACACGTCTCCTCTAACCACTGCAATCTGACCACCCACGTCTTTTCTTTGCATTAATTACTTTCATCTTCTTCAAGAAATTTATTCTTCTATAAATACTCTTTTCATTCTTATTTTTTTCTCTTTTACTTTCTTCTTCATTCTTCTTCTCTGCAACTTTACTGTTCTTCCGAAAATTGCGCATGTATTATTCTCGCGATTTCTTTCTTCTTTTTCAACTTCTTCCTTCATTCCCATACTTCAAAAATGGTGGCTGCTGGTGCTAAAAATTTAACTGCGTTTAACGAGATGAAAGAAAATCTCAAAAACAAGGGTTTTACTTTGTCAACAATTCCAGGTCAAGATTCTAAATCTGAACTTTCTGTCAAGTTATTTTCTGAATATCAACTTTCTCGCAACAAAATTATAGTATCGCTAGGTCAACTTGAAGATGGCCTCCCCGTTCCACTTTATGACCCAGAACGTCCCTTGTTTTATCAAATAATTTCTCATGAGAAATTTTCACGAGCGGTGTATCGGTTTGAAGGCGGAGATTGTATTAGATTATTACTTGAATATGCCTCTCGCGGTGCTAATAAAGGTTATCCCTATCCCGATGATGCGAAAAATCCTGAATTCAAAGATGTTCCCATCATTCCTGCGATGTATACTGTGGAGAATTTCTTTATCAATTATGACATAATTCTTATGAAAAGAGATCGCACTCGTTGGGGATTCCGCTTACAGAAGAAAGATAAAATCGCTAAAGATAAAATTGTTATGTTAGATATTGATTTTCATACAAAGACCAATCAAGGCCCTCGCCATTCTAGCGATGACAAGTGGTTTATTTTTCCATTACTTCTTGAAGGAGATTATATCTCTGGTTCTCTCGCATTGCCCGCGAATCTTCAAGAGTATCATCCATGGTTCTTTAATTGGCCTGAAAGATCTAAAGAAGTATATATCCTCTCAACCTTTGCTTTATTATTGTTCACTATCTTCTTTATATTTTTATATTTTCGCTAACTATTTTGTATTTTCTCAGATTGATAGAATGAAACTCAGCTATCAAACTCACAGGAAATCTTGCACTTTCTTAGCTTTGAAATCTTTCACGGATGAAGTAAGAAATATTATTTTATAGACTTTAACAATATATTGTTTCCCCTATTTGTTATCTTTATCCGTGCTCGCAGGTGATTGAAGAGCTTGAACCATTAGAACCAAAACCCAAGGGAAAATCTTCCACTGATCGCAAAGGAAAATCTACTGCCTCTGCTAAAGAAAAGCCTATTGCCCCTCGTGATGATAAATCCGACGATCCTCCTTCAAAGAAAAGAAAAACTCAAAAAATTTCTTCTTCAACTCCTCAACCTATTTCTGATGACCTAAGTGTTGATGTAGATAAAGATAATGAGGATAATTTTAATGTTGATAATGGTGCTCCTTCCATGGTGAATTCTTCCCCTTATGAGTCTTCCATGGCTCAGTTCTCTAAACTTTTTGGCGATACTGAACATGGTATCCCAAATGAGTATGGAGACGAAGCTATTACTAAAATATCTCGATCTCTCGCCAACATTTGCGATGCTCCTATCTTAGTTGATAATGCTTCTCTTAGTGGAGTTTCAAGATCGCTAACTCCCAGTCTATTGAATTATCTTGGCATACTGGTATGTTTCTTCTTGTTTATCCTACTTTCGTATTTGTTTCCTCGTCAAATCTCTTTGCCAAATCTTAATTTACATAATTCTCTCGCAGGTTGGAAGAGATTCTTTTGCTATTGCTTCAGATTTGGACACTAGACGTGTTATCCAAGAAGAAAAAGCTAATAACCTTCGTCAAGAGAAGGAAAAGTTGGAGGCATAAGTTGCTGATCTTCGTGGAAAAAATAAGCAGTTGGAAACTGATGCCTCAGCTGACAAGCAAAAATTCGCTGATCTTGAAAAATCCCATCAAAAATTATATGGTATGATCTATTTTCTTTCTTTCTTAATTATTCTCACCCCATTATAGCTTATTCAAGCAACCATTTTGCAGATATTTATGGTCTTACTGATGAGGCAATACTCCTCCAATCTTTTCCCGAACCTTTAGATGATAACGCTCTTCTTGATCGCCTTAATAGTTCTCTAAGTAACTTCTCAGATGATCAGATTAGATCTCTCTCCTTTGAGGAACTTAAATCCAAATTTAACCTCTTGAAAATAGAGCACATATCCAATTTAAACTTAACCAACAGATTTAAACGTCTTTACCTTGACTCAAAAGAAGAAATAAATATATTAAGGAAAAGGAATAGTGATCTTATTGACGAGAAGGATCTTGCTGTTAAAAAGGGTACTAAGGCTCTAGAAGATTTCCATAAAACTCTTTTTGATACTCAAGTGGAAATAGATAGACTTATTCGCGAGAATGAAGATCTTCTTGCGATGGAAACTCAAGCTCGCTCTCGTCTTCTTATCAATAGCGATGATGAGTTTGCTTGGGATGCAAAAGTTCTTGATAATGCTAGAAATAATCTAGGTGTAGATGTTAGTCTCCAAGTTGAACAAGATGCTCTAATTAGAGATATGATTTCTGAAAGAGAAGGTTGTTAATTTGTTCAATTCTTGCTAACTTTTCATTTTAATATTCTTCCTGATAATGTTTCTAATTCGTTGTCACGTTCTCGCAGCTGCTGAGAAGAATTGTCGCGAGAGACTTCAAGAACTTGAAGATGAAAAACATCAACTCGCAACCAAACTAAAGGACCGTGACAACGCTACTACTGCGAATTTAAGATTAAAGGACCGTCTCAACGCTACTACTGCGAATTTTAACAGATCTCTCGTTATTAATCGCAATAAATTCATTAAGTTGGTATGTGATGATCATAATATCCCTCATTCTGTATATCCTGATCTAGAAGAAGAGATCCCAGCAGAAGTTCGAAGACCTACTATCTCTGATAGTGAAGCTGAGGATTCTGGCGATGAAGATAGTATTGGTGATGATGAACAAGAGGGAAACTCTGACGATGAAGAAAAATCTTACAATAATGAAGAGAAGAAATCTGACAATGAAGATGGCAATCATTCTAATTAGTTTTCTTCTTCTTTTGTCTTCTTTGTATAATTATTTCCTTTTTTTTTGTAATTAACTGCAAGTTTCTTCTCCAATATAAACTCCTTTTCCTTATGCTTGTATAAGTCAGAAAACAATTCTCTTTTGCAAAATAATCAATATAACTGTTATCTTTTAATGATCTATATAAGTATGTTACTTATCAATGCAATTTTATCATATGATAGATGAATAATAATTTCATCATTTTATGCATTCCCATACTTGCCTCTATTATTCATCTGCAATAAGAGAAAATTGCATAAAGATTAAATATTAGTTGAAGTAAAAATGTATTATGCCTCAGTACTAGCGTTAAATTATTCCTCAGTACTGGCCAAATCTCATAAATACTGCGAGCAATATCGCAATAATCTGTTGGTCTTATTATGCCTTCCTAGTTAAAGGTCTTATTTGGCCAACTTTTTCATTTCTCTGCGACAAAATCGTAGGATGTCTTTACATTTGCATGTATTGACCCATTGATCTTGCCTTATCGGTATCTTTTCAATATCTCTGCGACAATATGACAAGTCTAAATTCTCTCGCAAGAACAAAGCCTCGTGACATTGCCGTATTGCGATGAAATCGCAGGACGTCTTTACACTTTCACACAAAGACCCATTGATCTCATCTTAACATCTTCTCTTTAGGCTTTTTGCCTTTGTATAATTTTCGTCACGCGACAATATGACAGGTCTAAATGATCTTGCGATCATAAATCCCCATGACATTGCCGTCTTAAGACACTTATCAACTCCATAATGGAGGGTGTCGCCCTTATCTTCCCCCTGGTTTCCACTTCAAGGAGGGAACATCGGCCATACAAGACTATCTCCCCCCATCCGGATTTTCCAACAACCAGTTGTGTTCGCATCCTCTTGTACTTTATGCCTATATGGCTTATAGTTTACAAGACTGCACCCTAAGTGGGGTTTTCTTCAGGCCAAGTGCATTGTAGCCAAGACTTACCAAGGATGGCAAGAGAGTTTCGTACGCTCCGGGCACCCTTGGCTCAACCGTGTACCTCGGCGCCTTGGTCATACTCTGCACTTCTTGGAAGAGATTCTCGGTCGCCCAACCAGGGTATAACCTTATATAGTTGGAAAATCAAGATCTCTCTCCCGGATAGGTTTTCTTTAACCCCAACATCTGCATGACTCAGGTTCCAGCAGCGGTATAACCTTATCGCTGAGTCATGTCAAGAGATACCCCCTCATATGACGTGCTATTAGGTCTTATATTTTCCTCTTACGAAATTTTATTCACGAACTAGGGTGCACGCCATAAAGGTTCATCCCATTCTTTTAATCTCTGCGAAACTTTATTCGCTATTTTTGCGAGTTTTGTGACTCTGATAGAATTTCATAACTTTGAAAATCTTGCGATTATTTTAAGTAGAATATTCTTGTTCAATTACATATTTTTTTCAAACAAATCATTCATAGAGTTTTCTGGAATTCATCATTTTACCTCTCTACTTACTATTTTCTGATTCTGCTTTTCTGCTACGTTTTACCGTTGATTCCTTTTCTGCGAGACGCTCGCCATCAGCTTTTACATCCTCTTTCCGTTCTATCGCATCAATCATTAACCTTTCACATCTATGTTGTTGTTTGATTTTGTACTTCCAATTGCTATTCTTTTCAGCTCTTTCTTCGCAAGACTTTATGTCGATTTCATAACATTTCTTGCTTTCTCCCCAATCTCCCTTAATAATTCCAACACCTTTAGGATGAGGAAATTTGATACATTGGTGATAAGTGGAGGCAACACGCAATATCCCATGTAACCAAGGTCGTCCTATCAAGGCATTGTAAGGTGATTCGATGTCCACGACGCAGAATAAGATTTTTGAAGATATTCCTTGTAACGGTATCTGCATTTCAATTTCCCCCTTTGGTTTGTTAGTTGTGCCATTAAAACCATAGATTTTGTATGTTGATGGAATTAGATCTTCGTCTTTCCCGCCCATGGTCTTATAGGTATGATAAAATAATATATCAACTGAGCTCCCTGTATCTATTAGAACTCTATTGATAGCCCAAGAATCTTCATTTTCAGTATCATCTTCTTCATCTTTTTCTTCTACTTTCTTGGGATTTATTTCTAACCTTACTACCAATGGGTTATCATGCTGCTCACCAGGCTCTGGTACTTCTTGTGCAGTGAAAGATATAGTCTATTTCTGCCACTCCTCTAATGGCGAGGCTCTCGCGATATTCAATATCTCTTTTCCATCTGTGTCTCTCGCGAAGATCCTGCTCAGAATATTGTCATGTAAATCCTCTATAGTTCTGTGTGAATGCACTATAGAATTACAAAAAAAAATCTTTGCTTTAGCCCCAACTTCTATTACGAATGTTTCTGCTCCTTTTACAGCATTCACTCTGCGAGTTTCTGTGCTGGCGGTAATTGCTGAGATTGTGGATGTCCTACTAGAAAATGATTTAACTTTCCCTGATCAATTATCCTCAAGATTATTCTCTTTACATTCCTACAATCGTTTACTGAGTGGCCATGAAAATGATGGTAAGGACAGAATTCTTGACTTCGATTGTTTGGATGGGGTTCTTTTCCCATGTTCCACGGAGAGGGTATATTTTCCATCAAAATGATAGCTTCCAAAATATTTTTTATGCTGGTATTGAGAGATGGAATCTTAATTTCTTCCCATATTATCCTCTAATTACTTTGTCCTCTAAAATTATTCTTCCTTTGTCCACCATAAGTTTCTTGAGGTTGATCGAGTCTTTGAATCTTATTATTTCCACCGCGATTATAATAATTCTTCTCCCTTTCATATTCTTCCTGATCTCGACTGCCCATCGCTACTAATTTTTGTTGGTTATCAATGATTACTTTCTCTTGTTGTGATTGTGAGGTGCTCGCTACATTATTTATCATTTTAGGGAACAAACTTGCACTTGCCACCAGTGAGCTGGTGTTCATGATTAGGTATAATTCCATTTCATTTTGTTTCTCCTCTAGAGAAATGTATTCTTCCTGTAGTATTGATTTCCATATTATAGTTAAGTGCTTCAGACTCTCACCAACTCTCTGTTTTAGCCCAAACACATCTTCAATACCCGGCCGCGATGAATTGTTGCTAATATACGCTCCTAAAAATGTAGCTTGTAAATGATCAAAAGAAGTTATTGTAATTTTTGGTAATCCCTCAAACCATTTCAACGCCTCGCCAGTTAAGCTAGATGCAAAATATTTTCATAACACAGCATCATGATTCTCCCACTGTAGCATATATCTAACATAAGCTTTGACGTGTTGAACAACACAAGTAGTCCCATCAAAAATGTTGGTTAATGCTAGTAAATTTCATTTTGGAGGTATTCATCTTAACTGTACTTCTTGAGTAAATGGAGTCCTTGCAGATTCTTCAATTGCTTCATCAAGTTTCCTTCTACCTCCTTCTCTTCTATTGCTTATCATTCCTCGCATTTCTTCTAATTCTCTCAAAATTTGCTCATTCTCAGCTGAGTTTTGTTCCATTGGCCTTTTTAATGCAGCTTCCCTTCTTCTGCGTTCTTGTCTTTCTTGTCTTGCGAGATTTTGCGTATCTCCTTCTTCAACATCATCCTGTCTTTCTCTGCGATTTTATCTTTCACCATCCTCTTGAAATCGCAGTTGCCTATCTTCTTCTCTGCGAATTTCTTCATTTCTCTTCGTTGTCTCTCTATTCTCCTTTGTATCCTATCATACTCCTCTTGAATATTATTATTATAGCGATTTTGTGTACGTCTTCTTTCTATATTTTCATGGTTATTTTGTCGTACTGCCTCTCGAAATTCTTGCTCTTCTACTTCTGCTCTTAATCTTTCTCTCTTGTAAGCCAAGCGCGCTTGTTCAGCATAGTATCTCTCAATTTATTCTTCAATTATTCTTTGATTCCTTTGATTCTCTTGCCCATGAAATATCCTCCTACCTTCCTCTGGATTCTCTTCTTCAATTTGGTTGTTTCTTCCCTCTTGATTTCTATCGTCACGCAGATTATAACGATCGCCACTTATCTCTTCTTCTCTATGACGTTGTTCTCCATTTAAATTTTGCACGTCTTCTCTAACATTTCTCATTGGGGAATTTCTCCTTGGCTCTTCTTTGAATGATCTTGAATTTGATCTTACAGTACTTCTTGACCTCCTTCTTTATAACCTCAAATTCTCCATTCTTAGTTCATGATTTTGTCTTGTTAGATTCGCACGTTCCTCCGCCTCTAATCTCCTTTCTTCCTGTGTTCTTTGCCTCAGATCATCTACTGTCTCATTTTCACGTCCCACATGAACTAATTCTCCATCCACTACTCTTTGATTTCTTTCTCCTTCTTCTCCATTTCTTAATTGTCGATTTTCTGCTTCTTCCATTGAATCCGACCTCCAAGTGTGTACGCTTACTCTATCATAATCCACATCCCTATCTTGCGTTTGTGCTTGTTGATTCATCTGTTGATTTGAATTTTCTTCTTCATTTCTTATTTTATTTCTTCCTGATCTTATTCTTAAAGATTCTTCTAATTCACCTGTTTCTTCACCTGCAAGTCTTTTACTCCTCCTCACAGTTGTTGGTGGTTCTGATGTGTTTCTTCTTCTTCCAACGATTTCTTCAATTCTAACAATTTCTTCAAATTTTCAAGTTGTAATTATAGATTGATTAGCTTGATTCTCCCTGTTTCGGGCGCCAAAATGTAGTTGTAGGATTTCCCACACTACACCCTTGTCAAGAATCTATGAAAACTAAGTCATGTTTGTGGATGAACAACAACACTTTTATTAATTCACTTTCAGGAAGATTTACAAGAAATATCAAAACTCAAAAATACAACTTTCTTTCTGGAGTTTCTCTCTCCTCAAAATTCTCTCAGCTCTCAAAAGTACATCATCCTCTTCTGGATTTAGTCGAACCCTTTATATAGGAAAATACATAGTGGAAGACAGCTAAGATTTCCCCTTAATTCAGATCTACTCTGCGATCCCATCGCCATAACTTTAGTCTTCACCATCTCCAACTTTATAACCATCGTGAAGCAGACTTATTCTTCATATATCTTTAATCGTTAACCGTTATATCACTCTTTTCTGACACTCGCCAAATGTTGTTGAAGAATCTTGCGACGTTCTCGTCAAAGTGTTGTTAATACTTGTAGAAATGTTTGGGTTTCTCGTAGAAGTGTCGTTTCCATAGCAAGAATATCGTTGTGGCGATATTCTGGTCCTACACTGTGCTTGAACGACTGAGGAGAAGGCTGCTACCATTTCCGGTGATGATGAGTGAGCTATGCAACGACGAGGTTGATGATGCTGTATACTATGGTAGTGATGATGATCGGTACGTGATGAGACAGAGATAGAATACATGGGACGTTGTCGTGGTAGATAACTTGCTTTTTTAGGTAAGCGATGAAGACAGAGTATGTCTGTTGGGATCCGATCTCAGTTGGAAGTGAAAGGTATTAATCGTGCATGGACGTAATTGAGAGCATAGTCGATGGCTAGTCATTTATGGAGTTGTTTTGGATGCATGACGGCATATTCTCGATGAAGTTTGGCAGCAACGGAGAGAGTGGTAGCAAGAATGGTTGATGGTTGGCTTGTTTCCATCATTGGTGATTATTGGTAGTGATTGGAGTTGTCACTAACAAACGAGTTCGTAATGGTGATTATATGGGGTGCTCATTATCGGTGACTAAGGGATGCTGTGGTTAATGATGTTATTTACATGCTCGAGTAGACAAGAGTCAGTAGTGACGAGCTATACATGGAATGATGGCAGGGTTTTGGTTGTTCATTTGTGGTGGCTTAAGAAGTCTGATGATAAGAGATCGTTGGAGTTAGGTTCAGTAGAGCTCGTGATGCAATGATATGTGAATACTTGATGATGTTTCGTTTATGAAACTCGAAAGCAGTGGTGTTGTTGGCATGAAGGAGGTGGTAGTTAGAAAAAACCAACAACTTCCATGAAGGAGTTTCTGCTGACATGGAAGAGTTCGATGCTGCTATTAACGAGAAAGAAGTGATGTTGCGCTATATGGAAGAACACTGTGGTATCGCTGTGTATGATGGTCAGTGGTGATAGAGCTTGAGAAAGGCTGCTATTAGAGCTCGAGTCCGAGGTTGTAAAGGAAGTAGACTGTTGGCTGCTGCTGTTGACAGCCATTGGACTGAGAAGATGGAGATTATGGATTTGTATACAATGAATGGTGCTGACGGAACATATGGAAGTGTTGCTCGAATTTGAGCATGGTAGTCGATGGAGTTTCGGTTTGTTGGGTCAAGCACTGTAAGAAGATGATGGCTGTTCGTTGATCGTAGATGGAGAAAGAGCTCGAGCTAATGAAGTCGAACTAGAGAAGCTTGATCGGGGTTGAAGTCCGAGCATAAAAAAGATGGCAGGAGGAGCTGTAGAATAACATGCTCGAAGTCTGCAGTTCACAGAATAGAAAATGATGCTGTTGGAGCCATGAGACGAGAAGGAACTCAACAGTGACGAGATAAAGCTGTGTTGCATTGGTATGGAGATGTATGGATTTGTAGACAATGAATGGTGCTGACGGAAAATATGGAAGTGTTGCTCGAATTTGAGAATGGTAGTCGATGGAGTTTCGGTTTGTTGGGTCAAGAACTGTAAGAAGATGATGGTTGTTCGTTGATCGTAGATGGAGAAAGAGCTCGAGCTAATGAAGTCGAACTAGAGAAGCTTGATCGGGGTTGAAGTCCAAGAATAAAAAATATGGCAGGAGGAGCTGTAGAAGAACATGCTCGAAGTCTGCAGTTCACAGAATAGAAAATGATGTTTTTGGAGCCATGAGACGAGAAGGAACTCAACAGTGACGAGATGAAGCTGTGCTGCATTGGTAAGTTACAAAGTGGGCCGGATCTTGACAGGCCAAGGACTAAATGGGATAAAACTGACAAGCCATTAACGCTAGGCTACAAGTGTTCCTTCTAGATCAGTTGGGTGCAAACCCAATAGTCTATTGAGCCAAATTTTACACAAACAGAATTAAGGGTGGTGAGGCTACTTCAAGTTTTGGAAGGACTTTGAAACCCAGTTTGCACGTGGTTATGTACGGGACTAAGGAGGTGCACTTTCCTATTTTTGCTAGGTTTTCTAGTTTCTTAAAAAGGAGGTTACAAAACTCTATATATAGGGAACCCTAGGCACAATTTTATTATCTTCATATCTTCTTTTCACCGTTTTTCTCCCCCTTAGGGGGAGAACTATCTCTTTTCTATGTTCTTTTTATTGTAAGGATGAATTCAAAGTTCTAATTGTGAAGCTCAATTATTTTGCAAGTTTGTTTCAAGTTTTAAATTGATTCATTGTGGATTGTTTTTACCATATCTAAGGTTTATGATTGGTTCTTAGATTGGTTTGGCTACGCAACTAGATTAGTTTATTAATCATTCTAATGCTAGTAGAGAGTTGAGTCGACCCGTAATTGTCTCTTAACTCCTACACAAGTAGAAATCGCAAGACCTTATGGAGGGATTTTGTGGAGCAATTGTGAGTAAAGACAACACCAGTAAGTGGACCGAGCGTACCGAG
Source organism: Papaver bracteatum (assembly GCA_023529315.1). NCBI lineage: Eukaryota > Viridiplantae > Streptophyta > Magnoliopsida > Ranunculales > Papaveraceae > Papaver > Papaver bracteatum. The sequence goes on along the minus strand of JAJJWX010002127.1, from coordinate 372,899 downwards.
TTTAACTCATTGGGATCAAACCTAAATTCACAAATCTTAATGCATTCTGGGAATTACATCTTGTAGTCGAGCGCTTCCGTGTCAAGGTGGTTCTTTTGAATAGAATCCGGTAGTCAAGCGCTTCCGTATCCGGTGATACAAGGAGTTTTTGGGGATTGCTAAGCGTATCTGCTTTCCTACAGTTGGTGACAATTGTTTTTAACAAGAGATAAACGGGTACAATGTTGAGTTAATGGTTAGTAACTGCGAAGGATTTCTTCAATATCTTTTCCTTATTATCCTTCTTTTATATTTTCGCCGATTTAGATAACATAACAATTGCATTACCCTTCGTGGGAACGATCCTTACTACCGCTATATTATATTTAATTAGTGGGAAACATCTTTTTATTTTGTTGAGTAAACGACGCTCATCACTGCAATGTTGAACCACCCTAGAACTTCACCAACTGATAACCATTCTAAAGATTACCTGGTAGGTGATTCTGATCATGAGTCAAAACGAACCAGGACCTTTGGTATTTTTGATGAGATATTGAGTTTTTTTCAGTTCCATGTCTTCAATTGAGATTATTCACATCCAACACTGTTACTTTGTTTTAATTCTTGAATTGTAATTCTTTAGTCTGTTACAATTGATGTTGACATAAAATTATTGAGTTAGTGCAGGATAACAGTGTGGGATTTCACTGTCCTGCACCAGTGAGTATTCTTGTTCTTGACCTAGTGTTTGTTTATATCTTTGAATAAGTACTTTGTTTGAAGACATAATTTGATGATAATGCATGCTTGGAAATATGATTAAGGAGGTAACAGTTCAAGCGACTGAAGAAAGCTTGGAGGGATAATAATTTGGACGATCATACTGGTTTATATGACAATGATGAAGCATATAGAAGTGGTTATAAGGGAGAAGTTCCTAGGAAAATCTCAATAACAGTTTATTTGATTACAAGCAAGGTAATGTTATCTTATTTGTTTTGGAGAGATGTATTTTTTCCTTGCATTTTTCTTTTTTTTGTTTTCAGCTTGATACCGACTAATCTGAAATATTACCAGTAACTTATCCGAGCCAAAGTCATTCACAAGCTTTCAACACACAAGATGATTTTCCCAAGACTGTTACGAGTACATTTAGTCAAGGATCATCTCCCACGAGCATGGATTTTCATCCCATTCAACAAACTCTACTTTTGGGTCAGCTTGTTTGAGTTATATATGATCTTTTTTCTACCTTTAGACTTTTATTTTTCAGCATGATCTGCTTTAATTAGTATAATGCCTTATCCCTTCTTTTCATTATATGTTAACTTACTTTCTTTTTTGTTATTTCCATGCTTCAGTTGGTACCAGTGTTGGAGACATTGCATTGTAGGAAGCTGGTTCATGCTAGAGGTTGTTAATCATATTCCAGGAATTTTTGTTTCAAATGTAGCCTAGTGTATGTTGCCGAACCCGGGTAAGTATGCACTAAGTTAAGTGCTAAAGATATCCATTCTTCATGTGTGTTGATTTTTACTCTTTTGAAAATTTCTTTTTACTTTTTTCTTTCCCTTCAAAGTTCCGGGAAACAAATAAATCTACTATTAAACTTCTAATTCTTTGTATAATGTTGTACGAATTACCAACGGAGCTGCAACATAGCATATTTTTCTTATTGTTTCCAACTGATGATTCAGCTATTAAACTGCAAATGCTAGGTACATTGTTTCTAAAGCAGTTGTTCCTCACCATGCCATCATAAAGAAATTTGCAGGGAAAGAGATAGCGCAGATAGACGACCTAATACTGGTGTTATTTGAGTTGTCTAGGGGTTCTCGAGTCTCTTTGGAATACATAAGCTGCGTGAACTGCCATTGCAAAAAGGTACATATTGTAGTTACACAATGATGCGTGTTTGTACACCACTAGACTAAGAAACTTTTTTTGGTCTCTAACCTAATCTGTTGAGCATAAGAGAATTTAACTAATAAAGTCACTAGATGGATATTTGTTGATTAGTATTCAGAAACAAAGTAACTACTGAATCTCACTTTATCAAGTAATGTTTCCATATTTCTGCATATCTGTGTTGGTCACTTTATAGATGGGGTGCACTCATAACACTTTTTTGGAACTGGTATTATTGTGCAGCATTCCCAAAAAATGGGTTTCGTTGTTGTTGACAAAAACACGGTTGATGCATCTGTTTCAGATGTAATGCTCTCATTTGGTTTGGTTGTTTAAAATTGACTATATTTTTGAATTGTTTTCCAGGAATTGGAAAAGGAACATAGTGCGGAAGGTGTACAAGTAGCTGAAAGCTTTGTGGTCCATGAAGTCTACAAGTAATTGGGAGGGAATCTCAGATTGATAAAGTATGGATGATTCCTTTGTATAGTTGGGAGTTAGGAGGGAATCTCAGCTGGAAACTGGACTATAACACTCTCTCCCTGCTCACCCGTATGTTTCTCTACTGAGATTTCTTTATTTGGATGTTACTTGTCATTATTTCAAAGCAAAATAATTTAGGAAATAAATCTATGTTTATTTCTTATAAACCGAAGAGTAAACCCATGTATGCCTTCTCTTTTTTAATTGGAATATTTTTTTGTTCAATTATGTAGTGTATAAATTTATGCATGTTTGTTTTGCCTCTAAAAGCTGAAGAATTTCAGTACTAAAAAGTTGCATGGAAACTCTGGTTTAAGCTGATTTTGTTATAGGGAACACTAAGTTTAACCTGGTTTTGACTGGATTTTGACCGGTCAAAACCACTATTTTTTTATGTTGCAAAAATTTCGCAACTGCAATTTGTTGTTGCGACCTCCTAATTTTGTAACTGTTCGAAACTGTTGCGACCTTCTAATTTAGAAACAGTTCAAAACTGTTGCGACCGAAAATTCGCAACTTCTTAAGAGCCATTGCGAAAATTTGCAGCATCGACTTTCATAAAAGATTGAAACTGTTGCAAACCCACTTTGCAACTGAACCCTTCCATTACAAATCGCTAAAAATGGTGTAGTGTACGAATTAACTTCGGACTGGACTGTAGTTAAACCCTAATAAATCTCACACTAATTCAAGGTATAGTTGTGTTCCTTATGTCTCTGATCCCAGCATGATACTACGCACTTGACTCCCTTAGTTGATCTCACCCACAACTAAGAGTTGCTACAACCCAAAGTCGAAGACTTGATAAACAAATCTGTATCACACAGAAAAGTCTATAGGATTGAATAAATCTGTCTCCCGCAGAAATACCCAAGACTTTTTGTTCTGTCTTTTGATAAATCAAGGTGAACATGAACTAATTGATAAACCAAACTTATATTCCCGAAAAACATCCTAGTATTATCAATCACCTCACAATAATCTTAATCTACTAGCGAAAAAAGATTCATGGAATCACAAATGATGAGACGAAGATGTTTGTGATTACTTTTATCTTGCCTATCAGAGATATTAAATATCGAGTCAATTATTACAATTGAACTCAATACGATAGAATTGGGAAAGATCAGAACACACAACTATAAGAGAATAGTTGGGTCTGGCTTCAAAATCCCAATGAAGTCTTTGAAGTCGTTAACCTACAGGGTCTCGATAAGAAACCTAAGGTTAAAGGAGAATCGACTCTAGTTATGCAACTAGTAACATACAGGAGGTGTGGGGATTAACTTTCCCATTTGCTAGAGTTCTCCTTTATATAGTTTTCAAATCAGGGTTTACTATCCAAGTTACCTTGGTAACAAAGCATTCAATATTCACCGTTAGATGAAAAACTTGATTAAACCAAGATAATATCTTTAAACAGTTAGATCGAACTTAGCTTGTTACACACAAATTAAATGTACCCTCATTTAGGTTTATGTAACCATACCCAAACATGTACACCATGTTGACTCACCAATAATTAACTGAAGTTAGCCATATGATTACTCTCATATCAACCTTATTCATCTTAACCATAACTAGTTCAAATGACTCAAATTTAACTAGTGAATGAGCCGTTCAATTGCTATATTCCCATACAAGTATATAAGAACACAATTGAAACAAAATCGATTTGAATCACTCGAATCAGTATATGAACATTATAGCCACGGTTTGCAAAGAATATATTCCTTATCTTATAAATGCTTAAGTTCATGTACACAACGATTTTAGAAAGTAACCGGTTAAGTATGCGTACGGGTATGCGTACTTAAGTAACCGGAGTTGAGTTTCTTTGGTTTTCAAATTCTGCATAAATTCACGGACATGAACTTTCCACCATTATGCATACGGGTACGCATACTTTAGGTAACTGGATGAGTTGGTTTTGATTTCCAAACTTAGCAGAAATTCACGGACGTAAACTTCCGTCAATATGCGTACGGGTACGCATACTTACCCAGTCTCTATCAACCATTTTGTATACACACAAGTATGGATACATTTGGTTCCCGGTTTTGGATTTATACACTAATGTGCGAACACACTATATGCTTATATCCAAAGATAGGTACATGATTCTAAGCTCTTTATTTCAATCTTTGAAACATTCTTAGAGGATGACAATAGACGTTTTCACACACTATTAGCATCAAAGCAATTTTCAAGATATTGAAATAATCATTATCGAAACATTACAATTCTACACCAAATGATTGTATTACACAAACCATGCATGTAAGATGTTACTCGGCAATTTTCTCATGATATAAGATGAACTTGGTCGAAGCAAAATCTTGCCAACACATATTTCGAGAAATATGTAAGTGAGATATACTCAGCTCGAAATCTCAAATGTGTATATAAAAAACTATATCGTAATACGACTTATGTCTCAATGTAGGAGATAGAGTAGAAATAGACTTTCCAAGTGATAGATGAGTTTTCAGTCTTCACATACCTTTTGTCGATGAAGTTCCACAAGATCCCCTTGGCAGTTCTTCGTCTTCAAATGATGAACATCGTGAAGTCTAGGATCAACTACACAATCTATGTCCTAGTCTGAGACATCTATAATAGGCTAGAAATCAAGACTTATAGTTTGGATCACTAACATTGACTAACATGCTTGAGATACAACACATGCGAGTTCGACCGAGCAATGCTCTAACAATATCCCCCTTTTTTAATTTTAGTGACAAAACTATCAATACATATGGATTACAAAATAAATAAAATTTGTAGCTTCTCATCCAAATGCTTGATTTCCTTGGCATCTTCAACACGACTCAAAAACTTCGTCACTTCCAAGTACTCCATGATTCTAAACGTGTTCAACTCAGCATCATAGTTGTTGAATATCCGTTGAGATAGCAATGAGAGAACAAATATTTTCGATCATTGTTATACAGTGTCATAGTATCATTACACAATATCAAAGTTCAATTGTATCACAATTTTGATAAAAATACTATGGTGATATGTTTCACTCCCCTTAGTCAATACTTCATCTCGACATGAAACCCCCCCCCCCCTACATAATAATCCGTAAACCATATGTATTTGTAATATGAAACTACACATTAATTCTCCCCATTTTGTCAATATAAATTGGCAAAGGTACGAAAACTAGTGGGATCCTCATGAAATTTTCATAGAGATACTTCATGACCAAAAGAGAATACCATAACAACTTATTTAGATGCCATCATAAAGCAGAAGCTAAATGCATTCATTAAGGATTTTATAAAGATAGAAGATAACCCCTATAGTATTCCACAGCCGCACTCCCCACAAAGATTTGGCTATTAAGCACAAGTTCAAAAAGAACTCTCCCCCATAAAATGTCATTCTCGTAAGAACAACAAAGGCGACCTTGCTTTTACAAGAAAAGAAGGATTTCTTTGGATATAACCAAATCACATGAAAACATGAATTTTTATCCAAAGTATTCAATTAAAATAACCACAAGAGAACCCATGATTAGTTCAATTGAAATACATAACTAAATTAACCACAAGAAAGTGATCAATTCAATTGGCCATGCTCGTTATAAGAGAACTTACGGAGAAACACAGTATATGCACAAATATGTGGATCGGAGAAGACCAATACTGTGGAATAGTCAAGTATTCCTTCTATTTTTCATCATTATTTGCATATAATAGACTTAATCCTTGTAAACCAAAGTTTTATCCTTTCTTTTTGTCAATATAATGACATGAAAGGCTTTAACTTTTTCTTTGTCAAAAGTTCATTTTATCTTTTATCAATACTTTCATACCGACATAATTGAAATAACTTTTGAACAAGTATGGGACAGTCACAGGATTACGGACGTAAACAACATATCCCATAACAATTTACAATATGTAAAATCATAAAGATTAAAATTGCAACAAATCATCTTCCAAATAACTTAGAAGTTAAATAAATAAATCTAAAAACATTAAAGATGAAAATCGTTGGACATAGCTATGTGTACTCACAATGGCTATTCCAAACCCTAGTAATCCTTCTAAAAACACATGAAATAAATTCTCATAAGAAGTTTCTTAGACATAATTAAATAAAAAACAACTTTAAAAACAAAGAGCAATCACAAGCGATAATCAGAGTTCCGGTACGGAATTTTCACTGGTTCTAATACCTTCAAGCTTGTGACAGACATAATTGACAGTATTTTAAAACACGGCATTGAGACGATCCTTAAGTCGTGTCTTCATCAGAGCAAGGTCGGTTTTAACCTTTATTAAATCAGTTCTCAACCCATCTAGCTCTTTTAGAGTGTTAACAAGCAACAATTTTGCATCGTTAAACTTATCGATAAAGTTTTGAACAACTTCATTAGAAATCTCTTCATCGTCCTCAATATCTGACAAGTTATTAGGAGACTGAGAAGACGTGTCATTAATTTCCTCGAGAGTTCATTTATCCTTCTCCTCGAGTGAGAGACCAAGGCCCTTATCAAGAAAACCTCTTGGTAAATAACAAGTTCCTGAAGGTGATACCATTCTTGACAGAAAAAGTAGCCTGAAGTATGCGAACTTTTCAACAGATGGGCTTGGTATTTAAATGGTTTCACAGACACCTTGAGGTCAGGGTTTCCAAAGTCAGTTCATGATAAGCAACAAGGATACCCGTACGAACACGATATTTCCCTATTATACAAAACACAACTCAAAAGGAGAAGTACGCAATTAACATGATTATACAACAATAATGTCTGTTTATGTGAGAAACCTCACAGATCTTAACTCAATAAAAATTGTATTCATACATGATAACAATTTTTAGATTAAGAGTAGCAATTTTAACTCAGAAAAAACAAGTTTTTAAGGTTAAGAAACCACGAATTGTAAAAAACTAAGTACAAATACTTAAGCATAAATGTTTATGAATGATCATCCATCTTAATACGATAAGATGATATCATAGAAAATCAGGAAAAATATTTTGCCATCAAGTATACCTGAAAAATATCTCACTCTGTTAGGATTTTTATTGAGAGTGAGGTTTCAACCATGTGATTAATTAGCACAAGTATGAGCCTCGAGCTCATTAAATGAACATTGTTTTCGGTTAACCCTCTTTCTCCTGAACTTTAGAGGAAAACCGTTATGAAGTGAAAAGTTATCATAAAATTTACTATCATCAAAATATGATGCATATTGTTGATTCTTACCTGAAGAAATATGATCATAGGTAGTCGACAACCTATTGATAATATCCTTATATCCTTCAATTATCCTTTTTAGGTTGTCATCCAGAATTCCCTTGTTGCCTTCTTCTGGTATCTTCTTCACAATATTAACAACGTAATCTCCCTTCTTTATTGAAGAATATCCGTGAGTTTTTCTTCGACAAAATGGTGTAGGAAGACTGTTACGTGTTTGAACATTTGAGAAACACATTGAACTGACTTTCCTGGTGGGGTACACAGGGTGGGTACTAAAACCAATTGGTTTAGACATACGAATGTCAGTTACACCTTTGAGAATCAAATCTAAGGTGTGTTGAAGACTAATAATAGAATTTTCATTCAACCTAGAATTCCTCTTTTGTTCACCAATCCCCTTTGAATCACAAAAGAGACACACTTTATGATCACCTGAGTGATCAGCTGGAACAATCTTAGCACCATTTTTGTGAGAATTCTTCCTTCCGTGTGATGTGGACTTTCCTTGATTAGAGGAAGACACATGCACATCTTTTTCAACAGGAAGGGATTTCAGTTTTACTTTTGGAATTGATTCTCTTACAATTAAATTAGAAGCAATTTGTATGGTGGACTCTTTTGAACACTCTTGAAAAGAGAGTTTACTTAAGAGATGTTCAATTTTCAAAGCATCCTTTTTGAGATTTTGTTCTTGAAGGATCTTCAAACGAGAGTCACACTCACTTACCATACCAACTAGGATATTTACATTGTGTTTCAATCGGTTGACATTATCATCCTGGTTTCTAACGATTTTTAGAATCACTGCACTCTCTTTGGATGCATTCCTTTCAACTTCAGAGTCAGACTCTTCGGTAAGGTAGTCAGGAAAACACTTGTCATTATACGTCCGTTTTCTTTGAACACAAGGTTCTTCTATATTTGAGATTGACAAATCTTTCTCTTTAATAGACTTTAAGAAAACAGAGCTTTTATTTCTGGCGATGCGTTTATCAGAGACAATATCTTCCATCCTCAGATCACTACAAACACATACTTGTAAGGTCTTTAACATGTTTGCCTGCTCTGATACCAATTGAAAATATGGGGGTCTAACAACCACACCCAATAATTTGTTTGGAAATCTGAGAGGACTTACTCCAATACACTTTCTAGAGAATAAACTAGACAGTCAGACTCAATCTAGAATAAAGTATATCAAAGAGTTTGATATCTCTGTTTCACAATGTAATCAACAAATAAAATAGATAGAAATCCGCGAGCCTGATTATTATGCTAAACAACTTGAACGGTACCAAAGAACAATGTTCAAGTGTCAATCAATTTAAATCAACAACCAAAGGTTGGATATTCTAATTGATTGATATTAACGCACAACCTATGATATTTCAATTATATAACAAAATACAATGCGGAAAACAAAAAAACAGACACCCGAATTTTGTTAACGAGGAAACCGTAAATGAAGAAAAACCACAGGAACTAGTCCAGTTTGAACACCATATTGTATTAAGCCGCTACAAACTATACCAATTATCTTCGGACTAGACTGTAGTTGAACCCTAATCAATCTTACACTGACTCAAGGAACAGTTGTGTTCCTTACGTCTCTGATCCTAGCAGGATACTATGCACTTGATTCCCTTAGATGATCTCACCCACAACTAAGAGTTGCTACGACCCAAAGTTAAAGACTTGATAAACAAATATGTCTCACACAGAAAAGTCTATACGATTGAGTAAATCTGTCTCCCATAGAAATACCCAAGAGTTTTGTTTCATATTTTGATAAATCAGGATGAACATGAACCAATTGATAAACTGGACTTATATACCCGAAGAACAGCCTAGTATTATCAATCACCTCACAGTAATCTTAATCGACTAGCGAAACAAGATATTGTGGAATCACAAACGATGAGACGAAGATGTTTGTGATTACTTTTATCTTGTCTATCGGAGATATTAAATCTCGAGTCAATTATTTCAATTGAACTAAATACGATAGAATCGGGTAAGATAAGAACATGCAACCACAAGAGAGAAGTTTGGTCTGGCTTCACAATCCCAAAGAAGTCTTTGAAGTCGTTAACCTATATGGTCTCGATAAGAAACCTAAGGTTAAAGGAGAATCGACTCTAGTTATGCAACTAGTAACACACAATAGGTGTAGGGATTAACTTTATCAGTTGCTAGAATTATCCTTTATATAGTTTTCAAATCAGGGTTTGCAATCCAAGTTACCTTGGTGACAAAGCATTCAATATTCATCGTTAGATGAAAAACCTGATTCAACCAAGATAATATCTTTAAACAGTTAGATCTAACTTAGCTTGTTACACCCAAATGAAAAGTACCCTCATTTAGGTTTATGTAATTGTACCCAAACGTGTACACCATGTTAACTCACCAATAGTTAACTAAAGTTATCCATTTGATTACTCTCATATTAACCTTATTCATCTTAACCATAACTAGTTCAAATGAATCAAATAAAACTAGCTAATGAGCCATTCGATTGCTATATTATCATACAATTATATAAGAACACAATTTAAAACAAAATCGATTTGATTCACTCGAATCAGTACATGAACATTATATCCACGGTTTGTAAAGATTGCATTCCTTATTTTACAAATGTTTAAGTTCATGTACACAACCGATTTTAGAAAGTAACCACTTAAGTATGTGTACGGGTATGCGTACCGTATTTGAGTTTGCTTGGTTTTCAAACTCAGTAAAAATTCACGGACATGAACTTTTCGCCAGTATGCATACGGATACGCATACTTTAGGTAACTGGATGAGTTGTTTTTGATTTCCAAACTCAATAGAAATTCACATACGTGAACTTCCGCTAGTATGCATACTTACCCAGTCTCCATCAACCATTTTGTATACACACACGTATGCATACATTTGGTTCCGGGTTTTGGACTTATACACTAATATGCAAACACACTATATGCTTATATTCAAAGATGGTTACATGATTCTAAGCTCTTTATTTCAATCATTGAAACATTCTTAGAGGATGACAATAGTCATTTTCACACACTAGAAGCCAAAACTAAAATACCATTCAGTTAGTGTTTCTTGATGGATTTTATTTGTTCTTGTTTATTTTCCTTTTCCCTACTTTCACTATCTAAGATTCAGATTTTTGGAAACAACTTGGTCAAGTTGTTTCCAAAGTTGGAGGCAACTTGTGCTAGTTGCTTCCTTTTTCTGGAAACAACTTGTATATGTTGGTTTCGTATTGGATTTCGGTCTTGGAATCTCTTCCATATGCTTCTAGGTAGTTAATGTGTATGCCACTATTATTATCTTGGATAAGGATTTTGTTGGTTTTTACTAGTATTGTTATGATGGGATGTTGTAACAACGGAAAATTCCAACTGCCATGATTTTTATAGAATTCAAACTATATGTGATGTTGTTCTGGTTGGCACTTAGATCTCTGTGCGGATTAATCAGTTTTGTACTGACAACTGCAGATCATGAAAGATCCAAGTTACCTCATTGTAAAAGTGATCTTTTGATCTAAAGTGCAGGTAATTAAGTTGAACAAATTCTGTTTTACCTTTCAGGATGTAAAGTTTGAGCATGAATTATTTGCATATATATGTCCGAACTATCCTGAATCAGTTATGATAAAAAAAAAAAAAAAAAAAAACCCCAGATGTATATCATACTTGTGTGCTTGTGAATAACCTTGGTAATATACACCTTGTTGATGGCTTTAAATACCCTTTTAATGTTTTGATTGATATGTCCCAGAACTCAGATCAATGTAGGTGGAATTTTAATAATACCATTAATTCTTCCATTATGTTAATTTATGGATTTCAGGTTAAGTCGTTGATCCTTAAATTGTGAAATTTATATTACTATTATGGACTGAACCTAATTTTTTTTCTTTTCGTGTTACGAATGTTTTTGTCTTATTTATATTACTAAAAGACCTCAAGTCTTTTCTTGTTAAGCATATTTTTGTCTTGTTTATATTCTAAGAACTCAAGACAAATCTGTGGTGTATAATGGTAACATGACTGAATCCCTGTCAGAAGATGTGTGTTCGACTCACACTAGATTCACTCCCTGTTAGAAGATGTGGTGTATACATTACCCTTATGGGATAAAGGGTTTGTTTTAGTGCTGAGATGTCAAAGATTGTAGTTAATAGAGATGATGTGAGGTGTTGTTGAGTTGCAATTGCAGGAACTGAAATATTGAGTGGAACTAGAGTTGTGAGCTAATGAATGAATAATGGAATGATTGCTGCTGCTGGGTTTGTTGAGGTTATAGTTCAGCTTCAGTTAGGATATGTAGTTGATGGCCATGCATTGATGATGTTGATGTTAAGAGGCCGAGAAGATGATATTGCAGGTTTGTTGAGCTAGATTTTTGGGACAACTTTATTCCAGATTAGAGGCAACTTGAGCTAGTTGATTCCATATTCAGAGGCAACTTGCTCCATATTTGTAGACAACTTGAACAAGTTGCTTTCAAATATGGAAACAACTCGAGCTAGTTGGCTTGAGATTCAGAGACAACTTTGTGCTAGTTTCCTTCAGTTTTGACGACAACTTGTGCTAGTTATCTCAGATTCGGAGACAACTTGAGCTAGATGGATCCATTTTTGTTCTGTAACTTGTTCCTACACACTATTTATTATAGACAATTTGAGCTAGTTGCCTCCACTTTTGGAAACAACTTCATCAAGTTTCCTTCAGATTTGGAGACAACTTTAACAAGTTGACTCAACATGGTGGTTGCTGGTGGTGATTGGAGGCGGCGGTGTATGCAAGTGATGGTGGTGGACATCGGGGCTGGTTGGCGGTGACGGTGGTTATGGTGGTTGGCGGCGGCGATGATTGGTGGTGGTGGTGGAAGGAAATGGTAGTGGTGGTGGTGTTGGCGGCGGTGGAGGTCATCGGTGGTGGTGGGGGTCGTCGTCTTCGTAGGTGGTGGTGGCGACCGGCGTCGGTGGTGGACAGTGGCGGTGGTGGTGGGCAGTGGAGGTTTTTTTTTTTTTTTGAATAGTGGTTAGTGGTGATGTTTGCATACACTATACAAAAGAGGGTATGTTAGTAATGTATTAAGCTTAGGGGTATTTGTAAAGTTCATACGGATATTTTTTCAATGGCCTCATAGTAGGGGTATATAATGTTTCCTTTTTATTTCAGAGAAAAGTTCGGTTAAGAGAAAAAAATTGCGACGTAACCGAACTTTTTTGCGATGAAACCGAATTTTTTGTGACGTAATTGAACTTTTTGCGGCGGAATTGAACTTTTTGCGGCGGAATCGAACTTCTTGCGACAAAAGCAAAGTTTTTGCGACTTAACTGAACTAAAAGTTCGTCTGAGACTTTTTTTTTTGCGACATAACCGAACTTTTCTCTGAAAAAAAAAGAAAAAACCTCCATTAAAGTTGAGTTCGGCTAGTTCGACAAAGTTTTTCACATAATTCCTAGCCGAACTTCTCTCTGCAACTTCCATTTTCAACTCATTTTGATGATTACTTCTCATTTTTTCAACCAAAAACGAATGCCAAGTAATGAGTTTGTGAGAATATCTTTGTTAATGATTTAAATTAAGCTATTGTTGATGGTGGATTTCTATTTAAAGGCTAAAATTATAAAAAGCCAATTTTTGTAAGCTGACATCCTGCAAAGGATAAAGCCTTTAGGAAATGAATACTTCTCTCCATATTAATTCATTGGAGCATGTGCAACCATCCCTGAGAATTAAAACATACCCAGAACGGAGCATGTGGCAACCATCCCGACGGAGCATGTGGCAACCATCCCGGTTTTCTGTAGGTATACAACATTACTATTAATGCTTTAATTAAAGCCTTGTGTTCGACGTGCAAACACCCATAGGATACCTGATGGCAGGTTATACTAGCCTCGTTGAACGCATGCAAGACTACCCATGTTAGTCTCACTTGCTGAAAACAAACCCAAAAATATATCTCATCCGTCCAACTTTGCAGGCATAGATGGAGGGTGTAGATATAGATTCAGGGGGTCCTGAGCATGCTACCATGATCACCTCGGACCCACATTCACACATGACCGAACGTTCAAGACCAACCACGGTTGGTCCTTCCAAAACGTGCGCTCAAAGTGAACATGACGCACGGCTAGGGTTTCTTTTAATCGTGAGCGTCCAACTTCGCCGGCATAGTTGGACGGCTTAGATTATACCCTAAAACAAGTAGTGAAGTGATGGTACACCATTGGAGGTCCCACTTTCTACCTACATGACCGACTCCCTCATAGGCAAGCCGTGGTGCAAGAAACGATTTCCCAAACAAGGCTAGTTTAACGCCTTATGCATGTTGAGAAGATCCAAAACGATCACGACCATCCGACTTCGCCGGCATAGTTGGATGGATTAGATTGCGCCCCGGGTCATAGAGCAAGCATGTACATGCTCACCATCGACCCAAGATGCTGTATACAAGGTCGGTCTCCCCAAAAGAGGTGCGCGTAACCCAAAACCGATCGCTCAAAGTGGCCGGTCTAAGGCCCTAATTAGGGTTTGCGGCGCAGAAACATCTCGAGCGTCCATATTCGCAGGCTTGGACGGAAGGCCAAGATGGAGACTTAGAAGGAACCGAGCATGATAGCATGACCACCGTGGTCCCGACTTTAGGTCTAGGTGATCGTCCAAGACCGGCGGTGATCAAGCTCCTCGGTACGCGTGGCCAAAGGTGATATGTCACGGCCCCTCCATAAATTCTAATCTCGACCACTCGTCTTTGCCGCCTGAGTCGAGTGGCTTAGATTAAATATTTGCGAGTAAAGCAGGCATGGGCGTGAACACCATTGTACTACCTCCATGCAGGGCTAATCGGTTCCTCCATTGGAACTCTCTAAGCATGCAAACATTTGGGCCGAAAGAGGCAGCATGCGCGCCTCCCATCCAACGGTCGCAAGCAAGGCTACGAGTCATCTCGTCCGTCCAGCTTTGCAAGCTTGGACGAATGGCTTAGGGTGCGAATCAACCAGCAAACAAGGTATCACTATGACCACCATCCGTCACTCTTCTTCACAAGGTAACCGACCAAGGCATGGTCTGTCTATACAACCTCCAAACGGTTACCTGAAGATGGATGCATGCGATGTTATACCAAGTTCATGGTTCACCCTGCACTATTTTTTGTGGGTCCCGCGATCCACAAACTTGAGACATTAATCACGTCACAACTAGGGGATACAAACTGGGGTATTGGTATGGAGGTTTACAGCGTGCAAAGCGCCATCACAAGAACGTGTTAGGAAGACATGGGCGGTTAAGTCAAGATGGGAGAAGTGGGCAGTTCTGATCGTGTGACACTGACACACAACTCCACTCTTCCTTCACTCCACTTCCTCCACTTCCTACGAGAGACGTGAAGAAGGCTTAATGACTTGTATAAATAGGTTCTCCTCCCTATTTCCAAAAAACAGAGGTTCGAACAACACAGAACACCAAGTGTTAATACCATCGTATTAAACACCCAGAGCCTGCCTGCAACATTTTCTAGCCTACTCAACCTTCTGTTAACAAGTCATCAAATATCCTTCACCTTCATACTCTCAACACCTTCTTCAATTTCCTCCCTAAGATCAACCTCACATCCTTCACCTTGACCGAAACTAATCTGGAACGGCCGTGTCTTCGGTTTAGGCCAGAATTATATAGATTACCTCTCGAATCAAAGTGCTCATCGTGCAGCACATTTTTTGAAGGTTTAAACTCACTTCTCATCCACACACACCCAAAATTACCTAAACCAACAGAAGTAGTTTTCTCCCACAAACAATTGGCGACCACAGTGGGATGTTAATCTCTCGGTTGCGAAACTCAAATCTTTAAGGTCTACCAGCTTTTATTTGACTTTGGAGAGGTAAATCTTAGATTTTATTTGATCATCAATTCACTATTCACCAAATCCCAGCAGTTCATCCCGAGATGTACTCCCGTTCGTTGAATCCTTCAGAAGCCATGGATAATTCAAGTGTCATCGAAATGTGACCGGATCTTTGAAGACGTCCCGGCGAATCAAGAAGGAATTGCCGAAAGGCGAGTGAAAACTTCCGTCTCTTGAACGACATATCAGCTCAATTACATGAGGATCTGCAAGAAGCTAGCTACCGGGAAGTATCACTAATAATGCAAGAAGTTACGGAGGTCATATTTTCGGAAGAACTGGAGGAACACATGTCCCCAGAGAGCCCAGACGAACAAAACCTTTCACCTAGCAACGGGAGCTTGAGACGGATCGACCAACATGAAGAATTACGACGCTTGCTGGATGAAAACAGAGAACCAACTGCATACGAAGCCTTGTTAGAAGATTTATACCTCAAGACTCTTGCCAGAACTCAGAATAATGCCCAACCCGTGCTGACTCTTCATCCAGGGGAAGAAACGTTGTAGGAAGGTGAAATAAATCAGAGAGCATATGAACGTAGGAGCTTGCAGCCTTCAAATCACCAGCTCAACGACAATGCCATCACCAGCGCAACATCCCCCATGTTTCAGCAGAATCTACCGACCAAGAGGGCCGCGGATACGGTGACACGAGACAACGCCTCAATTCCGTCTCCAAAGCGTGCTTCACACCGAAACCTAAGGGAAGAGCCACGACACACGCCGACGCAGGAAAGTTTAGACACAAAAGATCCACGATTCCCGTTTCCCGTAAATAAGATGGTGGAGTTGTTGGAGATATGGGTACGTGATGGACAGGTACAACTGCCGCCGGCGCGGCGTCCACCCACCGATCAAGAGACATCCAACCCGAGGTATTGTCATTACCATCGATTTCTCCATCACCCCACCAGCGAGTGCCATGCATTGAAACGCATTGTCCACGATAAGATAAATTCAGAGAAGCAATATTTCCCCTCAAAAAATTAGCACGCGCTCTTTGTGGAGAGGGTATTCGGGAATGCTCATTCTCATACACGGATTTCAAAAGACAAGTAAGTCACAGCAAACGTTACTGTAAGATAATTATATATCCTAATGGGGACTTGGAGTCTTACATATATGAACATGATACTCAATGAGAAAGCGCCATACATGCTCACCACCCCTTACCTTTCCCTTTCACACTGCATTTTCAATTTCACATGGCATGTATGATCACTCATAATATAAGATTCAGATCCTATTTTAGAATAATATTTTCCGAAAGTCAAACATTCATAAGAGCATGTCGTAAATAAACCAGTCCAAGATTCAATCACCTATCAATTCAAAACCTAAAACCAAACTGTGTGAAAGGAAATCCTCACAATCACTCGAGAAGCATCTAAAGAGAAAACACAAGTAGACGACATGAATACTTCAGGGAAAACCTTTCAGCAATACCTCATCCTTCTAATCAAGAGCGGCTTCCATCTTCCGGAGAACGACTTGCTGAGATTTCAACTCCTCGGACAACCTACCAACCTTTTGTTTCTGACGGACGACGCATTCAGTGGAGAACACCGTACCTTGCTTCTTCTGAATCTCATGAAACCCTTTGAAGAACCAAGGAGCATTGAAGTCATACTGCGCAAACACATCCAAGTTGTACTTCCAGTCTTCCATCATGTCTTCAGAAACATCACGACCGATTGCGACACTCATCTCCCGAATAGAGGGTAAGGCCTCCTGAACGCGATTTACCAAAGCAAGACGACTCTTCAGCTTCGTGGTGGTAGCAATGTGGCCATATTTCTTCCATATTGTGGTGTACAACTCCTCAAACTGGGCCGGAACGCTAAACCCTCCAACCAACACATGATCAGGACGTGGATTATCAAAGGGAAGGTCGAACATACCACCAGGAACGACTGCTGGCAACAACATCTCTTTAGAAGGAACCATCGCAGCAGATGTCCCTTCCAAACTCCTCGAAGTGCTGGTCTGGATTTCTGACACGGCCTCATCTACAAGCTCATTAAAATTACCGCTCTGAAAGGCATTCTCTTCAATCGAGCTTGCACCATCTTCATCGTTGTATATGATAGGATCAGTGTTACCAGACTCGGCTACATGAAGATCGATGTTGCAAGACTTCTCCGCATGAGGATCAGTGTTCCCAGAATGTTCTACATGAAGGTCATTATTACCAGGCTTCTCAGCATGAAGATTTCCAGACTTCCCGTTACCTCCACTCTCCTCATTGTAAACTCGGGCCAGTGCGGCAAAGGAATTTTCTTCAGGAATCCCCTGATCACCAACAAGGATTAGTAAAAGCTGTTCATGGAAGTTGAAACGAAAAATTAAGCGTAAGGAATTCAGAATACCAGCATATTGGAAGAGTTTAGAATTACTGGACTACATGCTTGCTTCTTTTTATTGGACTTAAGATCGCACTCGGTGGCGTTAACCCTGCCTCGCTTCCTTGGAAGGGGTTTCAATCGCCTATGACCATCCAAGACGTCATCAAGAGGTTTACCACGAAGGTCAGCTACCGCTTCGCTAGCAAATGATTTAAAGAGCAGTGATTTCCCCCTCCAAAAATCTTTGTAACCAGAAGTAGCTACCGGCTTTCTCCCCGGGGAACGAAAAGGAAGTTTCAGCTCCGGCGAGAAAACATCAACATCGAGGCATGATGACTTAAGTTCTTCTGAAGGCGTTGCGGGACGACGAAATGGGACACCTTGATCAAAACCCATTTGGCGAGAGGCTCTATCAATATTATATGGAATAATGCTTAGCCTGTCATCACAAAAAGAAGGAACATACCTTGGTATACAGCTCCACAGGAAAATGACTTCTTCAGGGCTCATATCTCTCCCCTCAGGCGGCAGCTCAATGACAGGGACGATATCAGAAGGATGAACCGGCCCCCAAGGGAGAAAGTCTATGGAACTCACACTATCGAGCAAATGTACAAGCCTCACCCCAGATTTTGGATGCCTATTCTTCCAACAGAGTATTCTTGAATCACCATACAAGCTGGGGACTGAGGTTGTAGGAGTGGGAGCGTAATCCTTAAAGTGTTCACACAAAAATGCCTGAAGAAAGGCGACGTGCACATATGTTTCCACCTTCATGTACCCGTTGGAAATATACATCTCCTCCACTAAAGAATTCAGGTGACCATACAGTGAGCCTAGGAATAACGAATCCAAAGGGAGAGTTATACATTTTCCCAGCTTAATGGCGAATACGATGATTTTATTTCTGATAGTTTTCATGCCGGAGCCGTCATCAAAGATATCTCTGGACAACCATAAGGACAAGAATGCAGCTGTGCTAAGATCATCATTACCTTGCATGGAAGACCATTCACCTACCCACCAAGTGTAGAAACATTTCGGCTTCTTCTCCAACTGATCGTATTCGTTCACCTTCTGAATTATAGCACGATAGATGGTGTCTTCGCCTTCGAGACAACTTGAAATTAAGACTTCCAGCGACATGAAGGCTCATTAATGCGGACACTCTCTCAAGAGTGATAGTCATTTCACCCCACGTGCATAAAGTCGTGTTCGTAGTAAAGGACGCCATCGAGCATCAAAAAAGCGACCAAACACAGGATATCCTTCTTGACATGAAGAATTTCGAAGCCTTAACAACATCAAGAATTCGTGCCCTGGCTAAGTTTCCTCTAATCTTTTCATTACCCAACATGCGCCACATCCATCCTTTGTATGAGTCAAGTGGATTCTGGAAAATTCTGAAGTCAATATGGGAAGGTGGATATTCTTTCTTCTGGATACAAAGCCTCATCACGCCTTGCTAAAGACGATGGTAGACTCTCTTCACTTTACTCAACCGGTAATAAGGATTATATTATGTCTGCGGGGTGCCTCCGACGATTGGAAAAGACTTGGTAAGCATTCCATCATTTATATTTGGCACATCTCTGAAAGAGTCGACACCTCCCTTCACAACATTATCCTC
The DNA here is from genome assembly GCA_023529315.1 of Papaver bracteatum. Lineage (NCBI taxonomy): Eukaryota > Viridiplantae > Streptophyta > Magnoliopsida > Ranunculales > Papaveraceae > Papaver > Papaver bracteatum. The sequence goes on along the minus strand of JAJJWX010002127.1, from coordinate 353,399 downwards.
CGCGTTCATCATTGAGCAACTGCAATAAGATTGGAAGTGTTAGCATGTTTCCAAGGAGTCATTCAACAATAAAAGATTCTCATGATTCCCAACTTCGTTGTTAGGCACCTAATACGGAGATTACATGGGATTGGGATGGTTCAAGCGTCTTCCAAACAAACTCAGTTGAGGGAAATTTACACTACCCTGTGTTCGATTATGAGCTGGGAGCAATGGGTATGTAATCTAGTGTTATGTTATGTTCCATTCTCTTCATATGGAAGTTACCTACAACATATCAAAATTTCACGACAATCGGATGAAAGAGCAAGAATGGGTGGCCAAAACATCAGAAAACACGCAACCTGAAAAAATTCTGAAAACCTCCTGGAAGTTTACTATTTCGCGGTTTTTATCCCCTAAACACGCTCAAAATACGAAAAGCTTCTTTTATAAGCTTGGAAATTTTCTGGGCTTGAAGTTACGTATGCGAAACGTCGAAATCCGAGTTTGTATGAAGATTCTACAGCAATTTCAGTAAACGCACGCACAAGAGTACCTCAAAATCACGCAGGCGGGAACTAAAGTTTGCATGCGCGTCCCTAAAGCTAAGCCAACATGTCAACATATTTTTCTACAGTTGGTTATCATGTCTACAAGTTCAAGACAACGGTTCTACCAAGCTACAACCTGAGTTTTGACATGCAAGGATAAAGGGAACAAACGACATGTTTATGATTTCTTTTACTACGCAACCCTAACAGGCGGTAAAGGAAATAATTATGGTATGTTTTGCTGCACCTACAATCCTCTCAAAATGCAAAAGAAACTCTAACTAAATAATTAGGGTTTGCAAAAAAAAAAAAATAATAATAATTTTTTTTTCACGTACCTGATTAACGGCGCCGGCAGCAACGGCGATGGCGGCAGCACGAGCAGAGAGATGGACGTCCACTCGAGAAAAAAAATTCGTGAAGGAAAAACGGAAAAGGGTTCTCCCTTTTATAGGCAAAATTTGAAGAATCCTGATTAGAAAAGGATTCCTTTCTGCTTCCAAAAACCAATAAGGGAAACCGTCCCACCCAAGATTTCATGCTTGCGACGGTACATCCACATGGACAATCACTAGCGGATGCCTTCCAAGGTTAGTTACCTTTATTTATTTTACGTATATTTGTCACCATCTCATGCCTACCCTACAATAGTGTAACCATTGCATGCTAGGAAGGGGACTTAATGTTGATGGTGGATTTCTATTTAAAGGCTAAAATTGTAAAAAGCCAATTTTTGTAAGCTGACGTCCTGCAAAGTATAAAGCCTTCAGGTGATGAATACTTATCGCCATATTAATTCATTGGAGCATGTGCAACCATCCCTAAGAATTAAAACATACCCAGAATGGAGCATGTGGCAACCATCCCGACGGAGCATGTGGCAACCATCCCTAGGTTTTGTAGGTATACAGCATTACTATTAATGCTTTAATTAAAGCCTTGTGTTCGATGTGCAAACACCCGTAGGCTACCTGACGGCAGGTTATACTATCCCCGTTGAACGCATGCAAGACTACCCATGTTAGTCTCACTTGCTGAAAACAAACCCAAAAATATATCTCATCCGTCCAACTTTGTAGGCATAGATGGAGGGTGTAGATATAGATTCAGAAGTCCCGAGCATGCTACCATGATCACCTCGGACCCACCTTCACACATGACCGAACGGTCAAGACCAACCACGGTTGGTCCTTCCAAAACGTGCGCTCAAAGTGAGCATGACGCACGGCTAAGGTTTCTTTTAATCGTGAGCGTCCAACTTCGCCGGCATAGTTGGACGGCTTAGATTATACCCTAAAACAAGTAGTGAAGTGATGGTACACCATTGGCGGGCCCAATTTCTACCTACATGACCGACTCCCTCATAGGCAAGCCGTGGTGCAAGAAACTATTGCCCAAACAAGGCTAGTTTAACGCCTTATGCAGGTTGAGAAGATCCAAAACGATCACGACCATCCGACTTCGCCGGCATAGTTGGATGGCTTAGATTGCGCCCAGGGTCATAGAGCAAGCATGTACATGCTCACCGTCGACCCAAGATGCTGTATACATGGTAGGTCTCCCCAAAAGAGGTGCACGCAACCCAAAACCGATCGCTCAAAGTGGCCGGTCTAAATCCCTAATTAGGGTTTGCGGCGCAGAAACATCTCGAGCGTCCATCTTCGCAGGCTTGGACGGAAGGCCAAGATGGAGACTTAGAAGGAACCGAGCATGATAGCATGACCACCGTGGGCCCGGATTCACGTCTAGCTGATCGTCCAAGACCGGCGGTGATCAAGCTCCTCGGTATGCGCGCCCAAAGGTGATATGTCACGGCCCCTCCATAAATTCTAATCTCGACCACTCGTCTTTTTCCCGCCCGAGTCGAGTGGCTTATATTAAATCTTTGCGAGTCAAGCAGGCATGGGAGTGAACACCATTGTACTACCTCCATGCGGGGCTGATCGGTTCCTCCATTGGAACTCTCTAAGCATGCAAATGTTTGGGGCCGAAAGAGGCAGCATGCACGCCTCCCATCCAACGGTCGCAAGCAAGGCTACGAATCATCTCGTCCGTCCAGCTTTGCAAGCTTGGAAGAATGGCTTAGGGTACGAATCAACCAGCAAACAAGGTATCACTATGACCACCATCTGTCACTCTTCTTCACAAGGTAACCGACCAAGGCATGGTCTGTCTATACAACCTCCAAACGGTTACCTGAAGATGGATGCATGCGATGTTATACCAAGTTCATGGTTCACCCTGCACTATTTTCTGTGGGTCCCGTGATCCACAAACTCGAGACATTAATCACGTTACAACTGGGGGATACAAACTGGGGTATTGGTCTCTGGCGGTTAACAGCGTGCAACGCGCCATCACAAGAACGTGTTAGGAAGACATGGGCGGTTAAGTCAAGATGGGAGAAGTGGGCAGTTCTGATCGTGTGACACTCACACACAACTCCACTCTTCCTTCACTCCACTTCCTCCACTTCCTACGAGAGACGTGAAGAAGGCTTAATGACTTGTATAAATAGGTTCTCCTCCCTATTTCCAAAAAACATAGGTTCGAACAACACAGAACACCAAGTGTTAATACCATCGTATTCAACACCCGTGAGCACACCGCAACATTTGCTCGCCTTGCTCAACCTTCATTAACAAGTCATCAAATAGCCTTCACATTCATACTCTCAACACCTTCTTCGCTTCCCTCCCTAAGATCAACCTCACATCCTTCACCTGTGACCGAAACAAATCTGGAACGGCCGTGTCTTCGGTTTAGGCAAGAATTGTATAGATTACCTCTCGAATCAAAGTGTTCATGGTGCAGCACATTTGTTGAAGGTTTAAACTCACTTCTCATCCATACACACCCAAAATTACCTAAACCGGCAGAAGTAGTTTTCTCCCACAAACAGCTATATATATATAGAGGTGGTGGTGGTGGTGGTAGACGGAGGTGGTAGGTTATTGTTGGTGGTGGTGGGCAGCGGCAGTAGGAGGAGGTATAGGTGGTTATTAGGTTGATTTTAAATTAAATTAGCTTAAGGATAAGTTAGTCATTTCCACCCTTTAGGACACCCCTTATAACTATAGGGTGATATTCTTATCATATAGTAGTCCCCCACCAAAAAAGGGTAGTGCCCAAAAAACGCTTCTAAGTTTTTATGCTCTTGATTTTGATTTGCTTGGTCCATTTAACCCTTAACCTTTTGTTTTTAAAAGAATTAATAAGATTTCCTAACCAGTACAGTTATTAAACATTTAAATCAACATCTAAATCGTATTTTTTAGTTTTTACACAAAAACTTAAATCCATAAATTTTATGACCAAAATTTTGGCAAGCATGGGAATAAATTTTATAACTCGGGTGATATAGATTATATAAGATATTTTTTATAATTAGTATTATCATCTATTTAGAGAAATTTTAGATATTATCTTCAAATCTAAAAAAATAAAATTATATCTATCTCATTAATCATTTGATATGAAAAGAGTTTATAAAAATGGATATTTAAAATAAATGACAATTAAATCTTATTATTACTCTAATATTTTCATTAAAAATTAATTTGAAAAGACCAATAGGACTGTCCGGGTTCGATATCTTCTTCAAATGTTTTTTTTACACAAAATTAGTCCATAAGACCAAAACAGAAAATTCTTGGGTGATATAGATTCTTAGCTTTAGAAGAACAAAAAATAATTCATTTAGCCAAAATGGATATTTGACCCACAATATTTTTTAAAAAATTAATTTGAACAGACCAATATGTCCCTATCTTCTTCAAATGTTTACAACAACAAAAAAACAGAGGAATCTCCTCAACATTTTACGTGAATTTCTGCTCCAATCCACTAAAAATTACAGGAACAAAAAATATAGTACCATAGAACCGAGTACGTGGCGATATTACATACAACAATTGGAAGAAAAAAAAACAGAGCGATATGCAATCTCACCAAAATATAGAGTAATCTTCAACATGTACGAGAACAAAAACAGCTCAAATCCACCATTTCCAATCTCAGCTCAAATCACCACCATTGCATGCGCATGTAAAACCCTTAATTTCACATCTTCTTAGCAACATCGGACCACCACCACCACCACCATGCAGCTCAAATTGTCTCAACCAAACACCAATTCAAACCAAACCCAATAAATCCATGAACATCTTCTCCTCCAACAACCATCGGTAACCTCAAGCAGAGCAAAAAGCAGAGTAACCTCAAACATAGCAAAAAACAGAGTAACCTCAAACAGAGCAAAAAACAGAGTAAACTAGTATAGGATGAAACCAGTTACATCCTACTTTAAAATGGGTGAAACCAAATTCAACCCAATTTAGTATAGGATGAAACCCAATTTCATCATTGTTTAAAAACAGAGCAAAAAACAGAGTAAACTAGTATAGGATGAAACCAGTTATATCTTAGTTTAAAATGGGTGAAATGCAAATTCAACCCAATTTATTATAGGATGAAACCCAATTTCATCCTTGTTTAAAAACAGAGCAAAACACAGAGTAAACTAGTATAGGATGAAACCAGTTACATCCTAGTTTAAAATGGGTGAAATCAAATTCAACCCAATTTAGTATAGGATGAAACCCAATTTCATCCTTATTTAAAAACTAGTATAGGATGAAACCCAATTTCATCCTTGTTTAAAAACAGAGTAAACTAGTAGCAACAGATGATGAAACCAGGCCCATCCTGTGGAAACACAAGACGAAACCGGTTTCATCCAGTAATAACACAAGATATATGAAATATTCATTCAAATGAATTAAAAAAAAAATTAGGCCTTTTATCAAAATTGGGTTTAGGAAACTTACTCATCTTGTGAAATTGATAGAAAACAAAACCCAATTTCTTCAATTAGCTTCAATCAATCTAAGAAATTAACTTCAATTTAATTAGGGTATTTAAAAAAAAAATTGATATTGGCGGCGTTTTTCGATGATGGTGTTGCTGGAGTTTGTAGTGGTCGGGATAATGAAGATATACGATGATGTTGTTGATGGTGGTGGTGGTGTCTTTGATGGTGAATTTGTTGTTTTTGTTGGTGGAGATGATATGTTGTTGGGTTTTACGATGGTGGTGTTGATGATGTTGTTGTTGGTGTTTGTGAAGGTGGGAGATGGAGATGCTGATGGTGGTGGAGATAAATATTGAATCATGGTGGTGTTGGTTGTCTGCTGATGAAGACAGAGGAGGAAGAAAATTCTTTTGTGGTAGAAGAAGAAGAGGAAAGAGATGAGATCTGGGAGATATTTCCCGTGTTTAAAGAATTAGTAGGGGTACGAGTGTCAGAATTGAAACCACGTGGTTACTGTCCATTTCACCCAGACTGATAGTCTACCAATCCATTTGACCCAGAAAACGTTCCATTTTGGCTATATAGCCCATTTTCTGTATCTTTTACTACCTAAAAAATTTCAAACGGCCTTCACCATAACTATCGTGTAGAGATAGCCCTACCCTAGGCTAAACTCTGAGTCCGTCCCTGAAGCAAATGCATGAGAATATGCTGGACTACAACATGTTTTACCCTGTAGTTTGATCACAGGTCGTAATGTCATATAATCCAACATTATTTTGGTAGAGTGAAATTCTTGTTGAGCCAATAGTTTGGTGATCCTTATTATTTTAAGATCCCCCCTTATTTAACTATGGGAATGTGCGTGGAAGTTTCTCACTACAATACCAAACATGGTAATTCAAAACAGAAGAAGAATATATATTTTTTGAGAAAAAGGCCAGAAGAAATGATACAAGGCTACTGTATAGCTCACATGTAAATTAAAATTTATTTAAAACCTTTTTCCTTTTAAGGTTTGTTGGATCAGTGGGATGGCATGTCCCATCTTCTCATGGGACAAAAGCAGTAGTATGAAGCTGATATCTACCCACCAGTGTAAGAATTTCCGCGTGAGACCAATAAATAGACACAACCAATAATAAATGGTTTGGAAAATTTTCAACTTAATGATTTCATGGAATCGATTCTAAGAATGTTACAGTAAGATTAATAAAATTGCCTGATTAGCATATTTATTAATTATCTCTCGCAATGGTTATTATAAGAAAGAAAGAGGACATGTTTCACACCAAGGTGAATAGTGAAAAACGGGGCATCATTTAAGATGGTGTTTTTCAAAATGGTCACTTGAACAAGGTGATCACAGTTTATATTCCGAAACCAAACGAGTTCTAGTCTCTAATAACTCTTCTTTCCACAATTTGTTTTTCAAGATTATTCTAATAAGTTTGTATTGTCCAAAAGCCAAGGATATGAGTGATTAAGGCTTGGACTTTTAATCTATGGTTTTTGGTCATTTAGAAACATGATCGATTAGGTTTGATTTAGGTGTTTTGTCATAGATCGAGTAATGGGCATAGCGCCTTTTATAGAGGATAGTACACATTCTAAGAGAAGAGATGGTTATGGTACATAATTTAAATTCTTTTGTCAAGAACATGGTTTAATTCATCAATTTACGCACCTTATACACCTCAACAAAATGGCATGGCTGAAAGGAAAACTAGAACTTTGATTGATATGGTTAATTGCATGCTTATAAATAGACACAACCAATTGTGCCATATTTAATAGGATTGCCGAAAATGGAAAATTTTCAACTTAATGATGGAATCGATTCTAAGAATGTTACAGTAAGTTAATAAAATCCTGATTAGCATATTTATTAAGCACTTATAAGAAAGAAACATGTTGGAAGGGGTGAAAACGGGGCATCATTTAAGATGGTGTTTTTGGTCACTTGAACAAGGTGATCACAGTTTATATTCCGAAACCAAACGAGTTCTAGTCTCTAATAACTCTTCTTTCCACAATTTGTTTTTCTCCGAGTATGGCTTGGTTTCGGTTTTTATCCTGTGTTAGATCGAGTAATGGGCATAGCGCCTCACATTCTAAGAGAAGAGATGGTTATGGTACATACCTAATCTTCTAAAATCTTAATACTTGATTTTTTGTGCTAGATTAACAGTTTGTTGTTGGTAAATTTTTGTTTTTTGAAAACTGGTTTTGGACCTTTTGGCTGAGAGAATCCTGAATTTTGATTTGATTGCTTGAATTTGTTGTTAAAGCAGAACAAGCTGAACTTGAGTGTGATGATGCCAGTGTTCGTGTCTTCAAATTGCGAGAGCTTATTGTGGCCACTCATAAATTCAGTCAAGGACGTGTATTAAATGAAGGAAGATTAGGACGTGTGTATAAGGGGATTTTCAAAGACAGACAGGTAAGAAGAGTTGTTGTTAATTACCTGTATATACTTTGCAAGTTAAGTCCTAATTAAGTGATAGATGTCTGTTGTTTAATGATCCGATCGATAAACTCAACTTTCAGGAAGTTGCTGTGAAAAGATTTGATAAGCAGGAAGATTTGTGGGCAGAGGTTCGAATGCTCAGCTGCGTAGAACATTCTAACATCGTCAAGATGATAGGTTACTGTGATAAAGGGAAAGATCATATTATTGTTTGTGAATTTATGCCTTTACGATCGTTGAATCTTCATTTACATGGTAAGATTTCTCACCATCTCATGGATCATGACATGCTAAATCAATAATTAGAAGTAATTAACTTGGTCTTCTATGTTGTAGACCTTAAACCAGGCAAAAAGCCTCTAGACTGGAAGACTAGGATGAAGATAGCAGAAGGTGTTGCCAAGGCTTTAGAATATTTGCATCATCAAAAGAATCCTCCTGTAATCTACTATTGCCTGGAAGTATCAAAAATTTTACTCGATGAGAATTATAATCCAAAGCTGTCAGATTTCGGTTGTGCAGAAAATGCTATTCCATTGAATTACTGCAGGGTCAATACAAAGCCGGCATATGGTCATGTTAGTCCAGAGTTTGCTATGACTGGCATCATCACTCCGAAATCTGATGTCTATTGTTTTGGTGTTGTTTTGCTTGAGTTGATCTCTGGGAAGAAAGCATTTGACCCAACCAGAAAAAGCAATATTGTTGCATGGGTAATTATTTTCTTCCCTTCACCCACCATTTATTTTATTGCTTACTCCAATCCAGAGACAATGGAATGTTTTTTCTCATTCATTTGCTTAACGTATCACCATATTGGCTTTGCAGGCACGGCCGTTACTTGAAAACAGTAAGAAATTCCCAGAAATTGCTGACCCACTCATGGAAGGAGAGTATCCAGATTGCGCATTTGTCCAAGCTCTCGAACTTGCGAAATTGTGTTTACAAGAAGACGCTAACGAAAGACCTCTTGCAGCAGAAGTTGTGATTACTCTTACAAATATACGAAAGAGCATCCGATTTGATGGAAATCAGTACTTCTCTTTTAATTTTTAGTTTGACAGTTCACTGGTAATTGTTGCCTTTGGTTTCTATAGCTTTGAAAGGAGATTGCATATAATCCTACTATAATTTCAAGAGTGCTACTCGTGATGGGCATGGTTGGACAAAGGACAGTCTTTTATTTTTTATTTTTGCTGGATCAAACAAAATTCAGTGCTTCTATTAGTGAACTTTGTTTAATATGTTTGGATTTTTCATCCTTCTATGGTTAACTTTGTTTGGTAATTGGTATAGCTTATATTAGTGGAGCTAGCTAGCTTCCATAGACTCAGTATAGCTTGAAGTTTGATCATAGGTCGTAATGTCACATAAATCAAGATTATTTTTGTACAGTGAAATTCTTGTTGAGCCAGCAGTTTGGTGATCTTAATTTATTTTAAAATCCCCCTTAACTAACACTGAGAATGTACATGGAAGTTTCTCATAGCAATACCAAACATGGTAATCCAAAACCAAAGAAGAATTACATTTGTTGTGAAAAAGAGAAAAAGCCCAAAACAAATAATACATGTATGTATGTATATATAGAAAACATTTATTGGGACTTCATACGAGAAAAATGTATTTGAAACTTTTTTGTTTTTGTTTTAAGGTTTGTTGTATCAGTGGATGGTGTGTCCTGTCTCTTCCCATGGGACAAATGCAGTAGTATCGACATCAACCCATGGGACAAATGCAGTAGTATCGACAAATGCCAAGTGAGTGAAACACTACGGAGAAGAGCTGAGATAAGTGGTGTTCTACAGCGTAAGCTGCTAAGGAGAGTGAGCCACAACATTGGCATTCTTTTTAATAAAACTGAAATCTACAGACAAAAGTATATTGAGCTTGTGCTTAATTCTGGACATGGTATTTTTGAGTCACCTTCAATAATGATATGTCTGATAGCCAGCTGAATACCCACCAGAGCACCAAATGCCTCAGCTTCAATAGGGGAGTTAAATTCTAACACTTGTGTCTGACAGCCATTGAACCAGAACTGCAGTCCCTAGCCACTGCAGCTAGCACATGCATAGCATTTAATGGGATTGCCGAAAATGGAAAATTTTCAATTTTATAAATGAAATCATTCGAAACAAATTTGTCATTATTGACTGCTTAAGAAGTAATTGGTGGGATCGATCGTAGGTCCTTTGAATAGTGGGTGTTAACTGATATCAACCAATTAATAAGAAGGTGTTTTGACAGTTGATATTTCGAAACACTTCCGAAACCAAACACACTCTAAAAATCTTCTTTCCCACAATTTGTTTAAACTTTTTTTTTTCTCTGGCTATGCCTATGTTTCGGTTTTTCTCCTGTGTTAGATCCAGTAATGTGTATAGCTCACATTCCAAGAGAAGACATAGTTATGGTACATAGCTAATCTTCTAAATCTTTGTTAATTAGTTCTTATATGGGTGTTTTTTTACTGGTTTTTTCTTTTCTTGCTGCTAGATTAAAATTTTATTGTTGGTAAAATTTATTTTAAAAAAGAAGAAGCTGAATCTCAATATTGTGTTGAAGCAGAAAAAGCTGAATTTCGGTATGATGCCAGTGTTCGTGTCTTCAAATCGAGAGAGTTAATTGTCGATGATTCTTGTATATGACTTATAATGCAAAAGAAGATTTTAATGATAAATGTTAGAAAAAACAATGTTTTATTTTAATCAAAAGCTGCATGGAGCGAATTTTGATCCCAAGACCTATTAAATCACTAGATGGTTTTTCATGTGAATGAATAAAAGGATTGTCCCATATAGACTATTTCTTGTTGCCTTTCTTGTCTTAGTGTGACTACTGAGAGAGACTGTGGCCCCAGCCACCAAGCATGTCTTTTCTTTTGATGAGAAATTGTTCTTCTTTCACGCGTGTCACAGGGAAAGGTTTTCTTGACACCTGAATGACTGTTTTCCTCGAGAAGAATCTCGAAAACCATTTTGAATGCGTTGTTGCCTTTGTTCTTTAACGCGATTTTTTACCTTACTTTTGCAGTGGTTGATTTGAAATGCGTGAATCATCTTTCCTCGACCGTTCCAGTTCTCTTCCAACGTTGAACATTTTCTTGCTATAAATACAAGAAACCGTTGTAAAAAGGATTCATTTGTAAACCATACCTTTGAAATCAACTCTTACATCACTTTTATAGATGATTACTCACGCTATTGTCTTATCTTTGAGAAACAATTTCTTTTTAAGTTTACTGAAACAAAAAAGGAGTTCTTATCTTAGTTTGTAGTGGTGAGTTTTGTAAACATAATTTTGTATAACTACTTCTTTGTTTAGAAAATAGAACACTCTAGATATCTTCCTAGTTTAAATCATAATTTTCATATGCATACTTTAAAGTTTAGTTTTTATTCCCAAGAAAAACTAAATTAGGTCCTAAAACTTGAGTTGTTAGGTTCCGATTTGTGCTTTTGTTTTTTTCATTTTTGCTGCCAAGTTCTAAGGGTTCTCTCAAAAGGGTCCATGATGACCTCACATAGAGGAGAGACTAACAGAAGAAGTAAAGTTGTATCCGGAGGTAATTTGTAAATTGCTATAGCATCTCGGGAGGAGAATGAGCGCAAAATAAACTTACCTTTAGATTTACCTCGGCGTAATGCCACCAAATGTAACTATAGATAAATTTGCTTTCTCCTCTTATTCACGCCATAGTAGGAGATGATTGAAAATTGTTCATGGATGAAACTCTACCACCGCGAAAGTGGAGAAATTTATATGAAAGGCAAGGCTTTATTGTAAAGTTAACTTCTCGTGAAAAAGCACTTGAATGACGATAACTTTCGTCCCAATGGAGTCCTTTCTAAGCATGGTGAATTCGTAGGAAAAGGTTTAATTATGAAAATGCTAAACCCGCATAATCATGATTAAGAACTTAGTGATCAACTTGAGTATTCTGGATTTGAAATTGAATGTTAATGCATCTTCTTACTTGCAAACCAGCAGGATCACCTATGTTTGTGACTCTTCAAACATTGTTTGGCATGATAGACTTGAAGGCATGTTAATCTCAAATCTCTAAGAAAGACTCTAATTTAGAGTTGCATAAGTCCAAAAATAAACTTTGATAAAATATGAGTCTGGAATTTCATAGCCTCGGAAAAAGAGTTGAATCTAAATGGTCCTTTGAATAGTGGGTGTTAACTGATATCAACCAATTAATAAGAAGGTGTTTTGACAGTTGATATTTCGAAACACTTCCGAAACCAAACACACTCTAAAAATCTTCTTTCCCACAATTTGTTTAAACTTTTTTTTCAATGTTGGCGGTTCAACACATTGCGTTCACCTTTGGGATGTATCTCTGGCTTTGCCTATGTTTCGGTTTTTCTCCTGTGTTAGATCCAGTAATGTGTATAGCTCACATTCCAAGAGAAGACATAGTTATGGTACATAGCTAATCTTCTAAATCTTTGTTAATTAGTTCTTATATGGGTGTTTTTTTACTGGTTTTTTCTTTTCTTGCTGCTAGATTAAAATTTTATTGTTGGTAAAATTTATTTTAAAAAAGAAGAAGCTGAATCTCAATATTGTGTTGAAGCAGAAAAAAGCTGAATTTCGGTATGATGCCAGTGTTCGTGTCTTCAAATCGAGAGAGTTAATTGTCGCCACTGATAAATTCAGTCAAGGATGTGTACTAGGTGAAGGAAGATTAGGACGTGTCTATAAAGGTATTCTTAAAGACGGACAGGTAAGAGTTGTGTTGTTAATTACCTATACTTTGCCAATTTAGTCCTAATTGATGGATGACTGTTTAATGATCCGATGAACTAAATTATCAGGAAGTTGCCGTGAAAAGGTTTTATGAGCAGGCAGATTTGTGGGCGGAGGTTCGAATGCTCAGCTGCCTAGAGCATTCTAACCTCGTCAAGATGATAGGTTACTGTGACAAAGGGAAATATCATATTGTTGTTTATGAATTCATGCCATTACGTTCGTTGAATCTTCATTTAAAAGGTAACGTTTCTCACCATCTTGTGGATGACGACATTGTAGAATTTATTTAAAGAACTAACTTGATCTTCTATTTAGTAGACCTTAAACCCGAAAAAAAGCCTTTAGACTGGAAGACTAGGATGAAGATAGCAGAAGGTGTTGCCAAGGCTTTAGAATATCTGCATGATCAAAATGATCCTCCTATAATCTACTGTGGCTTGAAAGGATCCGGTATTTTACTCGATGAAGATTATAATCCAAAGCTATCAGATTTCGGCTGTGCAGAACATGGTCCTAGGTTGATTTTCACCACGATCAGTAGAAAGCTTCCCTATGGTTATCTTGGTCGTGACTCTGTTATGACTGGCAGCATCATCACTCCGAAATCTGATGTCTACAGCTTTGGTGTTGTTTTGCTTGAGTTGATCTCTGGGCAGAAGGTAATTGATGCAATCAGCAAGCGCAATATTGTTGCATGGGTAATTTTTTTCTTCTCTTTGCCCGCCCTTTATTTTTTACCTTACTCAAATCTAGCTAGAGAAAGTGGAACACATATTTTTTTTCTTGCATTTCCTTAACATATCACCATTTTGGGTTTTGCAGGCACGGCCATTACTTAATGACAGTAAGAAGTTCCCAGAAATCGCTGACCCACACATGGAAGGACAGTATCCACATTGTGGACTTGTCCAAGCTCTTTATCTTGCGAAATTGTGTTTACTAGAAGACTCTCACAAAAGACCTCGTACAGCAGAAGTTGTGACTACTCTTTCAAATTTAGTCTCTCAAGATTACTAAGGAGCACAGGGTACAGCCGAAGCTGATCCATTTACTCAGCCAACCATGGAGCATAGAGCACAAGCAGTTGCTTGAGTCAATTCATGGGGTGAGAGGTCTAGTAAAGTTATGGAACAAATGATGTAAGACTGTTATGATGGATAATTCAAACCTGACTTCCTTGTAATAATTAATAAAGTTACTCTTTAAATTATTTGTCTTGACACAGTAAGGTGGGCGGATTTGTCTGTAATCAGCACTGGTTTTTAGTTTTTGACACATTCATATCGAAAGCAGTCTGGCCTGGAGGTTGACCACTGTTAATGGTTGCATTTGTTCTTTACAGCTCATGAGGAGCTAGCTCCCAAAGACTCATTCAGCTTACGCAACATTTTTTGGGCAGTGAAATTCTTGTTGAACCGATAGTTTGGGGGGATCTTAATTAATTTGAAAATCCCCTCTTAACAGTGAGAAACTGCATGGAAATTTCTCATTGCAATACAGAACATAGTAATTCAAAACAGAAGAAGAATATATATATTTCTCGTGAAAAAGAGAAAAAGGCCAAAGGAAATAATATAATTAAGTCTTAGTGTAAGTAGTAGTAAATATTTGTTGGGACTTGGGAGTTCATATGAAAATTAAAATATAGTATTTAAAAACTTTCTTCTTTTTAAGGTCTGTTGTATCAGTGAATGGCGTGTCCCATCTTCTCATGGGATAAAAGTAGTAGTATGAACTATGAAGCTGATATCTACCCACCAATGTAAGAATTACTGCGTGAGATCAATAGAATAAGACACAACCAATGGACCATATTAAAGAGGATTGCCGAAAATGGAATTTTTTCAACAGTAAATTTTCATTATTTTATGACCACTTAGCAGTAATTAATGGCATGGATTCTAGGTCCTTTGAACAGTGTATGTTAACTGATATCGACCAATAAGTTTAACCCTGATCAAGGATTCTAAGAATGTTACAATGAGTTTAATCCTGATTAGCGTATTTAATCAGCATTTATAAAAAAGAAACAAGTAGGTAGGGTTGCAAACGCGGCATCATTAAGATGGCGTGTTTGGTCACTTGAACAAGGTGACAGTTTATATTTGGAAACACTTCTGAAACAAGTGCTTGTTCTAAGTCCCTAGCTAACTCTTCTTTCCGACAATTTGTTTTAATCTGAGAATGCCTAGGTTTCGGTTTCTCTCCTGTTTTAGATCTAGTAATGTGCATACAAAGAGAAGAGACGGTATGTTACATAGCTGATCTTCTAAAATCTTCAATTAATTACTAGTAAAATTATTGGTTTATTTATTGAATTTTTGTACTAGATTAACATTTCATTGTTGGTAAATTTATTTTTTTATCGTTTGAAAACTGGTTTTGGACCCTTTGGTTGTGAGAATCTTGAATTTGAATTTTGATTTGATTGCTTGAATTTGGTGTTAAAGCAGAACAAGCTGAATTTCGGTGTGATGCAGGTGTTCGTGTCTTCAAATTGAGAGAGCTTATTGTGGCCACTGATAAATTCAGTCCAGGACGTGTATTAAATGAAGGAAAATTAGGACGTGTGTATAAGGGAATTCTCAAAGACGGAAAGGTAAGAGTTGTTGTTTAATTACCTACACTTTGCAAGCTTAGTCCTAATTAAGTGATAAATGACTGTTTAATGATCCCATCGATAAATTAAACTTTCAGGAAGTTGCCGTGAAAAGGTTTGCTAAGCTTGCAGATTTGTTGGGAGAGGTTCGAATGCTCAGCTGCCTAGAGCATCCTAACATCGTCAAGATGATAGGATACTGTGATAATGGGAAAGATCATATTATTGTTTGCGAATTTTGTTGGAATATTTTCAACCACGCTACGAAGGGGGGTCCTGGGGGGAAAACGTTTTGGATATGCAATTGTTTGGACAGTTGGAAAACGTTTCCAGAAAATTCTAAATTCAACAAACAGTGGCTGTTGATGAAGAGACGCATCTCTTTGTGAAGAGAAACCTGTTGGTGAAAAGACATGTCTTTTCCCAACAGATGCAAAAACTCCTATAAGTAGCATCTCCCAAACCCATTTCGACATCATCTCTTGGAAAACCCTTTCTCTGTTTCTCTCTTCTTCTAAAGCATCATCAGAACCTTCTTTACATGTGTTCTTGATTGGGTCAAGGGTGCAAACCTTGAATCCAATTTTCGGTTGTAGGGCTTTCACTGTATCCTGAAGGCAGTATTTCACATACCTGTTGCAATCGCCAATTCGTTGGGAGGGTAGAAATATTTGTCTAAAAGAAATCACCAGAGCCTTGAAAGTTTTGAGTACAACCACAAAAGATTTCTGTCATTCATCTCCATTGCAGCCCGGTAATTTTTTCCAACAAATTTATGCCTTTAGGATCGTTGAATCTTCATTTACATGGTATAAGGTTTCTCACCATCTTATAGATTATGACATCCTAAATTTATTATAAGAACTAACTTGATCTTCTATGTTGTAGACCTTAAACCAGGTAAAAAGCCTCTAGACTGGAAGACTAGGATGAAGATTGCAGAGGGTGTTGCCAAGGCTCTAGAATACCTGCATGATGGAATGAATCCTACTATAATCTACTATTGCCTGGAAGTATCCAAAATTTTACTCGATGAAAATCATAATCCAAAGCTGTCAGATTTCGGTTGTGCAGAGATTGCTATTCCAGTGGATCACTGCAGGGTCTATACAAAGCCGGCATATGGTTATGTTAGTCCAGAGTATTCTACGACTGGCAACATCACTTGGAAATCTGATGTCTACTGTTTTGGTGTTGTTTTGCTTGAGTTGATCTCTGGGAAGAAAGCATTTGAGACAACCAGAAACGGAGAGGGCCGTATTGTTGCATGGGTAATTTTTGTCTTCCCTTTTCCCACCATTTATTTTTTGCTTACTCCAATCTAGAGACAATGGAACACATGTTTTGTCTTTGCAGGCACGGCCAATGCTTAGGGACATTAAGAAGTTCCCCGAAATTGCTGACCCACTCATGGAACGACAGTATCCATATAGTGAACTTGTCCGAGCTATCGATCTTGCGAAAATGTGTGTACAACAAGAACCTGACAAAAGACCTCGTATAGCAGAAGTTGTGACTACTCTTTCAAGTTTAGTCTCCCGAATTTAAGAAGAAGCACAGCGTACAACCGAATCTGATAAATTTACTCAGTCCGTCAAACACGGTACACAAAGCATAAGCAGTTGCATAGGTAAAATTACGGGATGAGACATCTAGTGAAGTTATGGAACAATGATGTAAGACAGTTATGGTTTCCTTAGGTTTTTATAACTTATAAAGGAGTTTGCAAAATTCTATGATGATAGTACTCTTTTCTTATAGCATAAACATTGATCAGTATCATTGCTTATCCTGAGTCTGGCATACTGCAGTGATGTACTATCATTAAAGTTTATTTCTAGAGTTTTATATGAGTGGAGCATGGTTGGGCAAAGGACAGTCTTTAATATGTTTATTACTTCCGTAGTTCCATTTAGTCACACAAAATTCATTATAAGCCCAAATCAGAAGATTGCAAAATGAGAGAGCATTCACACATCAATGAACACTCTACACTACATCAACACGGTAATCCAAAACAGAAGAAGAATATATTTGTTTTGTATTGCGTAATATGATAGAATGCGACCAATGTGGGGGTTCAAGCTTGAATTCTTTTTCTGAATAACTCATAACCATGACTCCATAAGCCTTGTTTTACTTGCCTTACCCACGAATATTCAAACCATGGTCATTAGAGATTTTGTACGGGTTCCGGTTTTTTAGTTGCTAGGGCAAACCGTGCCGGTACGGTATTTCTCCACTGTTTACGCTATAAATCATCTTCTTTCCCCCCAATTGGTTTATGCTTGTTTTTTTCTCTTCTAGGTATGGCTTGGTTTCGATATTTCTACTGTTTGAGAATGAGACTATTGCTGTAGTAGATAAAGTGAATGAGACGATGGCAAACAGACGATGAAGAGATGGTAGTAGAAAAAGTGAATGAGACTATTGCTGTCAAAGGAAAGTTCAAGACAAAATCAATTGAGGAAGTATCTCAGAGAAGACCTTTGACTGAAGAACAACAACAGGACAAGCTTGAGAATTTCAATGCGCGGTTTGGTATGATTAAAACCAAACCTGCAGAGTACAAGCACATTCTTAAGTACATTGTAAAAGATTATAACAATATGAGTAAATCTGTAAAGGAACAAGATAAAATCTTTTGGCCGGGAGTCTCCTGCAATGAAGATTATGAGAGGGAAGAGAAACCAATCCAAGAAAAAGAAGTAATTGGTTTATCCTCGAGTTGAATTTTGCTTGTTGGATTAGGTTTTTAACCTAGTCTTTGCTGTTTTTTTTAGTTGGGTTGTTGTTAGTTGATCCCCTCTTGTTTTGGGTCGTTTCTTCTGCCCTCTTGTATGCGCTTTGGCGCCTTCTATCTCTGTTTTTATTTTTTCCCTTTTCAATAAAATTTTAACCTTTTAAGTCAAAAAAATAATATATTTCTCCTGTTTTAGATCCAGCATAGCGCATAGGTCACACTCGGAGAGAAAAGATGGTTATGGTACATACCAAGCTGCTCAGTATCGTGTTGAAGCAGACGAAGCTGAATTTCAGCACAGTGTTGCCAATGTTCGTGTATTCGAACCAAGAGACCTTATTGAAGCCACTGATGCATTCGATCCAGGACGTGTTTTAGGTGAAGGAACGTTGGGACATGTGTATAAGGGTATTCTTGAAAACGGACAGGTGAGAGCTGTATAAGATTATACTATTTATATAATGGTTGGATCTTTGAACAATATGATAATCAAATATTCATAGTTGTTGTGTTAAAACATATTACCTAATGAATCCATTGATTGAATCCAAGAAAGCTTCCAAGGCTGCAATTACCCCGTAGAGTAGAAGTGGAATAACTTGGTTTCTCCTTCTTGACCTTTTGTGTAATGAAATGAAATTTCCTTTTCCCACTCTATACTGATGTCTATAGAGTTTCTTTTATAGGTAGAATGAGGACCAAGGTTCCTTGGGTTTAGAGTTAGCAATCAATCTCGACCGTCCGTCAAGGAAGAGATAATAGGAAATAAGCCCAATAAATGGTAACTAATATATTTAGCAATATTCTTAATTAACCAAAGATATTACATGGCCCAATAGGATATTTCTATATATAGAAATATTCTTACATTCTCCCACTGGTCCATGTGATAATCTATTTAATGGTTAATCATAGAAAAACATAAGCGCGCATAATTTCTAAACAAATTTAATGGTTAAACGTAATACCTTAACCAAGCAAATAACTTATGCGAGTCATGGTGGTGGAATATTGTCTTGTTATCAACGTGTTCCCTTCCATGTACCACAACACAAGCAACTTACTTAATCAGGCCTTAAATGGGATATCATAATGGTCCACTAATGTCTTCAAAAGAAAACAATTTATGTAACATTCATCCAATAACATAAAAGTATACTAAAGTGGATACAGAAATAAGTTCAGAATAACAACAATAATAAGATCTCAATAAGTGTTCAAACATAAGCAAAAGTCTAAGTGAAACTAATTGTTTGTTACTCCCTCAAGACCCATGTTTCCAACATGTTACAAAAATGTCTTAGGAGGTAACGCCTTCGTAAATGCATCTGCAATCATAAGTTTTGTGCCTATGTGTTCAATTAACAACTTTTTCATCTGAACAGCTTGTTTCACGCATAGGTACTTTAGATCCATGTGTCTTGAACCCTTAGTATATCTAGCGTGCTTTGAAAAGAATACTGCTGCGGCATTATCACAGTAAAGTTTCACAGGTGCGGAGTCAAAATTTAAGTCTCCAAACATTGAGATGAAATTCCGCAGCCATGAACAGTGATTTGTAGCCTCATAACATGCTACAAATTCAGCTTCCATTGTTGATCCAGTGAGAATCGACTCTTTTGCACTTTTCCATGATATTGCTCCTCCAGCTAATAGAAAAAGATATCCAAAAGTGCTCTTTCGAGTTTCATTACATCCCATGAAATCGGAATCTATATAGCCAACTAACTCAAATTGATCTGACTTCGTAAATGTGAGACGATGATCCTTCGTTCCTTGCAGGTACCTTAAAAATTTCTTTGCAGCTTTCCAGTGCTCCATTCCAGGATTCACAAGGTATCTTCCCAACATACCAACTATATAGCTGATATCTGGTCGTGTGCAAACTTGAGCATACATTAAACTTCCCACCACAGAAGCATAAGGGATTTTATCCATTTGTTTACGTTCTAGTTCATTCTAAGGACAAAGATTGAGTCCAAACTTGTCTCCTTTAGAAACCGGAACTATGCTTGGCTTACATGCACTCATATCAAACCTCTCAAAAATTCTTTCGATATATGCTTTCTGTGAGATCGATAATGTTCCAAGTGATCTATCACGGAATATTTCTATCCCAATCACATAAGAAGCCTCACCCATATCTTTCATTTCAAATTTCTTCGAGAGATATTCCTTTGTTTCATGCATAAGGCCAAGATCCCTACTCGCAAGTAGTATGTCATCTACATACAATACCAAAAATATGAACTTCCTCCCACTGATCTTGAGGTATATGCATGGATCTACAGCATTTTATTCAAAACCAAATTTTTGAATGGTTTTGTTGAATTTTAGATACCACTGCCTGGAGGCTTGCTTAAGTCCATAAATTGATTTATTAAGTTTGCATACCATGTGTTCCTGTCCTTCTAGGATAAAACCTTCATGTTGACACATGTAAATATCTTCCTCAAGCTCACCATTAAGAAAATTTGTTTTCACATCCATTTGATGTAACTCAAGGTCATATTGAGCTACTAATGCCAGAATAATTCTGAGAGAGTCTTTCTTTGACACGGGAGAAAAAGTCTCTTTGTAATCAATGCCATCTTTCTGAGTGAAACCTTTGGCTACAAGTCTAGCTTTATAACATTGAATATTGCCATTAGCATCGCGTTTGTTTTTAAAGACCCATTTACACCAGATTGCTTTTGTGTCCTTCGGGCAATTCAACGTATTCCCAGACTCCATTATCATCCATCGATTTTTTTCTCTACTTTCGTAGCATTAATCCATTTATCAGAATTAATACACTTGATAGATTGTGAATAAGAAACTGGATCTTTCATAGTCCCTAAATCAAAATCCGATTCTTGTAGATAAACCACATAATCATCAGAAATAGCCATTTTCCGTTCTCTAGTAGTTCTTCTTAAGGACAGTTCTTGTGGTTGTTCTACAATTTCTTCATTGGAAATAGTCTCATCATGAATCTCCGGTGCCGTTATTTGTGTTTCTCCCTCATCATTCGGTTCTACAACTGGAGGAGTCACAATATCTGTAAAAATCTGAGGTAAAGGGATTATTACTCTGATTTCTTGAGAAGATTTTTCTTGCACTGGTGTACACACACTAACTTCGCCATCCTTAATGAATTTTGCATTTCCAGTTTCAACAATTCTCATACTATGGTTAGGACAATAAATAATATACCCCTTGGATTTTTCAGGAAAACTAATAAAGTAACCGCTAACAGTTTTCATATCCAATTTATTTTCTTTGGGATTATAAACTTTCGCTTCTGCTGAACAACCCCAAACTTCCAGGTGTTTTAAACTAGGTTTCCAGCCCTTCCACAGTTCAAAAGGAGTCTTTGGAACTGCTTTGCTTGGAACTCTATTTAAAATGTACACAGCATTACATCCACAAACTTAAGGGTAAACTCACATGACTAATCATGCTTCTAACCATTTCCATTATAGTACGATTTCACCTTTCTGCTACACCATTCTTCCAAGGTGAACCTGGCATTGTGTATTGAGCAACAATTCCAAGCTTTTGAAGAAGTAAAGCGAAAGGTCCAGGATGTTGTCATGTCTCGTCATACCTTCCATAATACTCTCCACCCCTATCAGACCTAATGATTTTCACTTTATTTTCTAATTGCCTCTCAACTTCGGTAATGAATTGCTCCACAGCATTCACAGCTTGAGATTTATCATGTAATAAGTAAAGATAACAATAACGTGAAAAATCATCGATAAATGTGATAAAATATTTTTCTCCTCCAAAAGTTGGTACGTCGAAGGGTCCACAAATATTTGTATTATTATTTAAAGGAGTTCGGAACTTCTTGTGGCACCTTTCTTTGTGTGTTTTGTCATTTTGTCTTTAATACAATCCAAACAACTCTTATAATCAGTAAAATCAAGGTTCTGTAGAATCCTATCTTTTACCAATCTTTGAAGCTTTTCACGAGATATGTGTCCCAGCTTCTTATGCCACAAGAATGAGGAATTACCCTTAGCATGTTCAGTTTTATCATTAAGATGCATGGTTAAATAGGTTCCAGGTATTGATGATGGTGATAAGTTTAACTTGTAAAGACCATCAGAAAGATAATTAGAACCAATAACTTTAAAATCTTTAAACAAACTAAAATATCCATTGGCAATTTGAAATTGAAAACCTTGTCTATCTAGTTGAGAAAATGAAATTAAATTGCGAGAAATAGTTGGAACATAAAGAGTGTTTTCTAAATCAAGAAAGTATCCATGATCTAGAATCAAACGGTAGGTGCCTATAGCATTAACTGGGGCTTTATTTCCATTGCCCATAAAAAGGAAGTTTTCATTCTGGTTTGTGATTTGGGTTGAAAGGTATCCCTGCATCGAATTAGAAACATGAACATTAGCACCAGAATCAAACCACCATAATAAAGAAGATTCTTTAACAGTCAAATTATTTTCAAAATAGCTTACGAATACTAAAGGATTACCTTTATTCTCGAACCATTTTTGACGCTTAATGCAATCTTTCTGAAAATCACCATGTTTCTTACAGAAACGACACTTATTGTCATCTTTCTTTGCCTTCTTCTTTTCAAGTTGAACAAAATTATTCTGTGGTGCTCCCTTATTGCCCTTTGCAGGCTTACGCTTATTGTTCACTCCTCGGTTGACAAAATGCGCTTGATTAAGACCTTGCTGGTTTAGCCTAGATTCCTCTTGAACCAACATGTTTCCCAGTTCATTTGCAGTCCACTTTTCCTTAATAGTGTTGTAATGCACTTGAAACGGGGCATATTGTGGTGGTAGCGAGTTGAGAATGAATTGGACAAGAAAGTTCTCATCCACAGTTAATTTCATCTCAGTGAGCTTAGCAGCAATTCTACGCATTTCTATCACGTGATGGTGCATTGACCTTACACCGGTATACTTCATGGTGGTAAGATCAGCCATCAATTTGCCATCTAGAGACTTATCTGCTATCTTGAAGCGTTCCTTTACGATTTCCATAAAGTCCTTAGCACTTTTAGGTTGTTTGGGAAGTGATTCTTTGATGTTTGCATCAATGTGCATTCACATCAGCTGTATGCTCAGCTTATCACTTCTCTCCCACTTTTTCAAGAGATCCTTATCGTCAGTGGAACTCTTATCATTTAAAATTGGATTTTCAATTTGGAGAGCAAGGTCAATATCCTGCACACCCAAAGTGAACTCAACATTCTCTTTCCATTCTGAGAAGTTGGTGCCATTGAAGAATGGGATAGAAGAAGTATACGAATGCAAAGACTTAGAACTAGAAGCTGTAAAACATGAAAAAGATACACAAAGTCATACTCACACACATATAAATTAAGAAACTCATGTGGGTAGAATCTTAATAAAACAACAATCACGTCATAAAGTCATAAAAACATTCACACATATATAAGCAAGCAAAGACAAACATTTGTGGACATTTTGCCTTTCATGGTTACATACATAATCATAATATTTATTCAAACATGTGAATTAGAGTTACCTGTGGGTAACTTTTCATTCGAATATGTATGATTAAATGGTTAATTTCTTTATTTTATATATACAAACACTTGAATAAACATCTCCTGTGGGTGATAGTTATTCTTATGTGATTGCACAAAATGATGTAGACTTACAATGACATGTTAATATAACATAATACTTTAGTATCACTGTGATGATAGCTAAAGAGCATACAATTCAAAAAATTTAATAACCTATACATATTCAAGTTAGGCTATATTTGAAATGAAAAATTAACAGTCCAGGAAAAATACATCATCTAAAAGTCAACAGCGGAAGTCAAACAGTCAGAGTTAATAGTCAAAGTCAATGGTGAAAGTCAAACATTCAATCAAAGTCAGTTATGCCGAAGTTAAACAGGCAAATGACTATTTTATCATACATGAGTCTAACCCATACATACGGTTACTTTGGTATAACATTCTACTTTCATGACCGAGAGAGGTCCAATACTCATCAACTATAATAATTTATATTTGAATAATTCTCCTCCAAAAATTGGGTACTGTAGCAGCACGTCCGATAATTATACGCACTAATGATTTCAAATCTTTATTATATTCTACTCTCTTACTTCATGATTTCAAATCTTCATTATTTAATTATAATACTTTTGATAATTCTTCCGACACTCCTTTAACTGATACTCTTTATGCTCGTTAAAGTATTGTGTTATAATTGTCCACTATTAACTATAATAGTGGGAGGAATCTAACTCTGTGTCTTATGATGATTTATATTTAAATAATTCATCAACTTAACATTATAGTTTAAATTTAAATAATCCATTTTAACATTCCACTTACATTCCACTTAAGTTCAAATCTTCATTATTTAACTGCACGCCGAGAATTATATGCACGCATAATTATTAAAACCACTAATGAGTTCAAAACCGAGAATTATATGCACGCCGAATTATTAAAGCTACTAACACTTATAACTATAATAGTGTTTTCATTCAATCACTTATGCAGCTATCCCTAAGCTTCAGTAGAGACTGATGAAGCAACACAAAATTGATCATCAAGATTCATTAATAGACTTATGAAAAATTTCACAAAAGGATCTCTTATTAATTCATTACATGATTAAGTGACTGTTAATAATGGTTTTCATGGAGGTTAATTATCACCGAAAATCATAGTATCTTATCAAATACGATGGATTCATATCACACAATTTATGCATACAACATCATAGAAAATCATATAGTTCTAAACCAAGATCTGATACCAAATATAAGATTATACTATTTATATAATGGTTGGATCTTTGAACAATATGATAATCAAATATTCATAGTTGTGTTAAAACATATTACCTGATGAAGCCATTAATTGAATCCAAGAAAGCTTCCAAGGATGCAATTTCCCCGTAAAGCAGAAGTGGAATAACTTGGTTTCTACTTCTTGACCTTTTGTGTAATGAAATGAAATTTCCTTTTCCCACTCTATACTGATGGCTATAGAGTTTCTTTTATATGTAGAAGGAGGACCAAGGTTCCTTGGGTTTAGAGTTAGCAATCAATCTCGACCGTCCATCAAGGAAGAGATAATAGGAAATAATCCCAATAAATGGTAACTAACATATTTAGCAATATTCTTAATTAACCAAAGATATTACATGGACCAATAGGATATTTCTACATATAGAAATATTCTTACAAGCTGCTGTTACCACCTTTACTAGGCAAACTTAGTCCTAAAAAGATAAAATAGGAAAAGAAATAGATGATTGTTTAATGTTATGATAAACTAAAATATCAGGAAGTTGCTGTGAAAATGTTTGAGGAGCAGGCAGATTTGCGGACGAAGGTTCGAATGATCAGCTGCGTCGAGCATTCTAACCTCATGAAGATGATTGGTTATTGTGATAAAGGGGAAGATCATATTATTGTTTATGAATTTATGCCTTTACGATCGTTGAATCTTCATTGGTCACGTCAACTAAATCGTCCTAAAATTCAGTTGGAATGTGATAATGTGAAATTTCTCGAAGCTACCAGATCGTTGTTGATAACAACAGTAAAGTCGGATTCCCAAATGTTGCATGCAGGCAACAATAGAAATTTTAGTCTATGTATTAAGGAACTACAATCTTTCAGTTTGATTCTGGCAACGGAAAACTTATATGCGGTTAGATTAGCAGACTTATGTTTAAGTCAACAACTCAGTGAGCATTGGGGTATGGGTGAGATAACCCCTCTTTTGGAGAACATGTTTCACTTGTCGTATCCTTCTTATAGAATGTAATCTCCAGGGCAAGCCCTGTTTTATCTATTAAAAAAAAAAGATCGTTGAATCTTCATTTACAAGGTAATTAACGTTTCTCACAATTTTGTGGATCATGACATTCGTAAAATTTACTGTAAGAATTAACTTATCCTCTTCCATGTTGTAGACCTTACACCAGGGAAAAGGCCTCTAGACTGGAAGACTATGATGAAGATAGCTGAGGGTGTTGATAAGGCTTTAGAATATTTGCATGATCAAAAGGATCCTCCTGTAATATACGGTGTCCTAAAAAGATCCGGTATTTTAGTCTGTGAAAATTATAATCCAAAGCGGTCAGATTCCGAGTGTGCATATGGTTATATTGGTCCAGAGTATCCTATGACTGGTGCACTCAGTTTGAAATTTGATGTCTATAGTTTTGGTGTTATTTTGCTTGAGCTGATCTCTGTGCGGAAGACTGTTGATAAAACCATACCCTGTAAAGAGCCCAACCTTGTGTAACTTTTTCCTCCCTTTTATCCACCAATATGATGAAAGTGGAAAACATGTTTTTTCTCGTGAATTATTTTCCTTGACATATCGCAATTTTGACTTTGCAGGCATGTTTATTGCTTAGTGACAGTAAGAAGTTCCCATAGATTTCCGACCCACTCATGGAAGGACAGTATTCCTATGGTGGACTTTCCCAAGCTCTCTACCTTGCAAAAACGTGTATACAAGAAAATGCTTACAAAAGACCTCGTACAACAGAAATTGTGACTACTCTTTTGAATTTAGGCGCACAACCGTAGCTAGTCCATTTACTCCTTCGACCATGCATGATGTACAGAGCACAGGCAGTTTCTTAGATAAAATTATGGGGTGAGAGTTGTAGTAAAGTCATGGAAAGAAGATGATTTTTTATTGAATAATTAACTTACAATAGAGTTTATGATATTAACTAGTTATCGCCGGGGCCTTACGGCCCCGGCTCACCCTCTGATTAGTATCATGTGTCATATAATTTATGTTATCTAGCTATCACGATTGATGATTTTTTAAAATTAATTTGTTTGTATGTTTTTTTTCGTTGATTCCAACATAATTAAATGGTGACCATTGATAATTATTTATTCTGACACATCACCAATATTGTATAGTACTTCATTGCTATAAATAAGGATTACTGAAATATAAAATAGTTTTTATTATTATTTAACTTCAACTCTACAACATTGTATTAGTTATTTGATATGAATAGTTGAAGTGGATTCTACGAAGAGAAAATTGATTATGGTAGTGTGTGACTCGAACTATTGATAGGCCCGTGCAGATATCCGCCACATTGGAATTAACAACCAAATATGTTTCTATTCCAACCACTGGTACGCCCCATATAGAAGATAGGCTGGTTCGCTTGAGGATTTTTCTATAATCCGAGACGAATTATGTCATGGCATATATGGCATCTAGTTCCGGAAATTTTCGATACCCTTAATCGACATAGAAAAATAAAGACTGCTCAATCTACCATGCCAAACAAAAATCCATGGCAAGTCTGATCTTTTTTATTCTCTAAGTTTTGTCGCTGATCTGTTTTATTTGCTAAGTTTTGTCGCCGATCTTTTTTATTCGCTAAGTTTTTTCGACATGGCTGGACATGAATTGTAAATAAAAAATCTTGGTGTTTAGTATTCAAAAGTTATAATTAATGTTTTTAAGGAAAGATACACTCATTATAACTTACAACATCTAATTCTGAAGGTTTTTTTTCTAAATATCTTAATTAAGTAAATTCCTGAAGAGCCCATGTGTAAACATTTTTCATTCAACTACCTCGTCTGAATAATTAAATTCTCTGTTAATTCTCGATTGTAATATTGTATAGTTAAATCATCTAATACTAACTCCCAATCTTGTCTACATTGTTTCGTATTTAAGTTTTATTTTTTTTAATTCTTATAACTCAACTAAGTATCATCGGGGCTTACGCCCCGGCTTACGCCCCGGCTCAACCTTCGATTATGTGTCAAGTGTCATGTACACTGGATTTTCAGCGATAATGCGATATGGATATTTACTAAATATTTCCCTTTTTTGAAAAGGTTAAACTGGTTGACAACATATATTCCTACTAAACTTTTGTTAAAATCAAAAATATACTTCCATTTGACTTTGAAAAAAAATCATATGAATGTAGGAGGCATTAAGATTTTTATTTTCACACATCTCAAGAGATAATATCTCTGTCACGTCTTGCATTGAGAAAGAAACCTAAGAAATCATAAATCCAGTAGTGTCCAGAGATGGAGGGAAACAAAGATAGATATGTATACATGTCATTCATAAGAAACACACGACTTACTACACCATGTCAAATGCTTGCATCATGTTAAAAGAAGTAGTACAGATAGAAATTGTTGCACAAATAATTTGCTAAAAGAAGCATATATGCGGATACAAATTGGTATTTTATATAAAATGCGAACCTAATAGTAGAATAAAGCACCCATGTAGCATCTGGTAACCCCCTACAACAGTGTTGCAATGCCCATACCCAATACTATTAACGCCAGTACTTTCATCACCTTGTTGCTAGTGATTAGGCAATTTTGTTTGATGCTTGTCCTATGTCATATCAAGTATAACTTCACAGATGGGTAAGTAGGTCACACCCCAATAATATAGTAATGGATAGTTTTAACATTTTTCTAGTCGGTATGATCAAATATTGCTTCAACAGGAATAAATGTACATTTTTTATTTACAGTTTGATTAAGTTCTCTATAGTCATTTTAGAGAAGAACATCTTTCTATAATCGTTTGCTGTCATAATTAGATGCATGAAATATAGAATACTGATAAAAATTAGATGCCATATCAAATATCCGAGGGATATCTAGAATAACATTATACTGCGGTAGTGAGCCAGGTTTGTCCTTTTCTCCTAACTCAATTATTTGCCCCGAAGATTTACATACCATTTCAAGGTTAATAGACTTTCTCCCCGAGAATTACTTGTACTCTTGGATCCCAAGTCTCTTGTATCAGGAAGTGACGTCTTCTCGAGGGATCACCACGATGATGCTTCATTAAATACCATGTTTCACAGAGATTGAAAATTAGCAAAAACAAAGTACGATTTCAATACATAATGCGCAAACAAAATATGGATGTTAAACACCGATTGACATCTCATTTTATGTAGTGTCCACGGAATACGAAGAGAAATTTTTATGCTCTTGTAGATGAATGTCACCTCAAGCATATCTAGTAGAGGTAAAGACACTGGAATAGGAGTACCCGAAGAATCATAAAAGCGTTTGAGTATTTTAACACATCGAGATTTTTAGAGGAAAGTACTTGCAGTTGGAACCATATATGTGTCACCTGAAAACTCATTCGAGTCCATAGATAATCCAGGGGCATAAGATAAGGTTCAGATTTGTATGCCTATTTAGCTTTAGTTCAAAGCTCAATGGACTTCATGAATTTCCTTTGTAGACTATTTGGTACTAGAATCTAGAATTCATGTGTTTCTCGTATAATTGAGGAAAGAGGTCGGAGAAAAGGACTCTGTCCAGCCTTTTCAGTAAAGATGTGTTACATATTACGACTGTCAAAACCTTACTAAAGATATATTCTAGCCTATATAGGAAGCATTACAGAGGTTTTAATGCAAGACGAACCTTGGATTTGCAAAACTGAATCTTAGCATCCAAATACATAAACAGGTTATTAGCATTGCAACCATCAATAACCAAGTTCTTTTTCCAATTTGATTCTCAACAACTCACCTGTAATTAAGGTAATGGAACACAAAATTAGCAAACAAATAAGGAGGATAGTGTTGCACGTCTACTTATACTTGAACCGATCCAAATATGGTTATCTCACCGAAGAGCACTATATATTTTACCTAACCAGCATGATAGTTAGTTCATCTCGAGAAATTTGGTTTGACCTAATAACTGTTATAGAATCCATTCTTAAATTAAACTAATTTATGTTGTTTGAATTCGATCCTGCACAAAATAAATAACACATTTATTTTGTTGCCACAACCCATATCTGTTGTGTTATCATCCGTTCTTTTACCCATTAGGCCAGACGTGCCTACCTAAGACAGGATAGAGATCAATTTCTGCAAATGTATTTATATATAATAACTGCAATATGATTTAGCTTCTCAACATAGTAACATCTTTGCTTTCGACTGTAGTCTCTTAAGACATATTCTTCAACTTCATCTTCTTTTATTAATGCTACAAAAGCATATTCAACATATATAAAAGTTGTTCTCAAAATGGATTTAAATTTATCTAAAACAAACTTACTTGGTGAACCAATTTTATTTATCTATTTTTTTATTTTTATTTTTTGAATTCAGTGCTTCGGGTCTGGGTGGTGGTATGTAGTGGTGGATACGAAGGGAACAACTTTTCATCATCAATTTAAAGAGAATAACTTAGAAGGATCCCAAAATTTTAAATTTGAAATGGTTTCTGAGGATGAGAGGTTTCAGATTCTACTATTCAAATTTACAACATCCATAATCATGAATAATTCCTCAAAATTAATCAAATTATCCCAACAACTAAAACTATCGTGTTGTTTCCCTATATATTAAAATCTCTGCCATTAAAAATGTGAATCAACATTTGCATGTAGAGACTAATAAAGTGCATTGTGGTTTTCATAACCGACCTATTACTTGAAAGATATTGTTAGTCATGTTTGTGTTACAAACTTATAGATAAAGTTAAGAAATTAAGCCAGATATTACAATATTCATAACTCATGTTATATTGTTAGATCGTATGTATATTCCATAAAAATAAAAATCATTAATACCCAAAATATAAAAAGAAACTAACCTAGAAAATTGAACAACAAAGATTCATCTCCATCATTTAACTCAATTTCACAGTTTATTAAGAAAATATAAAGTGTGTCAGAAAACTATTTTTCTCATTCTTTTCGGTTCTTAAGCACAAAGTTGTAAAACATTCCGTGTAAACCATGATAGTGGAAGTTTCCTATTCCTAATTTCTACTATGGATTTACAACAACGTCGTTGAAGCTGTGAATATACCTCAAATCTTGATACATCTTTTCAAAATTTAAATATAAACACATAAAACTTTGGGACAATAAGGCAGTAATGTTCAAGGCATTTAGTCAAACATTCAAACAGTTTGTCTACGACCAAACTGTGAATGGTAGTATATAGAATGCAATACTAAACACAACTATATAATAACAAAGAGAGACTATATCTACAGTTGGGTAACTTGCCAAGCATATCTGAAAAACGTCAAGGAAGTGATGCTTTCTATGAAACTCCATATCCGTTTTGTATGATTTGAAGTCCAACACAAAAGGAGATGGAGATGTAAATATAGTTAGTTTCGTTGATCTAGTTAAGACATGGAAGAATATTTCCACACCAATACTAATATGGCATAATTTGTGATGAACAAAAATTAACAATCTAAACATTGAAGTATGTTTCTTCCTTGAATTGGAATAAAGAGCCATATTAATATTAAGTGATCGGTTGTCATCCAAGAAAAAATAAATTCACTTCCTCACTTAACTAAATATGAATATAGTATTCGATAAGAAAGAGTTCGTATCCACAGAGAGGCAATTGTTATTATGCAATTTTTAGATTCTTATGTAACCAATTAACCAAGAGTGTGTTTTGTTTTTATCTAAGTAATAAAACTAAATAAAGCAAAGTAAATAATAGGAATAATCAATAAGGAGATGATATTGGTCAAGGGATAGTATCATTCACAAACATGTATTTTTCATCTATGATTAGAATTGGTAATTTAATCTCGCAATTATCAAAAGCCCTAGGATATCTTGATCGCAAGAGTATCCCGTTTATTTCCTGATTTTATCAAAAACAACATTAAAAGATGCTATTGTGAAATCTTCTTAAAAAGCAACCTAAAGTGTAAAAGCACAATTAGATTTAACTCCCTAAGAGCAATAAGTTCTATGAAATAAGACTAATCAATGCAAACAAACGTGTAAAAGCACTAATTCGTTTTAACAAAGGTTATGATTCATATGCGATTAAAAAGATGTATCACTACAAGTATTAACCACAAGATGCTACTAGAAATCAGAGATAACAACTTTTACGTATTGAAAACCCTAATATAGCTATAGAGATGAAAACAAATCCAATTGATTCCGGACTCAACCAAACTAGCATTCAAATCATATGATAACAAAAAAAATGAATCATAAACGATAGAATTGAGACAAAACTAATTCATAGAATCAAATAACATGCTTGAAGAAATCAACTTTTATCCCATAACCAATAATTGTATTTAGTTACTCATATTAATGGAGTTCATCATCATAATAATCAAAGAAAAAAGATTAAACATAAAAGAAAACAAACCCTAGAAAAAATAGTTTTCCAAAACTCCAGAAAAAGAATAATAATTGTTATCCCAAAAGTTGTAGAAAACTTCCTTTTTATAGCTCTTCTTCTTCCAAAATTAGGTTTTGTCTTCAAAGTCCATTAGATGGAAATCCACCAAGCCCACAAGTGAGAGAAACCCGTGTAGAAAATATGTCCCAAAAACGCTCGCCGGGAAACTGGATTTTTGGCCGGAATCCTGTGCCGAAAAGTCGTTGTCGGCCTCCTGAAAAGTCAAACCGTCAACTGGTCAAATCGGTTAACCGGGTCAACTCAGATCCAGGCCAGGCTTGTTGCACATGCCAAACTCTCTAGTGTATCCATCCATGATGGTTGTGCCTTCCCTGCTCTTCTGCAGCTTCAGTTCCAGCCATGATGGACCTGTTCTGTGTAGCACCATCTTACACTTCACAGCCAAGATAGTTGTTTCGAATTCACTTCCCTGAAATGTTCATATCTCAAATTCACTCCACTGCCTGAAATTATCTCCTATAGGTCATTCAGTTGATATCCCACCTGCAAGATCACCTGTAGTTCAAACAAAGCTACATCTCCCAACCAAGCTTCCCTGCAATGCATTACAACCACCTGCAATACACACAGCTCATACATATCCATCACCAGCTCAGATCTCCTTCCTTCTGCCAGAACTGCACTAGTATGGGTACTTGTTCTAGACATTCATCTATTTGGTTCAACTGCATCATTCCATTTGCAGTAGCATCACTCTTAGATTCACGCCACAAACCATTCTCAAATACCCATTCCACCTGAAGTTGCAACATCATCTAACCCTGCAATTCCACCACACAGCCAATCAACAGCACTGCAACATAGTTCGACCATCTTCTTCACTGCTTCAAGCATACTCCATTCCACCTGCAACTGCAAAACACCAGAATCATAACCACTCCAATCAATTCATAACTACCAGTATCACCAGCACCTGAAATCTCATTTCCTCCATAACCAACTGCAGCTCAACTCTAATTCAAATACAAAAACCATTTCCACCTCTTGTACTCATCTGCAGTACTAACAAACCCAATATATATTCATCATTTATACCACCATCAGAGACCACCACCATTTCCTCATCTCTTCCAGATTCTTCATTGCCATTTCATATGCATCACCAACTTTGCCTTATTACAGCTGCACTGTTAATTCCAGCCATCTTAGTTCACATACCACCTGAACCAGTTGAACTGCACCTCAAATTCCTGAAACCCAAGTCACAATCTTCTCACAAATTAACCAGCTAAACCATCTCCATCTTCAAAACCCCATCAGTAACTCCAGTTGCAATTGTATCTCCAAGAATCCGTCAAAAACCATGGATTTCACCATCTTCCCTGATTCAGTACCATCTTCAATTCATTCTCATACCCATGAATATCAACAACATCAATTGGGTTATTCAATCTCGATCTAACCTTCAATCCATCCCCTAATTATGACATACATCAACACCATCATCTTCTCTCAATCGATCCCTTCTCAGACCACCTTTACTTTCAGCACAAACCCTAATCGATCTCACCCACCATCATCCACAAATTCCTACAGATTCAATCGACTGGAACAGTGGCAATACTCCTCTATCTCAATCTCCTTTCTCTCTAATTCTCTCCATTTCTCAAGAACCCAAATCTATGTATCTAGCCATCTCCATGTCCATTGAATTCCTACATCTGAACCTTCAATATCTCGATCTCTTGGTTTCTTGGAATAGCAGAAGATGGTGCATCTCTTTCTGTGCCTATTGATTTCAGGCAAACAATGATTGAGAAATCTTCTCGATTTAGGGTTGTAGTAATTGGATTAAACCAACCCCTTAGTCCCAGATAAGGGCAATGATTGGCCACCCCTTAACCTTGGCTAGCATGTTTCTAATATTCCTCCACATAGATTTTCCCCTTAACCTTAGGTTGGCTTCATATAGTGTTCACCCATGAAATGACAATTCTGCCCTTTTTACTCAAATTGGGTGCTTCCTTATTCTTTTCCTCCTTGCGACTCCAGAGTACCTAATAACTCAAAAACACACGTAAATTACATAATTTACAAGAAACATAGCAAAGAAATCATAACTACTAGATAGTAAATTAGGTGTATTCTACACCTATCAGATTCCCCCACACTTAGACTTTGCTAGTCCTCGAGAAAATCAAACAAAACAAAAACAAATACATACAACTCCGTGATGTCGAGAAAACGGTTAATTTTAGCATAAATAACAATCCTTTGAACCCCTAGGTGTCCCTAGTGGACGAGTTATAGTCTCGTGAGGGCTTACCAGAGATATACCCACAAAACCTACTCCAATTTCAGAGCGTTCCAGCGTCCCAAGCATTTAAAGAGCTATGAGGACATAGAGTTTTGCATGCTAGTAATAAGAAGTTAGAAATACTAAAGAACATATTCATTCTTAAATCTTGAGTGAGAAATAACCACACCCTAATGAGAGAATGCGTGTTTGAGAAACGATCAATAAGCATTTCGCCTCAACTTCTGCCTCACTAAAAAGGATTTTATGAAATTGCACTCAAAAAGACGGCTTTTTTATGGGTCTCACATGTGCGCAGGTAGGAATGAAGAGAGAATTCCTGCAACACGTTGAATGGTGGGAAGTACAACTTCCGAAATTTTGAAAAACCCACATCTTTTAATATTTTGAAAAACCATTTTTCTGACGATCTCTAAGAAAGGAAATCAACCACTTATATCGAGGATGAGATTACTTACTCACCTTCACATCCGATTGCCAATTATGATAGCACCACTCTCATGGAATCCAATAGAAACGTGTTCCGCTCCTCGTCTTCATCTTATTGGTCTTCGGCTTCAACTATTGGTGATAAAATTTCGAACTTCATAAATCCTTGACAATTTGTAACATTTTTCCTTAAAATCCTTGTCGCTTGAAACTTCCTTATAAATTTTCCTTCCCCACGGCTTATTCAATAAATAAAAACAATAATATATATTTCTCTTGTCTCATTCATTTTTTTTTCAATTTTTTTTTTTTTTTTTTGAAGACAAGAGAAACAAAATACAAAACAAAGTGAAAAATAAAACAAACATGGCCGTGGAAAAGTACTTTACCGCTTGATTCTTCACAACTTGTATCATCTTGGAATCATAAACTTCAATAATTCTCACCTTTCACTTTTCTTTGCTCGTGTAAATAAGTCTTCATACTTGGATATAAATTATGCTCATTATATTGTAAGTCTCCAACATATATGTAAATCTGCTCATTGTATGTTGCTTTACTTGAATATGAAATTTGCTCTTTTTCTTGTTCCGTTGTTGCTTGTAAACCGCAAACTTCTTCAACTTTCCTTGTAGATTTTGATGTCGCTCCTTGTTGATAATTGTGGTGTTTCTATGGACCCGTTGTTGTCGAGAGAGAGAATGGTGCTAACTGCAAATCGAACTACAAGAAGGAGTCTTTCATCTATAGACGTCACCCTCATGATTGACAAAAATTAGCACTCAAGAGATCAAAAATAGTGGTGAAATTGGTGTGAAGTTGGGTAGCTCACCATTCTACCCGGAATTAACGTACGGTGACACACACTCAAAAGAAGCTCTTTAGTCATGGAATAATTTTTGGTCGGTGCCTTGGTTGATATGAAAATAGGTAGTCTCCACTAATGATTAATCAGAAACTCTAATAATGCATTTCTCTCTGCTCCCAATTTGCATCACCGGCATATGATTAAATCCATTATTTAACACTCCAATTCGTAAGAAATCCGAATGTAGTTCCCTAACACTTCCAAGTTCATATATGTCGGTCAGAATTCTCTATGTAAACATACCTAGAAGGATGCTAGTGACTCTAAAATCTCTACAAGTTGAAGGTTTTATGCAAAAAATTTGAAAAATCGACTCAAAAAGGCTAAAAACTCTATATGCAAAACATCCAAACACTCCCCCACACTTAAACTTTACATTGTCCTCAATGTAATTGAATCATCCTAGTAAAGTCAAGGTGGGAAATCCTAATATGATATGGAACAAAAAAAAACGAATAAACGAAACACAAAGAAAATAGAAACAAAAGGACAAGAGATACAAAACCGGTGGGTTGCCTCCCACTTAGCGCTTGGTTTAAAGTCGTCAGCCCGACTTGCTCCTTGTTTGCTAAGACTCCTCCAGAGGGAGTACTTCCATAAAGTTCACACTTTCCACAACTTCGGAAGTAAAGTTCTCATAATATGGTTTTAGCCGGTGTCCATTCACTTTAAACTCCTTTCCTGTAGCTATGCTACGAATTTCTACTGCACCATGAGAAAACACATTAGTAACAATAAAAGGTCCAATCCAACGTGACCTTAATTTACCCGGAAATAATTCCAAGCGATAATTAAACAAAAGCACTTTCTTCCCAACACAAAATTATTTTCTAGAAATCATAGAATCATGAAATGCCTTAGTTTTCTCCTTGTAAATGCGCGAGCTTT
This sequence comes from Papaver bracteatum, assembly GCA_023529315.1. NCBI lineage: Eukaryota > Viridiplantae > Streptophyta > Magnoliopsida > Ranunculales > Papaveraceae > Papaver > Papaver bracteatum. Next base: position 316,807 of record JAJJWX010002127.1, on the reverse strand, counting down.
CAAATGCATCATTCCGAAGCTCTTCTAGCTCTTGGAGTTGCAACTTTCTTTGTTTTCCAACACCATCTAGCTCCATATTGCATTGCTTAATAGCCCAAAACGCCTTATGTTCAATTTTAACGGGTAGGTGACAAGGTTTATCGTACACAATCCTAAAGGGAGACATCCCAATAGGGGTCTTATACGCGGTTCTATAAGCCCACAAATCCTCATTAAGTCGCATGCTCCAATCCTTCCTTGTTGGATTCACCGTTTTCTCTAGAATGGACTTCACCTCTCGATTAGACACCTCGGCTTGTCCATTTGTTTGGGGATGATAAGGTGTTTCAATCTTGTGCGACACATTGTACTTCTTCAACAATCCTTGTAAGAACTTGTTTTTGAAGTGTGAACCCCCATCGCTAATTATGGCTCTTGGAATTCCAAACCTTGAAAGAATGTTAGCTTGCACAAAATATGAAACCACTTTAAAATCATTAGTTGGGGTGGCTTTAGCTTCCACCCATTTAGAGACATAATCAACTGTAGGAGCGGAATATCACAGCAAATAATAACTTACGAAATTGTGGAGAGAAAATACATTTTGCGAGCAAAGAATATTTTGCGAGCAAGAAGGACATTTTGCGAGCAAAGGAAGCCACGAAGGTTCGCAAGATAATCTTCAAATCTGAAATGGCGGGACAACACAACTGTCATCTATTGTAAAATCATATAAATAGCCATTTAGGCATGAGAAGTGGGAGAGACACAATTTGAGAGATGAGGATAATTTTAGGAGGAGAGAGAAAATTTTAGAGAGGGATTTATTTTCTTTATCATCTTCTTCCCCAAAATTCTAGAGCTCCAAATATTCATTAATGGAGTCTCAATTGTAAAATCATGTAATTACATACAATCACTAGTGAAGCATCGTGGATGTAGATCACATTGATCGAACCACGTAAAAATCTTTGTGTCTTTTTATAATTTTAGTACTTTAATCTTCATCTTCACATCAAATAATTGAGATCATCATATTGGATTCTTATGAGGGTGTAGTTGTGAGATAATCCGCAACTACATAATTGGCGCTAGAAGGAGGGGACCTAATCTTGTTGGTTCAAGAAAGTTAGAAAAATTGGTTATTGATGGTGATGAATTGTACTGGATTTATGAGTTTTGAAGACAGAAATGGAAGTTCTTTTATTGGCATCTTCAAACAACAAACACATTAGTAGTAGTTCAGGAAGAGAAATGTGGATATGGAGAAATCGTCAAGCAAAATGAAATTTACACATGCTATGTCAACAATCGCTTCCAAAAAGGACAAATTTCTTCTCACTTTTCTTATTCTTTGTTTCATTTTTCAAAATTTGGGAATTTCAAAATAAATTGTTTGCGATCTAAACTTTGCTTTTTGTAGAAATTAGATTTATTATGGAAGTTTTGAATTTAAAAATGTTTTTGCTATAAATTTGTAGTAACTAAATCTCGTTTTACAAATTTGTTTAAAGAATTTCTGGCAAAGTCAAATTTCAAGATTTTCTGTTGGTTAGAGATTTAGAGATTTACATTTCGCAAGAACAAAAACAAGAAGAATATATGTAAAGTTTTCATTCTTCATACGCAAAAATTACTCATCTTAATGATCTATAAACTGCTAACCAAATTTACTAATCGTTTGTAGCAAAATTTTTGCAAAAGTTCTCAAGGTCAACGACGAAGAAATATCATTCCTACGAAGAAACGGGATAAATGTCATCGTGGGTTCGAATCTTACGAACGGAGAAGAAGAAGAAATTCAGTAGGACGGGGTGAAGTTCAGTAGTTCACTTTGCACAAGACAATTCGAGTTACATAAACTGTCCAGGGAGATATACGTAAGCAAATAGTTGAGAACTCTTTATGAGAAGAAGTATGTTTTCTCTGTCAAATGAAAAGGAACGAATATACGAAGAAGAATTTAGTTCATGATTTCTTTCATGCGAAGAAATAATTTGATAGACATATAATTTCACACCAAATGGCTAAGAAGTGGATGCTGCATGATGAGAGGAACAAAGGATGGTGAAATCCAAGAAGACTACAAACTCATGAAGTGGACTCAGAAAATAGATAAGAAAGGGATGTGGCAAACTTCTGCGAAGATGAAAGACCAACTCTACTAGATTGCTATAGGCGAAGATAAATGTGTGCGTTCATTTCGCATGATATAGGAAGTAAAGATGCGAAAGGACGTCGTCGCTTTCTTCGTTACCAACTAATACGAAGATAGAATAATTTATTAGCAAGACATTTGCAGTACAGCAAAGTAGAACAATGATAGATGGAAAGAAGTCGGATTCACGAGCCATAAATGTGAGCCAACCATCCTAATAGTTTATGGAAAGCCAGCTAAAATCCTAAAGCAACGAGCTAAGAAGAAAAATGCAGTATTCCATCGAATACCAACTAACGAAGACAAGACAACAAACTCGTGTTAATTAGAGTATAGCACCGGTAACAAAGTTTGGTGAAGGCTCATCAGATAATTATTCAACAACTAATAAAGAATGAAGAAAGACATCTTTCCATTTTCCTACCTACGGATGCAGAAAGAAATCTGAGAGTTTGTAAAATATTTGCAAAGGTAATAATTCCTGCGAAGTTAATAGTTTCTGCGAAGAAGAAAAACCAGCAAAGGAGGGAAATCAAAACGTATATGTATCAGTTCAACATCATACTTCTACTAAGAAACTAAGAATTCCAGGCACGTATTTGTTCAACATCGTTAAGGGAAGCATGTGAATTCTTGTAAAGTTTCACCACCTATACGAATGAGCTGTTGGTGAAGGTTGCTGCGATTGTTCGTAAAAATAAGGTTATGAAATAAGGTTGAAATAAGGTTGTTAGTGAGCTTTGCGAAATTTCTTATACGATTGTTCGTAAAAATTGACGGAAAGATGTAAAAATGGTTGTTGAGAACAGAATATTGACGTCCTTCACGGGAAGTCTTCTTCCCAAGTGCCTGGAAAAAAAAAAAAAGAGTACATGATACCTCAGGTTCAATTTGAAAGAGTTACTTACTTGAGAAGTTCAGGAAATTCGTGATACCCAAGCACTTCCTCAAGAGGTATTCAACCATAGAATACAAATGAAGTTTACAATGGTGTTCACACAAACCCTATTGCGAGAAGAAGTCTAAATGTACACCAGACACTACTCATGAAATAATGGTTCGCAGTAAAGAACTTTCCAAGAACTATGAACTCAGAGAACTCAGTAGTGGTTCGTGAAGTTTAATGAAGAAGTTTACTCGTGAAGTTTACAAGATAACTCAGAAATCACACTGCCCGGCGTGAGAACAATGTTACATTTCAAGAGAAAATAGGGGGTTATGGAAAAACAAAAGTTATGTGAAATTTATCTTCTCAACAAAAAAAGGATTTAAAATTCAAGCAAAGCTTCATTAACAATCAAATCTAGAAGGAGACGTACGATGAAGATGGGAGACAGTCATATTTCACTCCGCAGCAAAGAAATAAAGAGGAAAATTCGTAAACATTTACTTCGTGGAATTTTACTTTAAGTACCGAATTTTCATTTTCTTTGTTCGTAAATTTTAACTTCGTAAAAATTTACTTCGCAACCATTTACTTCGCGAATATTCATTTAAGTCCGCAATTATTTAACTTCGTGAATGTTTACTTTGTATATATTTTCCAAGGCTTGCATCAACATAACCTACTTCGGGAAGAAGAAAACTACTTCGTGAACAGCAAGCAATCCAACAGAAGTATGAGTTTCATGGAGGGTCAAAAATTTAATTCTCATTCTTTCTTATTTTGCAAGCAAGCAATTTACTTCGCAAGAGAAAACAACAAGCTGTAAAAAGGTAAGTAACATTTCCTTGAATACTTTATTTACGGAAGACAAAAGATTTTTGATTTTATTTACTAAAACCGATATACTCGAAAAATTTCTACAATTTTTAAGATTTCAAAACATTTCAAAGATTATTTTTTTAGATTGGTGAAAAGTGATACGATCGCAAGATTCAAAAATGAGTTTATCGCAAAAATTTAACGATCTCAAAATTTTCAAAGACTTCAAAATTACAAAAAATAGAGAAAATTAAATTCCTATATTTCTATAGAACAATTTTGATTAATACTTCTCATACTTTTCATACTTCTTATACTAAACATTTCATGAAAACATTCAACATTTTATGTACATGAAAAAATTACGATGAATTTTTAAAAGGCGAAAAAATACCGCCATTTACGATTAACTTGCGAATAAAAGACCGCAATCTGTGATCAGCCTCCAAAAAAGAAAGAGAGCCGCAGAAAATTTTATACGGGCAAACCTTTGTGGCGTACACCCTAGTTCGCGAAGCTATATTTCGTAAGAGGCAAAGTCCTAAAGTACGTCATTTAAGGGGGTACCTATAAACGTGGCTAAGGGTAACCGGAACACCACCAAGGACCCTTAGTACATGGTAAAAAATTTTGGGGTACAACCCAATAATGGGGTACCTATCCGGGTTAGACACCTTGGATTCTCACCTAATCTAGCGACATTACGCAATATAAAATGTGGTGTAAGAGGATTTAGGTTGGGCGACTAAGGCATACTTGTCTTTCCCAAGAAGTGCGAGAAAACGATCAAGGCGCCGAGGTACACGGTTGAGTCAAGAGTGCCGGGTGAGGTTGAACCACATCTGCCATTTTTGACAAGTCTTGGCAAATGATGCACTTGGCCCAAAGATACCCCATAGGGTGCAACCTCGTAACTATAAGCCCTATATGCAAAAAGGATAAGAGGTTGCGATCAAAAGGCAGGTTGTTAGCGAACCGGATGGGAAGAGCTAACCTTGTATGGTCGATGTACGCTTCCTTGAAGGGGCAATCAGGGGGAAGATAAAGGGCAGCACCCTCCATTAGGGAGCTGATACGTGCTATAAGACGCAAATGTCACGAGGCTTCTTGTTTTCAAAAACATAAAGGCTTGTCATATTTGTGCAACAAATGAAGTTCTGCGAGCCTTCTAAAAAAAATAAAAATAAAAATAAAATAAATAAATAAATAAAGAACTCGCAGAACATAATAAAGAAGTTAAGATGAGATCAATGGGTCACTACATGAAAATGTAGAGACGTCCTGCGATTTCATCGCAAGACGGCAATGTCATGGGGCTTTATGTTCGCAAGAATATTTAGGCCTGTCATATTGTCGCAACAATTCCTGAAGAGGCTAAAATACTATTCAAAGAAGTTAAGATGAGATCAATGGGTTTTTTCATGAAAGTGTAAGAACGTCCTGCGATTTCATCGCAAGACGATAATGTCACGAGGTTGTATGTTCGCAAGAATGTTCAGACTTGTCATATTATCGCAAATACAAAAGTTTACTACAAAAGAGGTGGCAAAATAAGACCTTTACTCAGGAAGGCATGATAAGACCACAGCAACTAATGAAATTCATTACAATCATTGAAGAAATTATACAAGAATATACATCATGAAGTTTTGAAGAGAAGACAACTTCGTCAAGATCATTGAAGAATTTTGAAGAGAATATATATCAAAGAAGACAATTCCATCAAGATCATTGAAGAATTTTGAAGACAATATATATCAAAGAAGACAATTCCATCAATATCATTGAAGAATTTTTACAAGAATATATATCATGAAGTCATAGCAAAAGAGGCGATTTCATTCGCGATCAAAGACGAATTTATAAGAAAATACACAAATAAACTTACGAAGATAATTATATGAATAGATGCAATTCAAAGATATATCAATTTTACCGCAGCAAAATGAGCTAAGTAACACAAACATTAGCTATGCATTATAATAGATAAGTATTCACATCATACAAACATCATACTTGCATCATACAAGCATCATATTTGCATCATACAAGCATCATACTCGCATCATTCAAGCATCATAAATGTATTGCATAAACATTTCATGGCATAAGAATCGCATACGCATTTCATAACATAATCATTACATAAATATTATATTCGCACAAGTATTGTACAAAATTTTACAGGAAAATACCACGAAACTTCGCAGAAAAGTTCATAATTCGCAGGACTATTCATAGTTCGTAACACTATATTCGTAACATTATATTCGCAACACTATGTTCGTAACACTATATTCGCAACAGTAAATTCGCAATAGTACATTCGCAACAGTATGATTCGCAACAGTATGTTCGCAGCACTATTCACAGCACTATTCAGAAGTTCAGAAATGCGCAGAAAAACTCATGAATTCGTAGAAATATTCAGAAGATAACAGGGTTACCACTTGAAGCAGAGGCAACATAACAATAGAGATGCAATTTAATTATTCAACATTTTCTCAAGAATTCTCCTTCATAGATAATGAACAGAGGCAACTATGGATACCCAAGAAAATATTTGATGTTCTTTATCTTCTCAGCAAGAATCCTCACCAAAAGTGGAATAATAATTTCACATAAACAGAGGCAATATTTATCACTCTCATCAAGGATATTTTATACTTCTTATATAATTCGAGGATTAAATACTTCTTATACTTCTTAAGGATATTTCATACTTCATATATAATTCGAGGATTAAATACTTCTTATACTTCTTAAGGATACTTCATAATTCTTATATATTTCGAGGATTAAGTACTTCTTATACTTCTTCAAGGATATTTTATATTTCTTATACTTCATACTTCGCAAGATGATACTTCTAATTACTTCTTAAAGCTTCATAACTTCGCAAAAGAATAGAGGCAAGTATATACTTTTTGAGTTTGATATTCTTTAGCTCGTTCCTTCATCAACAAAGATCAAAGACTACTCCAACAACCACAGCAATTGATTTTTTCTTAAAGATCGCTCTTCAAGCAATATTCAAGAAAAAAGAGGCAAGATGTAGGAGCGGAATATCACAGCAAATAATAACTTACGAAATTGTGGAGAGAAAATACATTTTGCGAGCAAAGAATATTTTGCGAGCAAGAAGGACATTTTGCGAGCAAAGGAAGCCACGAAGGTTCGCAAGATAATCTTCAAATCCGAAATGGCGGGACAACACAACTGTCATCTATTGTAAAATCATATAAATAGCCATTTAGGCATGAGAAGTGGGAGAGACACAATTTGAGAGATGAGGATAATTTTAGGAGGAGAGAGAAAATTTTAGAGAGGAATTTATTTTCTTTATCATCTTCTTCCCCAAAAAATTCTAGAGCTCCAAATATTCATTAATGGAGTCTCAATTGTAAAATCATGTAATTACATACAATCACTAGTGAAGCATCGTGGATGTAGATCACATTGATCGAACCACGTAAAAATCTTTGTGTTTTTTTATAATTTTAGTACTTTAATCTTCATCTTCACATCAAATAATTGAGATCATCATATTGGATTCTTATGAGGGTGTAGTTGTGAGATAATCCGCAACTACATCAACATCAAGTAAGATATAAAAATTCCCATGGGAGTTGACAAAAGGACGCATAAAATCGATACCCCATACATCAAAAACTTCAATAAATTGAATAAAAGTTTGTGGCATTTGATTTCGAGCACCTAGATTGCCTGTTATTTGGCACCTATCACAAGTTGTGCAAAATATATGTGCATCCTTAAACAAGGTTGGCCAATAGAACCCGCTTTCAAGTACCTTGTAAGCTGTTCTTTTACTCCCAAAATGTCCTCCGCAAGCATAGGAGTGACAAAAAGACAAGATAGAGTTAAATTCAGATTCGGGAACGCACCTTCGTATTACTTGGTCGCTGCCATGTTTCCATAAGTATGGATCATCCCATATATATTGGTTTCCTACCCTCTTAAGTTTGTCCCTCTAAGCACGAGACAAGTTCTTTGGGATTTGTTTAGAAACCAAGTAATTCACAATATCAGCATACCATGGTTCCGCTAAGGCAGGTGAGAATAGTTGCTCATCCGGGAAACTTTCATGCAATGGGATAGCTTCCTTGTCTACAGCAAGATGGCTCAAATGATCCGCAATGGTGTTCTTAATTCCTTTCTTGTCTTTGATTTCAATATCAAACTCTTTCAAGAGTAAAATCCATCGTATGAGCCTCGGTTTCGCCTCTTTCTTTGTAAGCAAGTACCTAAGTGCTGCATGATCTGAAAAGACAACAACTTTTGTACCAATTAGATAAGAGCGAAACTTTTCCAAAGCAAAAACAATAGCTAATAACTCATTTTCAGTGGTAGTGTAGTTTTGTTGGGCTTCATTTAAAGTTCTAGAAGCATAATAAATAGCATGAGGTATCTTTCACACACGCTGCCCAAGCACCACACCAACCGCATAGTCACTTACATCACACATGAGCTCAAAATGCTTGCTCCAATACGGTGGTTTAATGATAGGGGCTGAAATCAAAAGTTCTTTCAAACGATTGAATGCCGCCACACACTTTTCATCAAAGTTAAAAACCACATCTTTTTGCAATAAGTTACAAAGTGGTGATGCTATCTTGGAAAAATCCTTGATGAATCTATGATAAAAACCCGCATGACCAAGAAAAGAGTGTATCTCCCTCACCGTAGTGGGAGGGGTTAGAGCAAGAATAAGGTCTATCTTAGATTTATCAACTTCCAAGCCTTTAGAAGATATTATATGGCCTAAAACTATGCCATGAGTTACCATGAAATGGCACTTCTCCCAATTCAGCACAAGATTTGTTTCAACACATCGTTCAAGGATTAGTGACAAATTGTTCAAACAAAGGTCAAATGAATCACCAAAGACACTAAAGTCGTCCATGAACACTTCGATTATGTTTTCAACATATTTTGAAAATATACTTACCATACACCTTTGAAAAGTAGTTGGAACATTTCACAAGCCAAAAGGCATCCTTCTATAAGCAAAAGTACCAAAAGGACAAGTGAAAGTGGTTTTCTCTTGATCCTATGGTGCTATCACAATCTGATTGTAACCTGAATAGCCATCAAGAAAGCAATAATAAGAGTGTCCAGCTAAACGTTCAAGAATTTGATCAATACAAGGTAATGGAAAGTGATCTTTTCTAGTGGTGGCATTAAATTTCCTAAAATCAATACAAACCCTCCAACCGGTTTGCACACGAGTTGGGACAAGTTCATTCTTATCATTCTCCACCACGGTTACACCTGATTTCTTTGGTACAACTTGTACCGGGATCACCCACTTGCTATCGGATATGGGGTAAATAACACCCACTTCCAAAAGCTTGAGTATCTCCTTTTTCACAACTTCCATCATTGGGGGGTTCAAACGACGCTGCGCTTCCCTTGTAGGCTTTGCATCGTCCTCCAAACGAATTTTATGCATACAAACGGCAGGGCTTATACCCTTGATATCGGAAATTGTCCATCCTTTGGCCGTCTTGTGCTTCCTTATCACCCTTAGAAGTTTTTTCTCATGTAATTCATTAAGCTTGTTAGAAACAATCATAGGTAACTCTTCATTGTCACCCAAGTACAAGTACTTTAAGTGACTAGGAAGAGGTTTCAATTCTAACTTTGGATATTTAACAATAGAGGGTAAAAGTTTTTCATCACTACATGGTAAAGAAATAAAAGAGATATTATGAGTTTTCGGGCATCCTTGTAGTGATTTGAGATCACCAAGGGCTTCTTTGACTTCATTATCACACTCTACACCATTATCAATGGATGTAGTTAGAATGGTTTCCAAAGCATCATCACCATTCAATTCAAATATTTGTTGTGCCAATGTATCCATAACATCAACGGAGAAGCAAGAGTGGACATCACTATGATATCTCATCGTCTCGAAAATGTTGAAACGTATTACTTCTTCATCAAACTCCATAGTCAGCGTTCCCTTGTCTACATCAATAATGGTCTTCGTCATTTTCATGAAGGGATTCCCAAGTAGCAATGGAATAGATGAGTCCGGTGAACCTTCATCCATCTCTAAGACACAAAAATCTGCTGGAAATACTAGTTGATTAACCTGCACAAGAACATCCTCAACAATACCCATTGGGTAGACATTAGAGCGATCGGCTAATTGCAACACAATTTCAGCCTTTTTGAGATGACCTAAATCAAGTGAGTTATAAATAGATGCAGGCATAACATTAACGGATGCACCTAAGTCTAACATTGCTTTGTTAAATGTAGTGTTACCAATTTTGACAGGAATGTCAAAGCTACCCGGGTCTTTGCATTTCAGTGGGAGTTTGTGTTGTAAGATTGCCGAGGCATTCTCCCCCACACTTAGCACTTCATTACCTTTGAGCCTTTGCTTATTGGTACACAAGTCCTTCAACACCTTTTCATACTTTGGAACTTGCTTGATAGCATCAATGAGTGGTATGTTCACATGAATCTTCTTGAGAACATCTAAAATCTCCTTTTCTAGTGCCTCCTTCTTGGAATTTTCAAATCCGCGAGGAAAAGGTAAAGGAGGAACATAATTAGAAACCGGAGTTTTAGAGTTAGAAATAGGTACCTCAGAAGTGTGGGGAGAATCCTCATTCTTCTCCTCCAAAACAGGTTCCTTTGGTGTTTCCACCTTTCTCGAATCAGCAACTTCGGGTTGCACAAGTTGTGTACCACTTCTCAACGTAATCGCATTGATACCCTATTTTGGGTTAATAGGTTGAGAAGGGAGTTTCCCACTATTTTGTGCCTTCAATTGGTTCAACTCAGTAGCCATGGAACCCATTTGAGTCGCAACTCCTTGATTGCACTCTTGGTCTCTTGTTGGCTATCTATAAACATAGAAGAAATGCCTTGCATCATTGTTTGAAGATTTGAATCGATATCAGAACCTTGATTTTGCATCGATTGTTGTGGTTGCTGAAATTGTTGACGCGGCTGGAATTGTTGTTGTTGAGGTTGAAATACACCCGAATTGTTGAAATTGGATTGTTGAACCGCTCCTTGCTTGTTCGCATAGCTAAAATTGGGGTGATCTCTCCATCCCGGATTGTAAGTGTTGGAATAAGGATCATACCGTCTTTGCTGATTTGGAAAGACTGCATTAGCTTGCTCATTGACGTCTTCATACCCATGAGAACTTAGTATCACCATTGCTATAACTTGTTGCATCATTGCTGACATGTTACCCATTTGTTGAAGAAGTTCCTCCACCTCGCTCACTTCATTGACTCTCCTAAGAAGCACATCCGAACCACGACTAAAGAATTGTTGGGAGTTTGCTTCCATGTTTTCAATCAACTCTCTAGATTGTGCCACCGTCTTGCTCACTAGTGCACCACCACCCATAGCGTCAATAAGATTCCTATCACTTGATTGGAGTCCTTCATAGAAGTATTGGATAACCATTGCGTCACTAAATTGGTGATGAGGACAGCTTGCCACCAACCTCTTGTATCATTCCCAACAATCATATAAGGATTCTCCGACATTTTGCTTCATTCCGCAAATCTCCTTGCGAATTTGAGTAGCCTTAGATGCAGGAAAATATCTCTCTAAGAATAGTTTCTTCAACCCATTCCAAGTGGTGACACTTCCGGGAGGCAAATAATATAACCAATCCTTAGCACTATCCGCCAAAGAGAATCAAAAAACTTTCAACATAGTACCATCGGCCTCCATATTCGCTGGAAGCATAGCCGTGACAATGGTGTGGAAGTCCATAAGATGATTATTTGGATCTTCATTCACCATGCCATGGAACTTTGGTAATTCTCTAAGAAATCCCGGCTTTATCTCAAAAGTAGAGTCGGTTTGAATACAACCTCGCTGTGTATCCAACTTGTGCGAAGCCAAGTCCTTGAGTGTACGATTTGCAGCGTCACCCATTGCTTCTTCTTTTTCTCCTTCTTCTTTAAAAGGAATCTCGTGTTCTACTTCGACTTCTTTTTCTTCCGATGTGCCTTGCCTTGGTTGGAGTATTGTGCATTTTCGAGTATCTATCCCGCACCTTGGATAATTCCAATCTTTAGAAGCCAGGGATTAGGTACCTGAAAAAAAATTCTCGCAAACAAGTGAGAAACAAGACAAGAAACGTAAAGCAAGTATGTAAGCAGAAATAATAAAAATAAACTAAAAACTATATAACAAGCCGAATGCCTCCCCGACAACGGCGCCAAAATTTGATCAGTTTTCAGCCAAGCAAAAATAAATTCACTTCCTCACTTAACTAAATATGAATATAGTATTCGATAAGAAAGAGTTCGTATCCACAGAGATGCGATTGTTATTATGAAATTTTCAGATTCTTATGTAACCAATTAACCAAGAGTGTGTTTTGTTTTTATCTAAGTAATAAAACTAAATAAAGCAAAGTAAATAATAGGAATAATCAATAAGGAGAAGATATTGGTCAAGGGATAGTATCATTCACAAACATGGATTTTTCATCTATGATTAGAATTGGTAATTTAATCTCGCAATTATCAAAAGCCCTAGGATATCTTGATCGCAAGAGTATCTCGTTTATTTCCTGATTTTATCAAAAACAACATTAAAAGATGCTATTGTGAAATCTTCTTAAAAAGCAACCTAAAGTGTAAAAGCACAATTAGATTTAACTCCGTAAGAGCAATAAGTTCTATGAAATAAGACTAATCAATGCAAACAAACGTGTAAAAGCACTAATTCGTTTTAACAAAGGTTATGATTCATATGCGATTAAAAAGATGTATCACTACAAGTATTAACCACAAGATGCTACTAGAAATCAGAGATAACAACTTTTACTTATTGAAAACCCTAATATATCTATAGAGATGAAAACAAACCCAATTGATTCCGGACTCAACCAAACTAGCATTCAAATCATATGATAACAAAAATGATGAATCATAAACGATAGAATTGGGACAAAACTAATTCATAGAATCAAATAACATGCTTGAAGAAATCAACTTTTATCCCATAACCAATAATTGTGTTTAGTTACTCATATTAATGGAGTTCATCATCATAATAATCAAAGAAAGAAGATGAAACATAAAAGAAAACAAACCCTAGAAAAAATAGTTTTACAAAACTCCAGAAAAAGAATAATAATTGTTATCCCAAAAGTTGTAGAAAACTTCCTTTTTATAGCTTTTCTTTTTCCAAAATTAGGTTTTGTCTTCAAAGTCCATTAGACGGAAATCCATCAAGCCCAAAAGTGAGAGAAACCCGTGTATAAAATCTGTCCCAAAAACGCTCGCCGGAAAACTGGGTTTTTGGCCGGAATCTTGTTCCGGAAAGTCGTCGCCGGCCTCCTGAAAAGTCAAACCGTTAATGGGTCAAATCGGTTAACCGGGTCAACTCAGATCCATGCCAGGCTTGTTGCACATGCCAAACTCTTTGGTGTATCCAGACCTGATGGTTGTGCATTCCCTACTCTTCTGCAGCTTCAGTTCCAGCCATGATGGCCCTGTTCTGTGTTGCACCATCTTACACTTCACAGCCAAGATGGTTGTTTTGCATTCACTTCCCTGAAATGTTCATATCTCAGATTGACTCCACTGCCTGCAATTATCTCCTATATGCCATTCAGTTAATATCCCACCTGCAATATCACCTGTAGTTCAAACAAATCTACATCTCCCAACCAAGCTTCCCTGCAATGCATTACAACCACCTGCAATACACACATCTCATACATATCCATCACCATCTCAGATCTCCTTCCTTCTGCCAGAACTGCACCAGTATGGGTACTTGTTCTAGACATTCATCTATTTGGTTCAACTGCATCATTCCATTTGCAGTAACATCACTCTTAGCTTCAAGCCACAAACCAATCTCAAATACCCATTCCACCTGAAGTTTCAACATCATCTAACCCTGTAATTCCACCACACAGCCAATCAACAGCACTGCAACATAGTTTGACCATCTTCTTCACTGCTTCAAGCATACTCCATTCCACCTGCAACTGCAACACACCAGCAGCATAACCACTCCAATAAATTCATAACTGCTAGTAGCACCAGCACCAGAAATCTCATTGCCTCCATAACCAACTGCAACTCAACTCTGATTCAAATACAAAAGCCATTTCCACCTCTTGTACTCATCTGCAGTACTAACAAACCCAATCTCTATTCATTATTTATACCACCATCAGATACCACCACCATTTCCTCATCTCTTACAGATTCTTCATTGTCATTTCATATGCATCACTAGCTTTACCTTATTACAACTGCACTGTTAATTCCAGCCATCTTAGTTCACATACCACCTGAACCAGTTGAACTGCACCTCAAATTCCTGATTTCCAAGTCACAATCTTCTCACAAATTAACCAGCTAAACCTGATCCATCATCTCCAGCTTCAAAACCCCATCAGTAACTCCAATTGCAATTGTATCTCCAAGAATCCGTCAAAAACCATGGATTTCACCATCTTCCCTGATTCAGAACCCATCTTCAATTCATTCTCATACCCATGAATATCAACAACATCAATTGGGTTATTCAATCTCGATCTAACCTTCAATCCATCCCCTAATTATGACATACATCAACACCATCATCTTCTCTCAATCGATCCCTTCTCATACGACCTTTACTTTCAGCACAAACCATAATCGATCTCACCCACCATCATCCACAAATTCCTACAGATTCAATCGACTGGAACAGTGGAAATACTCCTCTATCTCAATCTCCTTTCTCTCTAATTCTCTCCATTTCTCAAGAACCCAACTCTATGTATCTAGCCATCTCCATGTCCATTGAATTCCTACATCTAAACCTTCAATCTCTCGATCTCTTGGTTTCTTGGAATAGCAGCAGCTGCTGCATCTCTTTCTGTGCCTATTGATTTCAGGCAAACAATGATCGAGAAATATTCTCGATTTAGGGTTGTAGTAATTGGATTAAACCAACCCCTTAGTCCCAGATAAGGGCAATGATTGGCCACCCCTTAACCTTGGCTAGCCTGTTTCTAATATTCCTCCACATAGATTTGCTCCTTAACCTTAGGTTGGCTTCATATAGTGTTCACCCATGAAATGACAATTTTTCCCTTTTTACTCAAATTGGGTGCTTCCTTCTTCTTTTCCTCCTGGCGACTCCAGAGTACCTAATAACTCAAAAACACATGTAAATTACATAATTCACAAGAAATATAGCAAAGAAAGCATAACTACTAGATAGTAAATTAGGTGTATTATACACCTATCTTTAAGTTAGGATGAATTGTTTTTGGAAATTACCAAGGTACTGTGTCGATTTTGAACGTAGGTTGTCCTATGTGCAGTATTGCATATGTGAAATACATATACATCGGAGGTGACAATCACCATCAACTGAAAGCTCTTATTAACAAAAAACCAAATATCACAAAGGGCATAGGCTAATACATGTAGTCTTAGCTTAAAAACAGATGGTACATGTGAGTGAAGTTCTCCGAACTAAAATTATGATGTATATATCAAAAGTTTATGCATAACATACACGTAACAAAAATATTCGATACGAAAAGGTTATGAACAATTCCTACCTATGACCACCACATCATACTATGACCATGCATGAATCTTAATTCCCATGTAAGGTTAATTGTTTACTTATTGCACAAATAGTTTAAAAATCTTATACTCTGTTATACCCTGAAGACCCTGCAAAAAATACCAAAAAAAGTAATGTTCAGCTTTTATGCATAGAGTTTGGAATCTCTGCTGGTTATAAGATTCTGATGCCCAGTCATGCTTATGGTCTCTGAGAACCAACCATTGACATTGTTACATGTAAAGGATAAAAAAAAATTAACATTTGAGTACCTCTGAAAATAATCCAAAATGCCTCAATTTGAACCTTAGATGTATAATGAAGCACCCGTGAACCTTAATAAATAAAAAATATAAGTAGGCCGATAAAAGGAATAAAACTACCCTAATTGACCTGCAGAAATAGTGAACTACTTCATTTGGCTATCTATAAACCTATTAATCTCCAGTGAAGTCCACTTCAATATAAGTGTGATGAGTAATAAGATTTGGTAATACATAAAGAACCATATTAGATTAGCTGCAACCAAAACATGCGTACAACCATAGGGTCCCTCAACCATCTGTGGGAATCGAACCCACGACCACATGGTTCAAACCCATGCGCTCTTCCAACTGATCTAAGATGGAAAGTGGAAATACATGGAAATCTAAATGAGTTCTGGTAGAGATATTGTAGAATTTTCACATACCAAAAATTCATTATGACTTTAATATTCAACATCAGAAAATCAGTCTTAGCATCATAACAAACTTATCTATTAACCAAAGGATATGAACACTTGGAAATTTCATTTAGCAAAATTAAGTTCTCAATCTGTAACAAAATTGTGTTAAAACTTAAAGACATCACCAATTCATATCATCCGTGGAATTTCGATCCATTACAACCAAGAAAATGACATGGCTTTCTGGATGATCTAGGAAGTTGTTCATATATAATACAAAAAGTAAAACAGGTTTCCCATATCTAAGAGATGCAAAGGAAAAATCATCTTTTTATGGATCTATAGATAACTATACCCATCAACCACACTTGTAAAAAGAAATTTTACATACATGGCTATTGAGAGATAATTTAGATTTTCGAATATATAAAATTACCTACATATAAATGGACAAAAATTATGTCATATTTGTTAAGTTCAAATATGAAATGACATGAGAAGAATCTGGATGCTCCTGCAAAGAAATAAAACCCAAATCAGTTATTAAGTCTCCTACGACAGTTGGTGAGGATCATCTAACTGCCAAAGGAGATACAAATATTTCATGTTAACATACTATTATATCAACTATGTTTGCAATTTCCGTTTGTTGATTTTGGTTCAAGTCGAAGAAGTGTGTCACATACATTTACTAAAACATGAACCGATTTGTTAAGCCCTATAAGATCCTTCATGAGTTTGTTGTACACAATCGCAAAGTTCAGATCATAATAGATACTGGCATTCCTAGGGATAATACCTTTATGCCATCAGTCTGACAACCAAACACATGAGGAATTTACCTAATCATCTCCTCATTATTTCCAACAATGAAACAAAAAAGAAATGAGAGAAAACAATAATAAAAAACAAAATCTCAAAGGTGTTAACATCAATGAAGTATTCAGACACAGATTACCATTTACCAATATAATTCACTCATTTTCTCCTTGTTATGCAAAGAGTAAAAAAAATTAGTGTTAATAACAATAGAGGTGTAAAAACCGACCTCGCTCGAAAGACGTGTATGATGGCTGAGGTGCAAAGTAAAAATGAAAAGATGGATACATGAGATATATCAATTCAGCAAACACATTATGATAAGGGCAAAAGCCATACTCTCCTAACAAAATTTGAATATTTATAGTAACTCGGACAACACATTATTAATAAAGCCAAAATAGATAGCCTGCAACTCCTAGAATATCGAATCAATAACATGAGTAATCGATACACCTTTCATTTCTGAATTAATAACATGAGCCTAGAGTTTATACGGTTAGCAATGGCAATATCCTGACATAACCGAAAAGAATTAATTTGGTCTTGCAAAAACATGCAAGTACCCTATGGTAGTGTGAATTCACAGAAGATACCTAACACCACTAGCAAAACATTGCAAGGTTATCGAGCATGTGAACCTTTTTCCCCGCCAAGGATACCAACCTATTTCTACTTTTGTGCAAATACGCATCGTGAGTACCATATTATTGTGGGCTATAATGCCTCTCCTAATCTTGTTTTGTTCAGCCAATCTATATTTCCAGAGCACGACACGCAAAGTAAAACAATTAGATTCCAATTTAAGTTCTCATGCCAATTTGCAATAGAAGAATTATATGGTTTGTCAACCAAGGCAACTGCAGCTGTACGTAGATGAGATGTTAGAACTGGAACTCTTTTCTAACAAACTATTAGAGAAGAACTTAAAACATGTGCCGTGCTAATTATTGTTCACCGACTGAATATCATAATCGTCAGTTATCGTGTTCACCTCCTTGATGCTAGCTAGGTTTCAGAATTTTGATACCCCAGAGGAACTTTTGTCAAATCAAGTGAGCTTTATCCCAAAGATGGTCCAAAGTACCGGTCTTAGTCATTGGTAATAGAACAGGAAATAAAGAGGCCAGATGGAAAGATAGGCACAGAAGATGGTTGGCTTATTCTTGCCGGAATGTTGCTACCCACAGATACCCTTTAATTTTGAGGGGAACGAAGGAAACATACGAATTTCCAGGTGACGTAAGACAGATAATATAAATACAAATCAAGAGAGAGTATAACAACAGAATCTAATTTTCTCAAGCTATTCCACAAACGTTCTACGTGTAATACAATTCATCTCTTCGAGTAATAACTCATTTTTTCCCAACAAAAAAAAAAGGAGAAGACGTGAAATCAACATAATCCAAAATTCATACTTTCGATCTTAAAATCAGCGTAAAAACAAATGAGTACATATGGATTTGAACTTTGAATCGTTTGATGGCATTACAAATTCAAGGAGAAGTCTCACCTTTTTTTCTCCTTGTTTCAAGGAAGAGTTCTTCTTCTCTACTGGTTCTGTGATCTTTAATTCTTTTTCGTCGTAATAATCAACTGGATGTATGAAAATAAAGGTGAGAACATTAAAATCATAGATGTCAATATCAAATATTGCAAGAGAGTAACAAAAAATTTTAATCACAAAGTATCTATATTCATGTTAAAATTATCTCTTTAACAAAATCGTAGATGCCAATATCCTTTTTCAATTCATTTTGGCGAAAAAAAAAGAACTTAAGTTTCTCGACAATCATCATTAAAAATTGATATTACTCATGTTTAGTGGAAATGTACATAAGTCCTCAATATAGTTGCTTATAACTGAATATAGTAGTTATTTTGGTTCCCAAAAAGTAGAGTACACATCTAAGTTAAGACTCTAGTATAAGTACCTGAATTGCTCGGATAAAATAACCCGAACTGCACAAAGTAACGCCTGACTTGTAATGAATTAGTATATTGTAACCAATGTATCCCACTTGAGCTAACCCGTTGTTCATTTTTTGCAGAATGGAATTCGAATTTGGCATTAGAGACATTCAACATGTCAACACAATTGATGTCACCTTCGCAGAGGAGTGCATCACATGTACAAACAAATAACATTTGAAGGTACTCCTCCTTGAATTTATTCTTTTTACAGTGCATATAATATGAGTAGCAATTCAAAATAATTATGCATATAACTGGAAACAGTTACTAATTTTAAATTGCACACACTATCATTAAGCATCAACATAAAGCATCGACAACAAATGACCTGAAATGGGAATAACTTTATTTGTATCTACTGATTTTAGGCATCTTATATGCTCTCATCAACGCTTTATATCTCATGCAATATAACTTTACTAAGTACCAATTGATGTTTAGGTACTAAAACAAAACTTAATTACTGAATGTCCAAAACAACCTACGGAAGGAAATAACACCCAATGAACTAAATTATATGAGAGGGGTAGTGGAGCTACCAATATTCAACCCATATTCCAACCAACCATTTATTATAACCCATTCAAGACCACTACCCTCAAATTCTTGATTTTGTTTCTCAACCTATATTTGATACAAATAAAACCTTTAGGAATGCAAGAGGTTGACTAATTGATTATTGAATTAGCATGAACAAGTAAATGATAAACTGATTAGGAGGTGGATATTAACTAAACATGATGTATGGATCTATAACTAAAGAGATGGTGAATCGGTTGATTAAACAATAACCTATAAAGGATGTCATGGTATGATTCGATGGAACGAAATTCGTTACTATTATTTTTTTCATAGTTTAAATCATTAACCAAGAAGAACATGGTGCGTACAGAGAGACATCTGGTGAACATTCGAAAGCCATCACTTGACAGGATTGTGCAAAATTTTAGAAAAGAACAATTCATCCTAACAATGTTTCAGAACCAGCAGATCTGAAGCACCTACATTACCACTGCAATAATTATTTTAAATGTCTTTAGGAACATTGATCAATTTTTTCAAGTACTTAAACTTAACAAAATTAATGAAAGAGAAAACCATACACTAGCTTTTAAAACGATGGCAGAAAACTTTCTTCCAGTTCACTAACAACAATCGAGAAAAAATAGTAAACAAAAAATAAAACCTATCTTTATTTCTACCCGAGCAATGGAAGCTTCTGCGAAGAAAATAAAAAGTTCATCAAGATAAAAGATCAAGTGAGAAATAAATTATAAATTAAGAAACACATGAGTAGGAAAAAACCTACAATGGTATCCATAGCTGCTGTGAAATCTGGTGTGTTAACAAATTGCAGTTCTCTGTTCCAGCAATAATGGATATGATCTAGTCTGGCCATGAGCATATAGCAGTAAGTCCACCTTTAGAAATCTCAGTAAGCAACATTTTCACCTTCAGTAAGTAGCCCCTGAAATTATCCCAAAATGGATTATCTCAATGATGCTCTTTTACTCTTAAAAAAATATTGTAGCAGTTAAAATAGTAATTAATCATCATAAAATGCAAGAAATACCAATGAAGGAGATCTAACTTACCTTGGCTGTCTTTCAAACTGTGTATTGGCCTTTCTTTCTCCAACCTCATGGATGTAATTGTAAAATAACAAATGCCATCCCAAAAAAGAAGAAATCGGATTAAATCACATCTGCTAGAAAACAACATGACAAAATGATATGTTCAGTATGGGCGCATCAGTATGCAAATAATAGTCTTTGCCCTAGAGTCCAGAATGTGAAGTACACAAAACAACACCTCACCTGTTCTGCATTACTTCTTCAGTTGCAAACTCAATAGTAATATGCCCCTTGAATGACATGATGGTCTAAAGGCTACGTTTCCCCTGAAAATTATGAGAATTCTTAGTTTTCCTCCGTTGTGTTCACCATACAAACTTAAATTGGATGTCTGAAATGGCTAGGGCCCGGTTTCATGGCTTTGTAATGTCAAATGGTAGCCTCTGTTTTCATGTCGAACATATATGTGATTTGTTCTTCTTCAACAACTTGTAGTTATGGGAGATACAATCCTTCGCTGCAATCAATGTTCAATAATTCTTAAATCGTAAATATTTAACTACTTTATATTGGTGCTTAAATTTGATCTCTGCGACAAATTCAGGGGTAGTTGAAATAAACCTCATGCAAGGATTTCCTTCACATCTTTCCTTTATAGCTATTCACATACTTAAGTTTTGGGCCCTTCTTTAAAGATAGATATAATTGATGCATCTCTCACTCCTCTAGTATATGACTATCATGTCTTCAAGTTTGTTCTCATACACCCTATATGTTTCAAACACTGAATCACACAAATACATTCTCTGGGTGCTCTAACGATCAACAAAACCAAAAAAAGTAATGATCCCGAGCAGCATATAAGTGAGAATGTGTTTCATTCTACAATAGCACAAAATAGATACATGAACATGGTAAGATTTTACTGATGCAGTTCCTAAGCAAGGTACTGCAAATATAAAACCACAAAAATAGATCAATTCATACACACTCCAGAAACCAAAATCACAACACTTCCCACATCAAAACCCAAATCTATCCAAATCCTCAACTGTTGATCTTCAAAATCATATGAACTGTCACTCTGGAATAATAAACCATAACAAAATTAACAAACAAAAATCTAATAGCTATAAAGAGTGAATCTTTAATGAAAAGTCAGATTTCCTAACAAAATTATGAAAGAAAAAGATTCAGAATAGTACATATTTGAGGCGTTAAACTTTACAACTTCTCCACCAACAACATTTGAGAATTTTAACCGACAAAATTCAAAATCCAAATTTCCCAAATTATATCTCCATACCAAATTTCTCAAACTATATCACCAAACTAAATAAGAGAAAATAATAGATCGAGATAGTTAGATTTCCACCGGTTTATATTACATGGTTACCAATATCCTTTATAGCTTTTCACATGAACTCTTCGTAGTTTTTCATGCAATAAATTGATCTAAAGCCAAACTCATGAGAATGAAGAGGTAAATTCAAGAGAAAACAGAAGGAAAGAGGCAAAAATATTAGGGGTTCGGTTTTCTTCACAACTTATACTCCGTCCATGCTTCAACTTCTTCCTCTTTTAGTTTCAGAAATTAAACCTAACCCAAAAAAAAAATAAAAAAAATAAACAATTTATCAGAGATTTTAAAATCAACAACTCTATGTTGTAACCAACTTATACGCTAGTGCTTCTTTCTCCTCAGTTTAATATCCGCCTATGCTAGAATGGTATCAAATATCAACTTAGGCACAAAAGGAAATCACCATTTTAAGAAAATCACGTCTAAAAAGTAAAAAGTGTAACTGACCAAAATCCAAAGTTGAATACTGTGGTATGCCATTTAAGAGATCACTTCAGCAGCACAGCGCCATATCAATTTCAGCAAGTGTGCTTTTAAGAAAAGCAAAATTCTAGTAAAGTAATTTTTAAGAAGAAATTACTCAATGAATAATAACGTTAGGGTGTACCAACAAATGATAGGATTCAATATATTTATGCATCTGCCAACATCATTTGAACCTATTGGCATGGCCGCATCCTTGCACCAAACGAAGAAAACCAAAGCAGCAAGAATTAAAACCCTAAATAATAAAAATAAAAAAGATCATATACCTGAAGAGGTTTGGATATAAGATACTTCTTATGTTCTGAAAGAAGAAGGTGATGGTCGTTGACAAACGCCGCTGAAAAATGAACATTTCAACTTGACCACATTAACAAAACCCCCCATCTATTTTATGTTGGTGGGTCACAGTTAAAACTTAATGAATACAAAGGGATTCTCCCAACTAAATTTAATTAAAGAACTACAAATTAAGGCTTTTGTGCAGTGATTAACACCAATTGTAGAATATTACCGTGGAGTTACTGCTTTTTTGCTTTTTCCAGAACAAACAAACCGCAAAACCTCTCTTTCTTTGGATTTTAGATTATATACTGCAAAATCAAATAAAACCTTAATCAAATTAATTACTTGTTATTGTGTCCAAAAAAGAGAAAGGAAAAAACTAACAATTGAAGATCAGAATAGAACCCACGTTAAGAGCATCAATCTAGTCGTGTTGGATGTATCGGTTATTGCTGGAGAATGTTGTATATTCTCGAGAGTTCGATCAGGGCTTTGCGGAGTTTTAGTATTGGGAAGGAAGATAGGAAGGGAGGAGAAAAGAATTAGGGTTAGGTTTTCTTCGTAACTTATACTCCGTCCATGCTTCACCTTCTTCCTCTTTTAGTTTCAGAAATTAAACCTAACCCAACAAAAAATTAAAAATATCAACAATTCTATCGGAGATTGTAAAATCAAAATTACAAACCGTAGACATGAAGTATAATTTATCTCTCACCGTATATACTAACCTGATTCAAATATCAATTAATAGTAGAGATGCAAAATCTAGATTTTCTACGTGGAAGAGGAAAAGTATTGTAGATTTGTACAGAAACAAAAAAGATAACTAACTTTTTATGTGAGACAGATAAAACTTACACCTTTCACCCCACCGACCAACTTAATATTCTATTACCAGAGTCTTTCTCAGCTATCCAATGACTCCTCGATCCGGAGCTTCCCGACCTTCGGATCGGACCTAAATTAAACATCGTCCGTCTAATAGCTTTAGTCATCATGGACATAAACCTCATACCTTTTTATAACAATAATTTCTTGCCTTGCTTCCAATTGCTACATGTCTTAAATGACTGACGCGTCTTGATATATGCTCTTGTAAGAATCTTTTTCTTTCCTTATTTTCTTTTTTGGAAATATTGCAAAATGGTCATAGTATTAGGGCCCGATTCACAAAACCATCCTACTGTTACAAACTATTAACAAAATGGTCAGGGTCACACTTCCGTTAAAAAGAGAGTCAAGTGATGACTCACTGTTAAATATGTTAACCATATTACATATGTGTCCTCCCTACTTATCCCTCCATACACAATTTCAAATTTTCCCTTCATTGTAATTATTCTGACGGTGGTGTTATTTTTAGGTGGTGGTTCCGCCACTTACACATCGTTACACCGCATTCAGGTTCGTTACACCTCATTCACCCAAAGGGTTCGCTGCTTCCCCTATGAGGTTTATTGAGGATTCTTAAGCTTCCACCACCACCACCACCGCTTCATCACCACCACTTCAACTAATTAGTTTAATGTGAAGGGTATTTTAGGAAAAGATAACACCGTTTTATTCAAAAAAGTTAAATCGGATGGAAGTATGACTATTTTGTGAACGAATTACAAATGTGTGACCATTTTGTGACTCAATTACAGAAAGTGTGACTATTCTGTAAATAGCCACATTTCAACTTGACCACATTAACAAAACCCCCCATCTATTTTATGTTGCTGGGTCACAGTTAAAACTTAATGAATACAAAGGGATTCTCCCAACTAAATTTAATTAAAGAACTACAAATTAAGGCTTTTGTTTCACCCCAACACCAATTGTAAATATTCTATTACCAAGAGTTATCCAATGCTTTTTTGCTTTTTCCGAACAAACAAACATCCGCTTTAAAAAAACCTCTCTTTCTTTTCTTGCCTTGCTTCCAATTAGATTATATGACTGACCAAAATCAAATAAAACCTTAATCAAATTAATTACTTGTTATTGTGTCCAAAAAAGAGAAAGGAAAAAACTAACAATTGAAGATCGTCAATAGAACCCACGTTAAGAGCATCAATCTAGTCGTGTTGGATGTCATTGTAATTATTCTGAGAATGTTGTTATTCTCGAGAGTTCGAGCAGGGCTTTGCACAGTTTTAGTATTGGGAAGGAAGATAGGAAGGGAGGAGAAAAGAATTAGGTTATTGAGGATTCTTAAACTTATACCACCACCACCATGCTTCACCTTCTTCCTCTTTAGTTTAATTAAACCTAACCCAACAAAAAATTTAAAATATCAACAATTCTATCGAAGAGATTGTAAAATCAAAATTACAAAAGTGTAGACCATTTTGTATAATTTATCTCTCACTCGTATATACTAACCTTGATTCAAATATCAATTAATAGTAGAGATGCAAAATCTAGATTTTCTACGTGGAAGAGGAAAAGTATTGTAGATTTGTACAGAAACAAAAAAGATAACTAACTTTTTATGTGAGACAGATAAAACTTACACCTTTCACCCCACCGACCAACTTAATATTCTATTACCGAGTCTTTCTCACTATCCAATGACTCCTCGATCCAAGAGCTTCCCGACCTTCGGATCGGACCTAAATTAAACATCGTCCGTCTAATAGCTTTAGTCATCATGGACATAAACCTCATACCTTTTTATAACAATAATTTCTTGCCTTGCTTCCAATTGCTACATGTCTTAAATGACTGACGCGTCTTGATATCTGCTCTTGTAAGAATCTTTTTCTTTCCTTATTTTCTTTTTTGGAAATATTGCAAAATGGTCATAGTATTAGGGCCCGATTCACAAAACCATCCTACTGTTACAAACTATTAACAAAATGGTCAGGGTCACACTTCCGTTAAAAAGAGAGTCAAGTGATGACTCACTGTTAAATATGTTAACCATATTACATATGTGTCCTCCCTACTTATCCCTCCATACACAATTTCAAATTTTCCCTTCATTGTAATTATTCTGACGGTGGTGTTATTTTTAGGTGGTGGTTCCGCCACTTACACATCGTTACACCGCATTCAGGTTCGTTACACCTCATTCACCCAAAGGGTTCGCTGCTTCCCCTATGAGGTTTATTGAGGATTCTTAAGCTTCCACCACCACCACCACCGCTTCATCACCACCACTTCAACTAATTAGTTTAATGTGAAGGGTATTTTAGGAAAAGATAACAAAATTTTTATTCAAAAAAGTCAAATCAATGGAAGTATGACTATTTTGTAAAATCAAAATTACAAACCGTGTGACCATTTTGTATAATTTATCTCTCACCGTATATACTAACCTGATTCAAATATCAATTAATAGTAGAGATGCAAAATCTAGATTTTCTACGTGGAAGAGGAAAAGTATTGTAGATTTGTACAGAAACAAAAAAGATAACTAACTTTTTATGTGAGACAGATAAAACTTACACCTTTCACCCCACCGACCAACTTAATATTCTATTACCAGAGTCTTTCTCAGCTATCCAATGACTCCTCGATCCGGAGCTTCCCGACCTTCGGATCGGACCTAAATTAAACATCGTCCGTCTAATAGCTTTAGTCATCATGGACATAAACCTCATACCTTTTTATAACAATAATTTATTGCCTTGCTTCCAATTGCTACATGTCTTAAATGACTGACACGTCTTGATATATGCTCTTGTAAGAATCTTTTTCTTTCCTTATTTTCTTTTTTGGAAATATTGCAAAATGGTCATAGTATTAGGGCCCGATTCACAAAACCATCCTACTGTTACAAACTATTAACAAAATGGTCAGGGTCACACTTCCGTTAAAAAGAGAGTCAAGTGATGACTCACTGTTAAATATGTTAACCATATTACATATGTGTCCTCCCTACTTATCCCTCCATACACAATTTCAAATTTTCCCTTCATTGTAATTATTCTGACGGTGGTGTTATTTTTAGGTGGTGGTTCCGCCACTTACACATCGTTACACCGCATTCAGGTTCGTTACACCTCATTCACCCAAAGGGTTCGCTGCTTCCCCTATGAGGTTTATTGAGGATTCTTAAGCTTCCACCACCACCACCACCGCTTCATCACCACCACTTCAACTAATTAGTTTAATGTGAAGGGTATTTTAGGAAAAGATAACACCGTTTTATTCAAAAAAGTTAAATCGGATGGAAGTATGACTATTTTGTGAACGAATTACAAAAGTGTGACCATTTTGTGACTCAATTACAGAAAGTGTGACTATTCTGTAAATAGCCCCCCCCCCCTTTTTTTATTTTGCAAAACAATAGATGGAAATTTCTTTTGTTTATCTTCATATTTTAAAAATGATTCTTCAGTACTTTTCATCAAATAACTCATATTTCTTCCTATGTTAAGTAATGTTGTTCTCCTTACCTTCCCTGGCTTTGTTGATGGAAGAATCAAAACTGCTGATAGTATGCAGCAACATAGAATAAAAAAATATACGTATGCAATTCTTATTGCCAGCGATGGCTATCGGGTTCGGCTGTGCTATCAAGACTGCAGTATTTTGCATGATCAGACTTTACATGGTCACAACATTAATGAAATCGCATATACATAAATGCATATGATCAGACCCTACTTATGCTTAACGTTTTAAATATTGAATGGAAAACGTCGAGCTATTAATGACTTACTTGGATCAACCATGACCTGAGAATTATCAAAAGAGAAGGCACTTCAGATGAGTTAAGAGGAGTGAGCGTGGAAATTATGGAGCTATAACTTCTATACGCTGAAGTTGAAAGATCATTAAAACCAATCTAATGCTCTTGTTTTATTGAAAGAGCACTAACGTCCTGCAAAATTATCACCAACGTCCTGCACAGGTATCACCAACGCCACTGAAGGTGAGTTAATGACTTACTTGGATCAACCATGACTTGATAGAAGGTATTGCAGGTGAATTAGGAGGAGTGGGAGTGGAAATTGTGGAGTTATAATTTTTTTACATTGAAGGTGAAATATCGTTAAGGCCAATCTAACACTCTCTTTTTTTGGCAAAGCACCAAGGTCCTAATTTTTAATGACATCCGACTCAGTGGTCTAGAAATAGTAGTAACATTCTATACTGATCTAAAATAGATGAGGATATACCAAAAGCATTGATTCAGTCACTGTCTACGGGAGTTGAACCCGTGACCTCATGACTAAAAGTCACGCGCTCTACCAGATGATCTAAGACAGCCAAACAGAAGATAAAAAAGTACAATATATGCATCTGAATTATGTTGAATCACAATACTACTTCAACCATAGACTAAAAAACATGAATTACTGGATTCTACAGCTCATCAAGGATTGATCGTTATATGCCTTGAGTCCTGATAAAATATGGATGATGATTAATGGAAAGCTTAATGTATTAGATCAATCAAACCACATGGCATACGTCCAAACTCATCAAGCTATGTTTAGAGCCCAGATATTAATACCCTAATTTAACAAAAAAAATAAGTATAATTTAAAAAAGCAAGCAATAGATGAGAAACTAAGATTACATTCCTTGTAGCAGTGACATGGGTTATATGCAGATGTCTGCAAAACTAGGATTATTTGCCTTGGTATTACTTACAGGAGTGATATATTCTTTATTTGGAGATGGTGTGAATATTGAAATTGATGATGTGAGGTTCATGAAGTTTTTAAACTAACTTGACAATTATATCTGGAATACAAATTCATTAAAATAAGTCCAAAGATTACTCTAGAAATCGAGAGATGTATGGAGCAGAACTGATAACTTAACTGGTAATCTTGAGTTCTTCCACGGGTAATAATCTCTCAGTTATTTCATTTCATCTTATTTCTTGGTCACCATCTTACCCCAACAAAAAGGAGCTAAAATTAGAAAAGGTAAACAGTGAAGGTCAAAAGCACAAAACCAACACCATGTTATAATTTATCAGGACAAAATAACCAATTTCAAATGTACTTTACAACACCAAAAACTATAATCACCACAAAGTGTACGAATGCCAACTAACTACTCAATTTCTTCTCACCACTAAGGAAAGTTAGTCCAGCAACTAAATCGTAAACTATAAAAGGGGACTAAAAATTAAGAAACACGGTGTGTCAACTATATCAGACATACCAACCAACTACAAAACTAAACGACTTGTGATTTAGTTGTTTATTGCCCAAAACCAAAAGGGTTTCATCTTCATTCGTGCAAATTCACCAGAAAACATGATACTAAAAGGAACAACAAAATGTATATAGTAATCAAAATTTTGTATAATTACATGATCAATCGCATACAAAATTAGGGGAACACGACTATACAAAGATATTGATGGAGAACATATATGTTGATAGATTTATTCTTCCTGTAAACCTATAAAAACATTAGAACCTTTAATATGCAAATTAAATAAATGTAGAAAGAATGTCGATACTAATATAAAAATAAAAAAAATAGCAGAAAATAGCTACACAAAGTAATTGAGGGAGAACATATATGTAGATAGATTTTTTGTTCCTGTAGACCTATAAAAACATAGAAAAGCGAAGAATTATTAGTTCGGAAACGAATCAATACCAAGTACCTCAAAATATTCATTGCCCCTACATCTGTTCTGTATAATGATAAGTTGGTGTATTTGCTTGAAGTTCCACTGCAAGTAAACAGGAAACCTACCTTCATGAGTAAATACTCTTCATTTCACATTTAACATAATTATATGGTGCCCATATGCAATATACTGTTGAGGTGAAATCACCCCGAAAGGCACTTTAATATGCTAATACATTTGCTTCCATTTTACTTTTGTTGACCTGTGGATAACAAAAAGAAAATTAGCTACCAAACTTCACTCCGATATTTTCTAAGGAAACCGGCACAGGCTACAAACTGCAAATCAGCATTAATGAGTTTTCTTCACTGTCGAACATGCATCAATACTGTGTGACGGTTAGATTGAGTCACCCATCGAAATATTTTTGAGCTCTATCCGGAAGAATGGATGTTAAATATGTCTGGATTTACCACCAAATATCAGTACATCCCCTTATTCCAAGGCTACTTTAATATCTCCATGCTCTGCATACATGAAATTTTCTCAATAACCAATTGAGATAGAAACAACATGCAAAACATTAATCAAGTTTTTCTTTGGCCTCATCCTTGTCCTATTCCAGGTGGGTAAGAAGAAGAAAAGGAATCAATGAGAGACTCAATGACATTTGAATAGCTTGCTTTAAAGGCAAAAAAAAAAAAAATGAAGTAAAGAACCAATATTGTCATCCAGTAAGTTCAATAACAAAAGGAAGAAAAAATGCAGTGCTAAAATAATGCTCTTAAGCATTATTCTTTTGAAGGTGTCACCACAAATTCGAAAAACTAATTTTTCTTCGACAGCTAGATTTCAAAGACGCCACCCATGGCTATTAAGAATGTCGAGCTTCGGCTATGACATCAATATCCTCTCTTTATTGTTGTTTTTGATGATATTGATGTTCTGTACCCAAAAATCATTGATAAACAAACTCAAATTAGCAAAATCCACATAACTAAATTGATAAACCAACGACATTCATAAGTATACATCAATTTAGCTATACTCATAACCTTAAAATGCACCTAGATATCTGATATCCAAGGACAAACTGGTATGATATCTGGCAAGAAAAAAGAAAATTTCAAGAAGCTTCTTGCTTAACATAAAGTTGATAATACAATCAAATTAGAAGAAAAAAAGAACTACAGTGTCTAACTGTCTATGTCTATGAGGAATTCTTACCGTACTAGATTATGGGGAAGCGTAAACTCCAAATCCATCTAGGGTTTTCCATGAATACAATTGTCCACATTATATTCCATCAGCAAACCTTATAATTGAACCATCCAAAAAACCAAACGCAAACCGAATACAACTGAACCCTAAACCAAAAATCCAAATTGGAATTACCATTGGAAGCCAGAGATACTGTACACCAAACGCAAATCGAATACAACTTAACCTTAAACCAAAAATCCAGGAATTACCGTTGGAAGAGAGATAATGTACCAATTTAGAGAAACCAATAAGGACAGATGAATTACACCAAAATTAGAACAAAAAGAGGAGTTTTTTATGTGAATTGAAATTTTTGAAACTTGAAACCTATAAAATCGTTAATGTATTGAACACCAAGTTGATTAAGATGAGAGGAGAAAATCTTACACATCTGTTTAAGATGAAATCTAGTCCCAATTTTCAGGATTAAGAGATAGAGCGGTATTGAGATACACTCCCGGTATAGTTTAATCGGAAGAAGAAAAAAAAAAAAAAAAAAACTAAGAATATAGTTGTAGCTAGGGTTTTTATGATCATCATCATCTTTATACCTTATTTTCTTCTTCTTCTTTATTCCGATCCTGCATATGATCATCATCATCTTTATACTCTTCTTTCTTCCGATCCTGCTTTACCTCCTATAGAACAAATTTAAACCCTGAAAAAAATAGAGAGAGGGAAAATGGGGCAAACAGATTAATTAGAAGAAGGTACGAAAGAATCTGTAAGTGAAGACAGAGAGAAAGTGATGGTGTTTTGTCAACAATTAATGTATACAATATTTAACAACAAACAACAAAAGTACGATCAACAAAGGGACCTATATTGTCAAGCAAAACAACGACCTTTTATAACCCTTAGTACTTCCAATTTTTGCTACTCAGGAAAAAACTGAACAAAACCCTAGGAAATTTTGTGTGAATGAAACCTCAACAAAAAAAATATCAAATTGGTATTATTGAAACCACCATCAAATCACAATGCAGTTTTCGATGTAACAGGAGCAACCAAATTTGCTACCGCAATTAAAAAGAAGTTAGAGATTAGATACATGGGAATGATCAGTTTGTATCAACAAACTCAGTCTGTAGAACTTACTTGATTCGTTAAATTATGACTCTGTTTTAATTTTGGAATCTGTTTACGGAGATAGAGAGGGTTGGGTTAGATATAGTCGTCCAGAGACATGATTCCAACTAAACATTCCCATAAGTTTCTTAACCGTCCAATCCAAAACCCTATACGAAGCATCTGGTCCGCCAGAAAGGGGTCCTCATCAAACGACGTCCGTCTGATAGGATAATAATGATTCTCCGCATACTTTGGTTACAATACGTGTATTGTTTTTTTCTCCATGATGGCCACCACGGTCAGTGAGTTGTTAGCTTTGTCCAATTTCCTTCTCTTGGCACACCTTTTACTAGCGTGCAAAGTGTGCTTCTGATCTGGATTGTTGGAGAATAAAAAAGAAGGCAACTTACTGTACATAAACTAAGAGGATAATAACGATCCGCTGCATAATGTTAACAATGAATGATTCCCTATAAAGATAATTTGTTGATGTCTTTACTATGAAAAATATTGATTAATGTCAAGGTTTAACAATGCAATCAGTATGTAGAACTTATAGCCTATATACTTGGTAATGTAAAGGTCATTTTTGTTAAAGATAAAGTTCAGTTGAAGGCATTGCTGAGCTTATTTTCACCTGAACAGACATTAAACTCATATAAAATACAGATTTCTGATCATAAATAAGTTTCTTAATTCATCCCAATATCCTCGATGTGAACCAAACTCACTTGACATGAGAACAAAGCATTATAGAGACACAAACTATGATCCTAACCATTACTCGCTACTTCAAACCACTTGGGCATGGGAGGCATGGCAATTTCTTGATATGCAAACTCCAAATAACAGGAGTTTTTAACTGTGTCAATAGAATGGCACTCTACTATGCCAGAAAGAAATCCCTAGATTTATAGATTGATATGAATTCAAATAACATGGGTTCGTCAATCCCTAGATTTATAGTTAGATGAACAATTTGTGCGTGCAATCGAAGTATTAGTTATTGATGCGTGTCGTAACCACAACAAATTAATTAATATTTTACTACCTAATTAACAAGTACTATAGGGTAGTCAAGATCGATCCCACGAGGAGCAAGAGATTATAGTTGTCTTATAATGTCACAAAAAGGGGGTATTGGTTCAAGATTTTAAAAGCAAAAGAAATAAAAAAAGCAATTAAAAGTGTAAGTTGAATTCAATAAGAGAGAATAGATCAAGGAATCCTTCTTCGCTGCAAAACAATGATTAAAGTTATGTTCTTTTCCACTTTTTATTAGTCATAGATTATCACCAACCGTAGGATAGTAGGTTCGCTTAGCTAACCCCAAAATTCCTTTTTTCACCGAGTAACAAGTCCGCTTAGTTATCAGATATTTTCAAAAGAACCACCTTGAGGTTCGCTTACAAGATGTAATTCCCCGAACGCATTAAGATTTATGAACTTAGGTTTAGTACTAGTAGTTATACTCGGTTCGCTTGGTCCACTTTCTAGCGTTGTTTTCACACACAATTGCTCCACGGAATCCCTCCGCAAGGTCTTGTGTTTTCTACTTGTGTAAAGAGTCAAGAAACTATTACGTATTCCCTAACTTTCACTAGCTTTAGATTTAATTAACAAATCAATTTAGCGTGCACTCCAAACAACCTATCAATCAATCACAAACATTAATATTAGTAAAAATAAACGATAATCATATGAAAAACTTCAAAGTAGAATTGAAACAAAATTCAAATCATATATTAAGAACTAGGAATTCATCCTCAATCAATAAGAAAATTAGCTACTCATAGTTTGGAGTTCACACAATAATAATAATTATTATTAAGGAAGAAAGAAAAACTTATTGAAAAGATGATGATTGCTCCTTCCTCCAATCCTTGTGCACTTTAACTCCTTCTCCAAAGTAGATGTGTGTTTGAAAGTTGTAGAGAACTCCTTTATTTATAGGCTTCAATACTCTCCATATCTTTGTAGGAAAAGAATCCACATTCCATAAGAACACCACTTTCCCAATTTGAGTCATATTCCAATTTCTAGTCCAATTCTCTAAAACTTCAAAGTTTTCATCCAATTCCCAATTCCAAGTCTTCACACACATGAGAGAAGTCCACACAAAATTCTGCATTTTTGGTCACCGAAAAATAGGGTTTTTGGCCGGAAATAGGCTGGAATCCATTACCGTCGTTCACCTAAGATTCTCCCTCGTCGACGGAATATTCCGTCAGTCCACCGTTAGGACTAACGGTCAAACTAACAGTCTCAGTTAGTCAAAAAGTCAAGTCAAATGGCGATTTAGCTTCTTAGTCAGCTGAGTCGGCTGAGTTGTTGGATCGGATCGGTTATCGGAATCGTTCTGAATCGGTCACCGTCGGCTACCGAGTCAATTCCCAGGAATGGAAAACCGAGCGAGTTTAGGCTGTTTACAGGGCATTTCCGGCCAATTTTTCAGGCTATTCTTTCTTCACTTGTGACAAGCCTAATCATACATCTAATTTAGCAGTTCACTCAACAGCAACAGAGCCAGCTCCAACCCATTTACAGTACAAAACCCTTTTTGCTTCCTTCTCTGAATTACAGCAGCAGCAGCTTACCACCATCTACATACCCTGATTTCATCCATCTCTTCTCTGCAATTCCATATCTATCAGTTGTAGTGACCACCAACATCTCCTCACCGTCTTCTAAATACAAACAACGACAACAGATTTATTCCAATCTCTCCCTGTAATCTCCATAACCCATTATGTAATTCGAGCAACAACACATCTTGTCTTTTAATTCAAACTCTTCAGGTATTAAAAATCGAATTCATCACACACCCAACTTGTAATCTGATACTGATTCACCATTACTTCATTTATCTCTTCAATCTTCCTCTTCATCTACATCAATGGCACCAACAGCTTCATCATCTTCCACTTTCGCCAACCCCATCTCAAATTGCAACTCCTTAATTCGACAACAACACAGATTCGAACCCATTCTGCCATTTTCAATTCTTCCACAAACCCTCTTCTCGAATTACTTTCTCAACTCGATTCAACAGCAGTAAAAAGAAACTATTTCAAATCGAGAGCAACCTACCATTTCTTCTCATCTGTTTCGATTTCAACATCTCACAGATCCATAGCAGCAGGAACGAGCTCTTCTTCAAATCAAAACCCTTCTTCTCTCGACTATCTCAATTTCTCAAATTCAGCAGACGACATCTTTTCTTTCTTTTCCTCCCAATTTCAACGTAGAAATGAATGAGAAGAATGAGAGAATAACCTTCTCGGTTTTAGGGTTAGGTGGTTTGGATGGTTACACCCTAGGGACAGTGACCACCCCAATTGGGTGCTAAGAGCATACGCGTTTTCTGGATAAGGGCTACCTTAAATGATAGCCCCTAACCACATCTAGACAGTATTTAGCACTCCTCCAAAGAGCTGCCCCTTAACCATTACCGGGCTCCAGATAGTGTTTTCCCCTGAAATGACAAATTTGCCCTTTTTGCTCAACTTTGATGATTTCTTCTTCTTTTCCTCCATGCGACTCCGGAGTACCTAATAACTCAAAAACACACGTAAAATACATAATTTACTAGAAAAATAGCAAAGAAAGCATAAACTCTATGGATAGTAAATACGGTGTATTCTACACCTATCAAATTCCCCCACACTTAGACTTTGCTAGTCCTCGAGCAAATCAAACTAAAACTTACAACTTCAAAGCGTTCTAGCGTCCCACGCATCCAAAGAGCTATGAGGACATAGAGTTTCTTCATGCTAGTAATAAGAAGTTAGAAATACTAAAGAACATATTCTCATTCTTAAATGTTGAGTGAGAAATAACCACACCATAATGAGAGAACACGTGTTTGAGAAACGATCAATAAGCATTTCGCCTCGACTTTTGCCTCACCAAAATAGGATTTTATGATAATTTCACTCAAAAAGACGGCTTTTTATGGGTCTCACATGTGTGCAGGTAGGAATGAAGAGAGAATTCCTGCAACACGTTGAATGGTGGGAAGGATAACTTCCGAAATTTTGAAAAACCCACATCTTTTAATATTTTGAAAAACCATTTTTCTAACGATCTCTAAGAAAGGAAATCAACCACTATTATCGAAGATGAGATTACTTACTTACCTTCACATCCGATTGCCAATTATGATAACACCACTCTCACGGCATCCAAAAGAAACGTCTTCCTCTCCTTGTCTTCATCTTATTGGTCTTCGGCTTCAACTATTGATGATAAACTTTCGAACTTCATAAATCCTTGACAATTTGTAACCTTTTTCCTTAAAATCCATGTCGCTTGAAACTTCCTTATAGATTTTCCTTCCCCACGGCTTATTAAATAAAAACAAACAAACAAAATAATAGATATTTCTCTTGTCTCATATTTTTCAATTTTTTTTTCTTTTTTTTTTGATAAGAGAAACAAAATACAAATCAAATTGAAAAATAAAACAACCATGGCCGTGGAAAAGTACTTTACCGCTTGATTCTTCACAACTTGTATCGTCTCGAAATCATAAACTTCAATAATTCTCACCTTTTGCTTTTCTTTGCTCTTGTAAATTAGTCTTCATACTTGAATATAGAATTACCTCATTATATTGTAAGTCTTCAACATATATGTAAAAATCTTCTCATTGTATGTTGCTTTACTTGGATTTGAAATTTAGCTCTTTTCTTGTTCCATTGTTGCTTGCAAACCTTAAACCTTTTCAACTTTCCTTATAGATTTTGATGTCGCTCCTTTGTTGTTGATGATTGTGGCGTTTCTATGGACCCGTTAAGAAAAAGTTTAGAGAATGGTACTAACTGCAAATCGAACTACAAGAAGGAGGCTTTCATCCATAGACGTCACCCTCATGATTGACAAAAATTAACACTCAAGAGATCAAAATAGTGCTGAAATTGGTGTGAAATTGGGTAGCTCACTATTCTACCCGGAATTAACATACGGTGACACACACTCAAAAGAAGCTCTTTAGTCATTGAATAATTTCTGGTCAGTGCCTTGGTTGATATGAAAATGGGTAGTCTCCACTAATGATTGATCAACAACTCTAATAACGCACTTCTCCCTGCACCAAATTTGCATCACCGGCATGATTAAATCCATTATTTAACACTCTAACAAGCAAGAAATCGAACGTAGTTCCCTAACACTTCCAAGTTCAATTATGTTGGTCAGAATTCTCTATGTAATCATACCTAGAAGTATGCTAGTGACTCTAAAATTTCTAAAAGTTGAAGTTTTTATGCAATTTTTTTATTATTTAAAAAAAAAAAAAATATGCTTAACCACTCCCCCACACTTAAACCTTACATTGTCCTCAATGTAATTGAATCGTCCAAGTAAAATCAAGGTGGGAAATATTAATATGATATGGAACAAGAAAAATAAACAAACAAAACAAAAAGCAAATAAAAACAAAAGGATAAGAAATACAAATGTAGGTACCGAATATCGCAAGATATTGGGTTGCAAATATAACAACGACTATAAGAGGAAAGTGTCACAAAATAACACGATGGTAGAAGAAACGCGGGAGAATAATGAAAAGTTTGCGAGTATAAAATAAGCTTGCGATCATAAGTTACGATGCCTTGCAGATTTTTACAGTTGTAAAGATTTCACTATAAATAGTAATTCAAATGTTAAATTGAGAGAGGTTCTTTTGGTGAGTGTGAGAAAATACTTTGGGAAAGAGAATAGAGAAAGTTGTAACTATTCTAGTTCCATTTAGATATTTCTTGTAATCAATTGAGAGCATTAATAAGAAAGTTGTTATTCATCATCATGAACTTCTTAAGTTTTACCAATTCTACTGAGGGTGTAGTTGTAGGATATTCTGCAACTACATAATTGGCGCTAGAAACAGGGATTTGAAGATCATCATAGTAGAAATTTGAAGGAATTTTGGAGATTTGAAGATCAAATGGAATCAGTAGATGAAGGTTGCAAAAAAGAAGAATGTAATATGATCACAAAGAAAATGATTGATGAATTTCATAATAACATAAAGGGAAAAATACACAAACGAGATTGTAGAGGAAGAAAGATCATGGAGGTGGAGAAAATAACAACTTTGAAAGAATGGGAAAAGCAGAAAATCACGTTTTCAGTAGCAGAAATTCCAAATGAAGACTTGAACCACACTTCACCATTAGTAGTCACAATCCCGATCATGCGATAAGAAAGGAAAGCTACAAAATCTATAGAAAATTGGAAATTAAACCGAGTTTTGATTGATACAGGGAGTTCTGTTGATATTATATTTTATCATTCACTTAAGGGGATGGGGATCAAAGATGAAGAAATTACAAATTCAGAATATCTTATCCATGGATTGGGGAAATCTGCAACAAAATCCAAAGGGGAAATAATGTTACGAGTATCACTGAGATAAATTGAAACACACATAGTTTTATGCGTAGTAGATATGGAATCTCCATATAATATGCTGATAGGAAGACCATGGATTCATGCGATTAAAGCTGTTGTTTCGACATTACATCAATCAATTAAGTTTCCTACACCAAGCGGAATACAAGAGATAAAAGGAGATCTTGATAGTGCAAAATTTTGTTATCAGACTGAAGTAAAACAGTGTGGAGGAAGAGCTAGAAAGAAACAGTTCCGCAGAAAACTTGCGAAAGAAGCAAAAAAGGAAGAAGAGTTCAGGGTGTACACAATAAGAGCAAAAGAAGGAAGAGGAATACCAAGTGAGATCCCAGAAAAAGAAGGAGAGCCAATGAAAGTAATCAAAGAGCCAACACCTATGGGAGAGCAAAGTCCTAGTTATGTCGCAGCAGAACCAACCAAAGAAATAAATATTGGAAGTAAAGAGGAGCCTTTAATCTTGCGAATTGGAACTAAGATGGATGAAGAAGAAGAAAAAAGAACTATTGATCTTTTGTGAGAATACAAAGATATATTCGCAGGAGGTGTAGATGAAATACCAGGAATTGATCCATCAGTGGCGTGTCATAGATTGAACATAGATAAAAGTGTGAGACCATTTAAACAAAGAATATGAAAGATTTTGCAAAATTACCATACACAAATAGAAGAAGAATTGCAAAAGATGTTGGATGCGGGAATCATAAGAGAAGCAAAATATCCAGAATGGATTGCGAATATGGTCATTGTTCCGAAGAAGAATAAAGGGATAAGGATTTGCATAGATTTCACTGATCTAAACAAAGCCTGTCCAAAAGATAGTTTTCCATTGCCAGATATACCACAAATGGTGGAATCAGCTGCAGGACATGACAGAGTCACTTCACTTGATGGGTATAAAGGGTACAATCAAATATCACTCGCATAAGAAGACCAAGAACATACTGCAATTTTTGCTCCAAGAGGTTTATATTGCTATGTGAAGATTCCATTTGGTTTACGAAATGCGGGTGCTACTTATCAACGAATGGTTGAAAAGGTGTTCGCAAAATGGATACATAAAACCTTATAGGTGTATGTAGACGATATGTTGATAAAAAGTAAAGAATCCAAAGACCATGTGCGGGACTTGAAGGAAATATTTGAGCAAATGAGAAAATTCAACATCAAATTAAATCCTGAAAAATGTATAATAGGTGTTGCGTCAGGAAAATTCTTAGGATACATAGTATCAAAGGAGGGAATACAAGTTGATCCAGAAAAAGTACAAGCAGTTCGTGACATGCCAACACCTGCAACAATAAAAGAAGTGCAAAAGCTGAATGGACTCTTAGCTTCACTTGGAAGGTTTATTTCGCGAATGTCAGATAAGTGCAAACATTTCTTCAACATACTTAAGAAGGGAGCAAAATTCAGGTGGACTGATGAATGTGAAAAATATTTTCAAGGGATCAAGGAGTATCTCACGAATACATCCATATTACAGAAACCAGATAAAGATAAAGAATTATTGGTATACCTCGCAACAACTCAATACGTTTTAAGTGCATTTTTGTTGCGAACGGACGCAGGAGTATAAAGGACCATCTACTACATCAGCAAAACTTTCAATACAGTAGAGAGGAATTATTCTAAAATGGAGAAGTTAATCTTAGCTCTGGTTTATGCATCATTCAAATTGCGAATATACTTTCAAGCACATGTGATAAAAGTAGTTACCAAAGTTCCAATTGAGTCAGTCATGAAGAACACAAAAAGATCAGGAAGGATAGAAAGGTGGAATGCACAAATAAACCATTATAAGATAAAGTACGAAGTATTATTATTGCAAAAATCACAAGTTATCGCAGATTTTTTGGCAGAATTTCCTTTGGAAGAAGACGAGGCAGTAGAAGAGATGATGGATGTTGAAGAAGAATTTGGTAATCCAAAAGATTTGTTAACATAACCAAATAGATGGGAAATTCTAGTAGATGGATCATCCAACAGTGAGGGGAATGGAGTAGGAGTTGTTTTCATTTCACCATAAGGAGAAATAACAGCCTTTTCATTCAGACTAGAATTTGCATCTACGAATAATGAACCAGAGTACGAAGCTGTAGTGCATGCATTGAAGATCGCAATATAAAAGAAGCTTGAAAGTATAAGAATAACAAGTGATTCTCAGTTGGTAATTTGTCAAATTAAAGGGGAATATACCACGAATGAGTTTTCCTTGAAGAAATACAAGAAACTCATTGATGAATTATCTGCGAAGATACCAAAGCTAAAATGGAGGCATATCACAAGGAAATACAATCGACTCGCAGATGCTTTTGCATTCATTCCAAGTATGATGACAAACCCTAATGCAAGAAATATCAAAATCCAAACAATTCAACACCCATCAGTAAATAAAGAGGAAGAAGAAATTGAAGAAGCAATTGCGATGGAAGTAGAAAGGGAACTACCAGATAACATCGCAGATTGGAGAAAGGAAATTCATGCATATCTCGCAACAGGAGAAGTACCCAGGAACATACTAGAAGCACATAAATTAAAGAGTTGTGCAACAAATTATGAACTACGAGAAGGGATTTTATACAGAAAATCTTTCAGTGGACCACCTCTAAGATGTTTAACTCGTGAAGAAGGAGAAAAAATATTGAAGATGTTACACGGAGGAGAAGCTGGAAATCATAGTGGGGGAAGATCTCTGGCGTACAGGGCAAAAATACAAGGATATTACTAGCCTTATATGCACACAGACGCAAAATTGTTGGTAAGATGATGTAAAGAATGCCAACGACATGGGAAAAGAACTCACGCACCAGGAGCAACATTAACCTCTTCAACAAGCTGCTGGCCTTTTGGGAAATGGGGATTGGACATTGTTGGCCCATTCTTACCTGGATATGGGCAGAGAATATTTTTAATAGTCGCAACAGATTATTTCACGAAGCTCGCAGAAGTAAAAGCAGTACAACATATTCGTGATAAGGATGTTTTTACATTCATATTCGAGAATATTATTTGTAGGTATGGAGTTCCAGCACAATTAGTATCTGATAATGGGAAACAATTTAAAGGGCAAAATATAGAGATGTTACTCATTGCTTTTAGGATAAAATGTGGGAAATCAACTCCATTATATCCACAAGCTAATGGAAAGGCTGAGGCAACAAATAAAACAATCGCAGACACGATCAAAAAGAAATTAGAAGGACATCTCAAAGGATGGTGCGAACAAGTACCTAGCGCAGTTTGGGCATACAATACAACTAGAAGAGAGGCAACTGGAATGTCTCCTTGTTGCTTAACATATGGAGTAGAAGCTGTATTGCCAACGGAGGTTATAATTCCGACTACAAAGAAAGAATCTTGGGAAAGAAATTCAAGCGCAGGGGTGATATTAAGTGAGTTGGATGATTTAGAAGAAAAAATAGAAAAGGTGTTGCGATATATGAAAGTTTATCAGGAAAGATTAGCTCGAGAGTATAACAAGAGAGTTATTGAACGTGAGTTCAAACCAGGGGATTTGGTTATGCGAGAAACACCTCCATAACAAAAATAAAATGGAGGAAAATTAGCACCAAAATGGGATGGACCATATGTCATCAAAGAGGTTGTGGGAAGTGGAGCTTATCGGCTGATGGATCCAGAAGGGAGAGACATGGGTTTAAGACTTGGTCGACCCTGGAATAGATTGTATTTAAAAAGGTATTATCCATAAACCTCATGAAACATTTTGCGAATATGGTTTGCTCGCACGAAGCTTAACAAAATTACGAATTTTTAAAAAATTCTTATTGCGATCAACTTTCATTAAAGAAAGATGCAAACATTACTTGCGAATAAAAGACCGCAAACTGTGATTAGCTTTCAAAAAAGAAAGAGAGCCGCATAAATTTTACACAGGAAAACCTTTGTGGCGTACACCCTAGTTCGCGAAGCAACATTTCATAAGAGGCAAAGTCCTAAAGTACGTCATTTAAGGGGGTACCTATAAGCATGGCTCAGGGAAACCGGAACACCAACAAGGAACCTGAGTACATGGACATTACGGGGTACAACCCAAAAGCGGGGTACCTATCCGGGTTAGACACCTTGGATTCTCAACCTAATCTTGCGATGTACCAGGATATAGGTTGGGAAACTAAGGCATACTGTCTTTCTCAAGAAGTGTAGAAAGCGATCAAGGCGCCGAGGTACACGGTTGAGTCAAGAGTGCCGGATGGGTTTGAAGCACATCTGCCATTCTTGACAAGTCTTGGCAAATGATACACTTGGCCCAAAGATACCCCATAGGGGGCAACCTCGTAACTATAAGCCCTATAGGCAAAAAGGATAAGAGGTTGCGATCAAAAAGCAGTTGTTTGCAAAACCGGATGGGAAGAGCTAACCTTGTATGGTCGATGTACGCTTCCTTGAAGGGGAAACCAAGGGGAAGATAAAGGGCAGCATCCTCCATTAGGGAGATGATACGTGCTATAAGACGCAAATGTCATGAGGCTTCTTGTTTGTAAGAACATAAAGACTTGTCATATTTGTGCAACAATCATATTTCTGCGAATATAAAAAAAATATATATATATATATAAAAAAAATATATTTATATATATACATATTCGCAGAATTACATACAATGAAGTTAAGATGAAATCAATGGGTTATTACATGAAAGTGTGATAACGTCCTGCGATTTCATCGCAAGACGATAATGTCACGAGGTTGTATATTCGCAAGAATGTTCAGACTTGTCATATTATCGCAAAAATATCATCACAAAAAGAGGTGGCAAAATAAGACCTTTACTTAGGAAGGCATGATAAGACCACATCAATTAATGAAATCAATTCCATCAAT
Organism: Papaver bracteatum; assembly: GCA_023529315.1. NCBI lineage: Eukaryota > Viridiplantae > Streptophyta > Magnoliopsida > Ranunculales > Papaveraceae > Papaver > Papaver bracteatum. Next base: position 274,074 of record JAJJWX010002127.1, on the reverse strand, counting down.
ATTATTGGAAAATTTTTACGAGAATATATATAAAGAATTCATAAGCATAGAAGCAATTTTGTTCGCAATCATATTCATAAGGGTTGAATACTTCTTATACTTCTTCAAAGATTCAATACTTCTTTTACTTTTTAAGAGATTCAATACTTCTTATATTTCTTCAAACATTGAATGTTTCTTCATGAATTGAAAATTTTTATACTTCTTCAAGGGTGCCTCATACTTCGTATACTTCTTTAAGGATGTTTCATACTTCTTATGCTTCTTTAAGAATATTTCATACTTCTTATACTTATATTTCATACTTCTTATACTTCTTATGCTTCTTTAAGAATATTTCATACTTCTTATACTTTTTGAAGGATGTTTCGTAATTCTTCACGGAGATTTCATACTTATTATACTTCAAAGGGGAAATTTATTATTTAATTCGCAACAAATTGAAACTTTGAAACTTAGACTAAGGCAGGTATTTTAATATCTACAACAATAATTGATCATCTGAAGTGCAATAATAAGGGGAAAGGAAATACTAAGTTAAGTCTTCAAGACATAGTATTTCTCTTCATATGATCAAGTCATGCAAATCTAGAAAAAGATCAAAGTAGTATAGCAAAGTACAAAGTATACTTCTTAAGGAAAACAAGCAGTAAGCAGGATCGTTCATAGAAAAGAGAATCAACAGTAACCAAGAGAAAGAATTCAAAAGAAAGGAAAACAAAGTTGTTAAAAATAAGAATAACAGTAGAATAATCCATCATGTTTAAAGCTCCTCATCAACGTTTTGTACTGGATCATTAGGAGGGGTAGGACCATCAACATGAACATCTCCTTGAGGGATAGATTCTTTTTCCAAATCAAGTCCTTCATCGTCACTCTAGTAATCAAAATCACTATCAGGATCACGAGCAACCTCATCATCAGATATTTTCAGAGGTGTAATTCTCACGGGAGGCAAGGACCTTGATAAGAGAATGTTATTCGCAAAGACTTGAGCTTTCAGATGATTTTCACGAAGTATAGCCTTCTGATGGTTGGTATCTTGGATATCTTTGGCGTAAGCAATATAGTTGAATCTTCGAGTGGCATGATCACGAGAGTTGATTAAACGAGTAGAAAGCAGAGCATTTTTCTTGCGAATCTCAGAACAGGAGGCTTCTAGTCCAACTTTAGCACTGCGGAGGTTGTTCTCAGATTCTGCGAGTGAAACAAAATTTAAAGAATTAGTTTTGCGAGTATAACAAAATTGAAAGGTATACCAAAGGCAGTCAAATTTTAATGACTACCTTCTCTTTGTGAAGAAAGAAATTGAGCTAAAGATAGACAACAACTCTTCATCTGATCCATCGCATTATCAAAACCATCGCCAATTAATCCTTTAAGTCTAGATTGAAGCTTTTGATCTTTGGAAAGAAGAAAATTTTTATCCTTCGCAATTTTGGGATTAAGACTTTCTAGTTGAGAGTAATCTTCTTTAAGTTTATTCTTCTTAGTGCTTAATATCATATTCTTATTAATAAAGGATTTCTTCTCAGCAGCAAATGAACTTCTTTCGGCATCTGAAGACTTTTTCAATTCCTCAAGTTCACCTTTTAACAAATAAAGGAGATTTTCTTGATCGCAACATTTACTCTGAAGAATATTTAATTGTTGCGAAGAAGCGTTCATTGTATTCAAATACAAACGTCGTTCTTTTGATAAGGTTTCATTCTCTTCTACTAGGGATTCTATCCTTAAACCAGATTTAATTAAAGAAGAATTTAGCTGAGATATTTCATCATTCAAAAATTTCTGATCGTAAATTAATTGAGTATTCTCTTGGAAAAGGGCATCAAAATTATCAAGAGCACATGAATGAAGATTAGATAAGTGGGAGAATTGGTTCAAAAGACTTGCATGTTTGGCTTGAGATTCTTGTGTGTCTGATTCATGATGAAGTACCAACATTCTACATTTATGGATAGATTCTATAAAGGGGAGTGGGTTTAAATGGGTGTTTCAAGCATGTGAGGTATAGAAATAAATAAGAGGAAAGAAAATACAGAGATAATAGTAATACCTTTTAATGCATCATTCCTCTTGAGAAGGATAGCACAATCTAGAGAATCATTCTGAAACTGATGATTCACTTTACGAAGATTCTCACATTCCGCTTTCAAAGATTCCTGAGATTGGCGAAGCAATTCAACTTCTTTTTCCAAAGATTGGCGTGAAATAGAAATATCAGGATTGATAAAATTATTGAGCACCTCACAAAATTCAGATTAGAACGAACGTTTGAAGACTTCTCATACTACTTAAGACCTCGGATAACATTTGGAAAGTTGAATAAATTCTGTGCAAGTTGTAAATTGCTTGGAGCAACAACATTCAAGGGATTAGGGGTAAAAATAGGTTTTTTTGAGATCTCGAAGAAGTGTTGATAAATTGACATTAGTGGGAGATTGAAAACTGGGTAATGGAGTAGAGGCATGAGTTTGCGAAGAAGTATTTTCACGAGGGGGAGAGGGAAATTCTTCATCAACCTCAGGAAGGAAGTCATCGATTGAAATTAATGGTGTGGGTTTAGTTACTCGAGATCTCTTATTGGGGTTTGATTTTTCACCAACCTACGAATCAAAAGGTGGATTAAAAACTGAGGCAAAAATATATTGATTAAAGGGGAAAACAGAGTATTTTAACTACCTTTTGATTCTCGGATTTTCTTCTTCGGAGATTAGGACTTGAGTTTTTGGTTGAAGGTAACGAATCAAAATCAAACAATAAATTAGATAGAAATCAAAGAGGTAAACAAGTGAAAGACGCGAGAGATAGAAGAAAATTACCTTGGAGAACTCATGATGAGGTAAAACAAGAAGATAGAATGATAACCGAAAGTGTAATAAGAAGATGAAGTTACAGAAGTGAAAAGTGAAAGTGAGAGAAAGATAAGGAAGGGAATACAAGGAGTTTATATATAAGGAAATAGTTAGAAAAGAACGGTTACAAAAGACATGTCCAAATAAAAAGAATAAGTAACGGTTATATTCTCACAATCATTACTTCTTCGCAGAAATGACATGAGAAGAGGCAAGATGTAGGTACCGAATATCGCAAGATATTGGGTTGCGAATATAACAACGACTATAAGAGGAAAGTGTCACAAAATAACACGATGGTAGAAGAAACGCGGGAGAAGAATGAAAAGTTTGCGAGTATAAAATAAGCTTGCGATCATAAGTTACGATGCCTCGCAGATTATTACAGTTATAAAGATTTCACTATAAATAGTAATTAAAATGTTAAATTGAGAGAGGTTCTTTTGGTGAGTGTGAGAAAATATTTTGGGAAAGAGAATAGAGAAAGTTGTAACTATTCTAGTTCCATTTAGATATTTCTTGTAATCAATTGAGAGCATTAATAAGAAAGTTGTTATTCATCATCATGAACTTCTTAAGTTTTACCAATTCTACTGAGGGTGTAGTTGTAGGATATTCTGCAACTACAACAAAACTGGTGGGTTTCCTCCCACTTAGCGCTTTTTTTAAAGTCGACGGCCCGACATAGCTCTTGTTTCACATTACTCCTCTATAGGGAGCACATCTCGAAGTCCAATCACGTCCACATGCTCCGTTGGAAAGTTTTCATAATATGGCTTCAACCTATGGCCGTTGACTTTCAAGGGTTGTCCTGTTTTTTCACTAACAATTTCAACTGCACCATGATCATAAAAATTAGTAACAATAAATGGTCCCACCCAACGGGACTTAAGCTTACCCGGAAATAAACATAAACGAGTATTAAGTAAAAGAACTTTTTGCCCCACAACAAAACTTTTCCGAGAAATCATCTTGTCATAAAAAAGCTTGGTCTTTTCTTTGTAAATCCGGGCACTCTCGTAAGCATCATTACGTATCTCCTCTATCTCATTTAATTGCAACTTTCTTTGTTTCCCCGCTTCATCATACTCCATGTTGAATTTCTTTATCGCACAATAAGCCTTATGTTCAAGTTCAACCGGAAGATGACAAGCTTTGCCATAAACCAACCTATATGGAGACATACCAATCGGTGCCTTGTACGCCGTTATGTACTCTCGAAGTGCATCATTGAGCTTAAAGCTCCAATCTTTCCTTGTGGTATTCACCATTTTCTCAAGAATGTACTTGATCTCACGGTTTGAAATTTCCGCTTGTCCACTAGTTTGTGGATGGTAAGGCGTACCAATCTTGTGGGTTATGTTGTACTTCTTGAGGAGAGCATGAAAAGACTTCTTGAAATATGAGCCTCCATCGCTTATCACCACTCTTGGTGTGTCGTGCCTAGTGAATATGTTTTCTCTTACAAAATCACAAACAACTTGAGAATCATTAGTTTTGGTGGCTCTAGCCTCCACCCATTTCGAAACATAATCTACGGCAAGAAGTATATAAAAATTTCCATTCGAATTGACAAAAGGGCCCATAAAATCAATTCCCCACACATCAAAAATCTCTACGACGAGAATTGGTGTGAGTGGCATTTGATTTCGAGCACCTAGATTGCCCGTTCTTTGACATCTATCACACAATTTACATAAAACATATGAATCTTCAAACAAGGTGGGCCAATAAAATCCACTCTCAAGAACTTTGAGAGCGGTACGTTTAGAACCAAAATGGCCACCACAAGCAAAAGTATGACAAAAGGAGAGAATATATTGAAATTCGGAGTTAGGTACGCACCTTCGTATTATTTTATCAACGCCATATTTCCATAAGTATGGTTCATCCCACACATATTGCTTCGCTATCTTCTTAAGTTTCATCTTTTGGAAGTTGGACATTGTACTAGGTACCTTTCTTGTCACCAAGTAATTCACTATATCCGCATACCAAGGTGTTGATTCTTCCAAGGAGAAAAGTTGTTCGTCCGGAAAGCGGTTTTGTAATGGAAGTTCTTCGTGAGACATAACAAGTCTACTAAGATGATCCGCAACGGTATTATCCACACCTTTCTTATCTCGAATTTCTATGTCAAACTCTTGTAGTAATAGGATCCACCGGATTAGTCTAGGCTTAGCTTCTTTCTTCTTTAGTAAGTATTTAAGTGCAGTATGATCGGAATACACAATAACCTTTGTATCCACCAAGTATGATCGAAATTTATCCAATGCAAACACTATAGCCAATAACTCCTTTTCCGTGGTAGAATAGTTGATTTGTGCATCATTGAGGGTCCTATATGCATAATAGATAACATGGGACAACTTGTCCACTCTTTGACCCAAAACGGCTCCAACCGCATAATCACTAGCATCACACATTAGTTCAAATGGAAGATTCCAATCTGGTGACTTGATAATTGGCGCACTTGTCAACATTTCCTTCAATTTGTCAAAAGCATCCTTGCATTCCTTGTTGAAGTCAAAAGGTACCTCCTTTTGTAGTAACTTGCACATCGGCATGGATATTTTGGAGAAATCCTTGATAAACCTCCTATAGAAACCTGCATGGCCAAGAAAATAATGAACCTCCCTCACCGAAGTGGGATATTATAAGTTTCTTATTAAATCTATCTTTGACTTGTCCACTTTGAGCCCTTGAGAGGACACAATGTGACCAAGTACTATGCCATGGTTTACCATAAAATGACATTTCTCCCAATTAAGGACAAGGTTTGTGTCTATGCATCGTTTAAGAACTAGTTCAAGGTTGTTTAAACATCTATCAAAAGAATTGCCATAAACACTAAAGTCGTCCATAAATACCTCGATGATGCGCTCCACGTAATCCGAGAATATACTTACCATGCATCTTTGGAAAGTAGCCGGTGCATTGCAAAGACCAAACGGAATCCGTCTATACGCAAATGTTTCAAACAGACAAGTGAAAGTGGTCTTCTCTTGGTCCTCCGGTGCAATCACAATTTGGTTGTATCCCGAATAACCGTCCAAGAAACAATAATACAAATGCCCCACTAACCGCTCCAACATTTGATCAATGAAAGGTAAAGGAAAGTGATCCTTTCGGGTTGCGGAATTAAGCTTTCTATAGTCAATGCACACTCTCCAACCGGTTTGAAATCTTGTAGGAACAAGTTCATCGTCTTGATTTCGAACAACCGTAACACCGGACTTCTTTGGAACCACTTGTACTGGACTAACCCACTTGCTATCGGAGATTGGGTAGATTACCCCCGCACTTAGCAATTTGAGTATCTCTTTCTTCACAACCTCCATCATGGGAGGATTAAGCCTACATTGAGCATCACGTACCGGCTTCACATTCTCTTCCATTAGAATCCTATGCATGTACATGGATGGACTAATGACTTTGATGTCCACAATTGTCCACCCAATAGCCATTTTGTGCTCTTTCAAGACTCTAAGAAAACGGTCTTCTTGTACCGGTGTGAGGTTCTTTGCAATAATCACCGGAAGCTCATCTCCATCTCCCAAGAATGCATACTTCAAATGGTCCGGAAGTGGCTTCAACTCTAGTTTAGGCGCCTTCACAATAGATGGTACAAGTAATTCATCATTCACGGGTAAAGAAATATATGAAACATTACCCTTAGCTTCTTGTAATTCCGTCAAAGCACCACGCGTCTCCACCAATTCCGTGGAAATTTCAACATCCAAGTTAGGCAAGCCGTGGACGTCCAATTCAATGATCTTTTGCAACACCACATCAAGTTCGTCCTCTTGATTCAATTCCAAAATTTGTTGCGCTAATGAACTAACCACATTAATGGAGTAAGTGGAATGCACATCACTTGGGTAGCGCATGGCTTCGAATATGTTGAAGTGTATTACTTCCTTGTCGAATTCCATAGTAAGTGTACCCTTATCAACATCAATCTTCGTCTTTGCGGTCTTCATAAATGGCCTCCCAAGAAGTAGAGAAGTAGACGATCGATTCTCATTGTTGTCCATATCCACCACAAAGAAATCCACCGGAAAAATTAACTCATTCACTTGCACTAGAACGTCTTCTACAAGTCCCTTTGGATAAATGTTAGACTTGTTTGCTAATTGGATAATAACTCTTGTCTCTTTAAACGGTCCAAGATTCAAGGAGTCATATATATCGGACGACATCACACTAATGGAAGCTCCCAACTCAAGTAAAGCATGTTCAAACCTTTTGTTACCAATAGTAATTGGCACCGTGAAACCACCGGGATCCGTGCACTTTGTAGGCATCTTCTTCAAAAGCATAGCCGATGCACTCTCACCAACTTTAGTAATTACATTATCAAGCAACCTATCCTTCTTTGTGCATAATTCCTTCATGAACTTAGCATACCTTGGCATTGTCTTGATGGCCTCGATGAAGGGGATGTTGATTTATATCTTCTTAAAGATATCCATGAGTGCCTTGTCTTGAGCTTCCTTCTTGGACTTAGCAAAACGACTAGAAAAAGGAGGTGGAATAGTAAAAGTAGGAACCGGTTCCTTGTATTGGGCGGTTGGTGTAGCATTCTCCCTTGGTTCGGCTTCCTCCTTGTCTTTGACTACCTCTTCACTAGCTTCTTCATGATGACTTGGACTCTCTACTTATCTTCCACTTCGTAAAGTAACCGCATTAACATTTTCTCTTGGGTTCACAAATGGTTGTGAAGGAAGTTTTGTGGATGTTTGAGCTTTCATTAAGTTCATATCGGTCTCCAATTGTCCCATTTGAGTTTGTAAATCCTTGATTGCCAAACCGGTCCTTTGTTCCAAAGCTTTGATTGCCGAATTGGTATTTTGTTGGTTTTGTTGTAACATAGAAGTGAGACCTTGCATGCTTTGCATTATCACATTCAACTTTTCATCATTCGAAGAATCTTGATCCTTAACTTGTTGTGGTTGGAATTATTGTTGTTTAGGTTGGAAACGTGATTGTTGGAATCCACCTTGTTGCGCATATGGATTAGGAGACGCCGCTTGCTTGTTTGCATAGCTAAAGTTGGGATGATCCTTCCAACCGGGATTGTAAGTATTTGAGTATGGATCGTACCTTGGCCTTTGATTTGGATATAAGGCATTTACTTGTTCGGTTTCATCATCCGGAATAATTACCGCGGCCAATCGTTGCACTACATGTAGGAGCTGAATATCACAACAAATGATAACTTACGAAATTATGGAGAGAAAAGACATCTTGCGAGCAAAGAACATTTTGCGAGCAAAGGAAATCACGAGGAAAGCAAAGGAAGTTCGCGAAGTGAAGTTACTAAGGTTCGCAAGATAATTCTCAAATCCGAAATGGCGGGACAACACAACTGTCATCTTTTGTAAAATCATATAAATAGCCATTTAGGCATAAGAAAAAGGGGATACATATTTTGAGAGAGAGAGAAAATGTGAGGAGAGATTTATTTTCTTTATCATCTTCTTCCTTAAAAAACTAGAGCTCCAAATATTCATTAATGGAGTCTCAATTATAAAATCATGTAATTACATACAATCACTAGTGAAGCATCGTGGATGTAGATCACATTGATCGAACCACGTAAAAATCTTTGTGTCTCTTTTTATAATTTTAGTACTTTAATTCTTAGTTTCATATCAAATTAATTAAGTTTAGGAATCATTTTAATGGATTCTTATGAGGGTGTAGTTGTGATATAATCCGCAACTACATAATTGGCGCTATAAACAGGGACCTAACCTTGTTGGTTCAAGAAAGTTAGAAAAATTGGTTACTGTTGATGATGAATTGTACATCTATGAGTTTTGAAGACGGGAATGGAAGTTCTTTTATTTGCATCTTCAAACAACAAACGCATTTTAGTAGTTCAGGAAGAGAGATGTGGATATGGAGAAATTGTCAAGCAAAATGAAATTTACACAGGCTACGTCAACAATCGCTTCCAAAAAGGACAAATTTCTTCTCACTTTTCTTATTCTTTGTTTCATTTTTCAAAATTTGGGAATTTCAAAACACAAATTGAAAAATAAATTTTTTGCGATCTAAACTTTGCTTTTTGTAGAAATTTGATTTATTGTGGAAATCTTGAATTTAAAAATGTTTTGCTACGAATTTGTAGTAACGAAATTTCGTTTTACAAATTTTTTTAATGAATTTCTAAAAAGGTCAAACTTCGAGATTTTCTGTTGATTAGAAATTTACATTTCGCAAAAACAAAATTAAAAAGATTTTATTGAAAGTTTTCATTCTTCGTAGGGATAAATTATTCATTTTAATACCATACATCTTACTAACCAAATTCATTGATCGTTTTCATTTTGTGAAGTTCACTTTTGCGATTGTTAGAGTCCTTTTTCCTAGGATGGGAAAAAAAACATTTATGACTAAAAATTTCTGTGAGATTGACAGTGAATTGTTTCTTGCGATATTAAGCCAATTTGCGAGAGGGTATACCGGAAGGGATAGATGGAGTATAATTACGAAGATGGTGTTTTGAGAATATTCGCAGGAAATTACGAAGTCCCACCAAATGGTGTTTTGAGAATATATACTACTTGGAGTATACTACTCAAATTTATACTCAAATGTATACTCAAATTTACACTCAAATTTATCTCGTCATGGATGGGTTATGAGCAACACTCAAATTTATCTCGTCATGGATGGGTTATGAGCAACATGATATATAAGGAACATTAACTGGAGAAATGAATGACTATGGAGTGGCGAAGTATGAACTTCCAGTTCCAATGAAGTTAGACTTCTCAAAGCGAATCAACTTAGGAAAGAACCAAGAGAACCAATGAACTATCTTACTTCAAAGTTTGGCAAAACGAAAGGAGGCATTTTCAGAAATATCAAATTGCGAAGTATGGTTAACTCGTGATATCCAGACACTCCATCACCAGCCCGGCCAACCTCTCTATTCCAGAAATACGAAGTTCGTTCCTAAATACAGTGAAGGACAACCAACGACTCACTTCACCAACCAATAAAAAAGATATTACAATAAAGATCAACAAATTATTTGATCAACTCACAGGATTTAGTGCAAAACTAACAAAACTTCAAGTAAAAGAACTAATATCAAAGGCCGTTCAACTCAACTCACTGTTGATTGATACTCGGGTTTCTGAGACGCGGACAGAACTGACTGATGCTGCAAGATCCTAAAGTATTTTTGCTACGAACATCCGTCAGAGTTACTGGGTGGTTGTGAGCAGGTCGAGTTACTAACATCCGTCGGAGTTATTTGGGTGGTTGTGAGCGGAGTCGAGTTACGAACATTCGTAAGTTCTCGAGCATGTCAGAGTTACGAACATTTGTAGTATTGCTGTGAACATTCGTAAGTTATCATTTGTAAACATTTGCGAAGGTCATAGTTACGAACTAAAATGTTTTTGCAAAGTAAAAGGGTGGTTGTGAGCAGAAAAATGCCAGGCGCAAAAATGCTCTCAATGAATGGTCGTATCATGCCTGGATGTCCAATGGTAGGTGTTGCTGGATAGAATGAGTTTCTCTACAAATCAGTAGAATTTGTTGTTTATGAAGAAGTAGAATGAATAGATGAATTCAGAGACCAAATGCTACACGAATGAGAAGAAGTAGAATAAGCAGAAGAGAAAGGAAGGAAATGTTTACTGGGAGCAACCAAAGGCAAAAGACGTTTATTTTGTGAACCTTTACTTCGCAAGTTATTGATCATCATCACCAGTTTATGCGAAGGAAGAACAATAAAATTTCTATGGTATATCACCCAGGCACGAATGAGAACAACTATCAAAACAACTGATGAAGAATATAGTCTATGATGTAGTAGCTTATGTGTCAAAGAACTCTTGCGAAGAAGCAACACTATTCTGCGAAGAAAAGGGATATGTTTTTACGAAGGATAGTTCTGCGAAATATCAACTTGAAACAGTTAGCTGCATTTCATCATTCTTGAGTACTATGACGTTAGGCAGCTGTCAATGTAGAACCTTGACAAACAAAAATATAGAACCTGTAAACGCAAAGAAATGGAATTTAATCAATAAGAACGAACTCAACTCAGCAACGAAACAACATTATGAACTCCACTAGCTGAAAAGGAGCAAATTTCTCCCTTACTTCTCTAGTTTTATCTTTAATTATTTGAGCCTTGGAATTTCTAAATGAAGTTTAAGAAAATTATCTAAAACCAATTTACGTTCTTATGAGAATTTGATTTATCCAGTGAAATATTTTCATGCAGGAGCAGCGAAGGAAATATCTCTCAATTTTGAATACAGTCCATCACCATATTTCTTTAACGCAGGCAACATTATTCATTACGGGAAGACGCAGATGGAAAAACAATATTACAGCATGATCAATTTATTACTTACGAATAAGAAAATATCTCGCAAATGTTCACAAATACCTTACGAATCTTCGCAACATGAATACTTCGCAGATGTTCGTTTACTTCGCAAGATTTTTGGATATTTCGCAAGAAGAGAGTGGAAGATTATTTCGCAAGAAATGGCAAGTCATATACTTCGCAAAAGACAACAACAAGCCGTAAAAAGGTAGGTACCATTTCCTTTAATACTTTATTTACTAAGATAAAAGATTTTTGAAATTATATACTCACAAAATTTCTACAATTTCAAAGATTCCAAAACATTTTAAAGATTTTTTAGATTGGTAAAAAGCGACACAATCGCAAGATTCTAAAATTACTTCATCGCAAAAATTAAAAGATCTCAAAATTTTTCAAAGACTTCAAAATTGCAAAAAACAGAGAAAATTCAATTCCTATATTTCTATAGAATAATTTTGATTTAAAGATGTGATATGGATACTTCTCATACTTCTTATACTAAACATTTCATGAAAACATTCAACATTTTATATACATGAAAAATTTACGATGAATTTTTAAAAAGGCGAAAAAATACCGCCAAAAATAAATTGCGATTAAACTTTCATTAATTTGCGAATAAAAGACCGCAATCTGTGATCAGCCTCCAAAAAAGAAAGAGAGCCGCAGAAAATTTTATACAGGCAAACCTTTGTGGAGTACACCCTAGTTCGCAAAGCTATATTTCGTAAGAGGCAAAGTCCTAAAGTACGTCATTTAAGGGGTACCTATAAACTTGGCTAAGGGTAACCTAACACCACCAAGGGCCCTTAGTACATGGTAAAATTTTAGGGGTACAACCCAATAATGGGGTACCTATCCGGGTTAGACACCTTGGATTCTCACCTAATCTAGCGACATTACGCAATATAAAATGCGGTGTAAGAGGATTTAGGTTGGGCGACTAAGGCATACTTGTCTTTCCCAAGAAGTGCGAAAACGATCAAGGCGCCGAGGTACACGGTTGAGTCAAGAGTGCGGGTGAGGTTGAACCACATCTGCCATTTTTGACAAGTCTTGGCAAATGATGCACTTGGCCCAAAGATACCCCATAGGGTGCAACCTCGTAACTATAAGCCCTATAGGCAAAAAGGATAAGAGGTTGCGATCAAAAGATGGTTGTTGGCAGAACCGGATGGGAAGAGCTAACCTTGTATGGTCGATGTACGCTTCCTTGAAGGGGCAACCGGGGGGAAGATAAAGGGCAGCACCCTCCATTAGGGAGCTGATACGTGCTATAATACGCAAATGTCACGAGGCTTCTTGTTTGCGAAAACATAAAGGCTTGTCATATTTGTGCAACAAATGAAGTTCTGCGAGCATTCTAAAAAAAAAAAAAAAAAAGAAGAAGGAAAACATACAAAAAGAACTCGCAGAATGAAACAAAGAAGTTAAGATGAGATCAATGGGTTATTACATGAAAGTGTAAGAACGTCCTGCGATTTCATCGCAAGACGATAATGTCACGAGGTTGTATATTCGCAAGAATGTTCAGACTTGTTATATTATCGCAAATACAAAAATATTATTACAAAAGAGGTGGCAAAATAAGACCTTTACTTAGGAAGGCATGATAAGACCACATCAATTCATGAAATTTATTCCATCAATATCATTAAAGAATTTTTACAAGAATATATATCATGAAGTCCTAACAAAGAAGACAATTCCATCAAGATCATTGAAGAACTTTGAAGAGAATATATATTAAAGAAGACAATTCCATCAAGATCATTGAAGAATTTTGAAGACAATATATATCAAAGAAGACAATCCCATCAAGATCATTGAAGAATTTTTAAGAATATATATCACGAAGTCATACCAGAAGAGGCGATTTCATTCGCGAAAATACACAAGTAAACTTGCGAAGATGATTATATGAATGGAGGAAACTCAAAGATATATCAATTTTACCGCAGCAAAATGAGATAAGTAACACAAACATTAGCTATGCATCATAATAGATAAGCATTCTCATCATACATGCATCATACTTGCATCATAAAAGCATTGCATAAACATTTCATGGCATAAGCATTGCATAACATAATCATTACATAAATATTATATTCGCACAAGTATTTTACAAAATTTTACAGGATAATACCGCGAAACTTCGCAGAAACATTCATAATTCGCAACAGTATATTTGCAACACTATTCACAACACTATTCGCAATTCGAATTCACAACACTATTCGCAAGTTTCAAGTTCAGAAATTCGCAGAAATATTCAGAAGATAACAGGGTTACCACTTGAGGCAGAGGCAACATAACAATAGAGACGCAATTTAATTATTCAACATTTTCTCAAGAATTCTCCTTCATAGATAAAGAACAGAGGCAACTATGGATACCCAAGAAAATATTTTATGTTCTTTATCTTCTCAGAAAGAATCCTCACCAAAAATGGAATAATAATTTCACATGAACAGAGGCAATAATTTCACATGAACAGAGGCAATATTTATCACTCTCATCAAGGATATTTCATACTTCTTATATATTTCGAGGATTAAATACTTCTTATACTTCTTAAGGATATCTCATACTTCTTATATATTTCGAGGATTGAGTACTTCTTATACTTCTTAAGGATACCTCATACTTCTTATATATTTCGAGGATTGAGTACTTATTATACTTCTTCAAGGATATTTTATATTTCTTATACTTCATACTTCTTCAAGATACTTCGCAAGATGATACTTCTAATTACTTCTTAAAGCTTCAGAACTTCGCAAAAGAATAGAGGCAAGTATATACTTTTTGAGTTTGATATTCTTTCGCTCGTTCCTTCATCAACAAAGATCAAAGACTACTACAACGGATTTTTTCTTAAAGATCGCTCTTCAAGCAATATTCAAGAAAAAAGAGGCAAGATGTAGGAGCTGAATATCACAACAAATGATAACTTACGAAATTATGGAGAGAAAAGACATCTTGCGAGCAAAGAACATTTTGCGAGCAAAGGAAATCACGAGGAAAGCAAAGGAAGTTCGCGAAGTGAAGTTACGAAGGTTCGCAAGATAATTCTCAAATCCGAAATGGCGGGACAACACAACTGTCATCTTTTGTAAAATCATATAAATAGCCATTTAAGCATAAGAAAAAGGGGATACATATTTTGAGAGAGAGAGAAAATGTGAGAAGAGATTTATTTTCTTTATCATCTTATTCCTTAAAAAACTAGAGCTCCAAATATTCATTAATGGAGTCTCAATTGTAAAATCATGTAATTACATACAATCACTAGTGAAGCATCGTGGATGTAGATCACATTGATCGAACCACGTAAAAATATTTGTGTCTCTTTTTATAATTTTAGTACTTTAATTCTTAGTTTCATATCAAATTAATTAAGTTTAGGAATCATTTTAATGGATTCTTATGAGGGTGTAGTTGTGAGATAATCCGCAACTACACTACCCTCTCTATGTTGTTTAACCGGTGATCGGATTGTGAAGACGAGTCACTAACTTCATGCACCAACTTAACCATTGAATCACCTCTTGCATAGAATTGTTGCGAGTTTGCCGCCATACTTTCAATCAACTCGGTAGCTTCGGCCACCATCTTGTTCACTAGTGCACCACCACCGGCGGCGTCAAGAAGATATTTATCACTTGTTTGGAGACCTTCATAGAAGTATTGGATTATCATGGCGTCACTAAATTGATGGTGTGGACAACTTGCCACCAATATCTTGTACCAATCCCAACATTCATATAATGACTCTCCCACATGTTGTTTCATCCCACAAATCTCCTTGCGAATTTGAGTAGCTTTTTATGCGGGAAAATATCTCTCAAGGAAAATTTTCTTCATCCCATTCCATGTTGTGATACTTCCGGAAGGAAAATAGTACAACCATTCCTTAGCATTGCCCTCCAAAAAGAACGTAAAAGCTTTAAACTTTGCTCCATCCGAATTAATATCCGGTGGAAGCATGGCCATGACTATGGTATTGAAGTCCATAAGATGTTTGTTTGGGTCTTCATTCACCATGCCATGAAACTTTGGTAATTCTCTAATCAACCCCGGCTTGATCTCTAAAGTTGAGTTAGTTTGGATACACCATTGTTGTGTATCGAGCTTGTGACAAGCTAGGTCTTTTAGTGTACGATCACCCATTACTTCTTCTTCTATGTCCGAATATGCGAATTCACTTGATGTAGAACGAGGAAGCGGAGTATTAACCGCTCGAATGAAATCCTTTAGTTGAGTGCCGGATCGAAGACGTATTGGACTCGGTCTTCCCTTTTTAAGCATTCACCAAAGATATAGTACCTACAACAAGGTTCACAAAACTAAGTTAGATATGGTATAGAATCTAACAAAGCAAGAATAAAGCAAAAATAAAAATAAAAACAACTAAAATCGTCCGTTTCTCCCCGGCAACGACGCCAAAATTTGATGCGTGTCGTAACCACAACAAATTAATTAATATTTTACTACCTAATTAACAAGTAATATAGGGTAGTCAAGATCGATCCCACGAGGAGAAAGAGATTATAGTTGTCTTATAATGTCACAAAAACGGGGGTATTGGTTCAAGATTTTAAAAGCAAAATAAATAAACAAAGCAATTAAAAGTGTAAGTTGAATTCAATAAGAGAGAATAGATCAAGGAATCCTTCTTCGCTGCAAAACAATGATTAAAGTTATGTTCTTTTCCACTTTTTATTAGTCATAGATTATCACCAACCATAGGATATCATGTTCGCTTAGCTAACCCCCAAATTCCTTTTTTCACCGAGTAACAAGTCCGCTTAGTTTTCAGATTCTATTCAAAAGAACCACCTTGAGGTTCGCTTACAAGATGTAATTCCCCGAACGTATTAAGATTTATGAACTTAGGTTTAGTACTAGTAGTTAGACTTGGTTCGCTTGGTCCACTTTCTAGCGTTGTTTTCACACACAATTTCTCCACGGAATCCCTCCGCAAGGTCTTGTGTTTTCTACTTGTGTAAAGAGTCAAGAAACTATTACGTATTCCCTAACTTTCACTAGCTTTAGATTAAATTAACAAATCAATTTAGCGTGCACTCCAAACAACCTATCAATCAATCACAAACATTAATATTAGTAAAAATAAACGATAATCATATGAAAAACTTCAAAGTAGAATTGAAACAAAACTCAAATCATATATTAAGAACTAGGAATTCATCCTCAATCAATAAGAAAATTATCTACTCATAGTTTGGAGTTCACACAATAATAATAATTATTATTAAGGAAGAAAGAAAAACTTATTGAAAAGATGATGGTTGCTCCTTCCTCCAATCCTTGTGCACTTTAACTCCTTCTCCAATGTAGATATGTGTTTGAAAGTTGTAGAGAACTCCTTTATTTATAGGCTTCAATACTCTCCATATCTTTGTAGGAAAAGAATCCACATTCCATAAGAACACCACTTTCCCAATTTGAGCCATATTCCAATTTCTAGTCCAATTCTCCAAAACTTCAAAGTTTTCATCCAATTCCCAATTCTAAGTCTTCACACACATGAGAGAAGTCCACACAAAATTCTGCATTTTTGGTCACCGGAAAACTGGGTTTTTGGCCGGAAATAGGCCGGAATCCGTCATCGCCGTTCACCTGAGATTTTCCCCCGTCGACGGAATATTCAGTCAGTCCACCGTTAGGACTAACGGTCAAAATAACAGTCTCAATTAGTCAAAAAGTCAAGTCAAAGGGTGAGTTAGCTTCTTAGTCAGCTGAGTCCGCTGAGTTTTTGGATCGGATCGGTCATCGGAATCATTCTGAATCGGTCACCGTCGGCTACCGAGTCAACTGGACGGAATGGAAAACCGACCGAGTTTCGGCTGTTTACAGGGAATTTCCGGCCAATTTTTCAGGCCATTCTTTCTTCACCTGTGACAAGCTTAATCATATATCTAATTTAGCAGTTCACTCAACATCAACAGATCCAGCTCCAACCCATTTACAGGACAAAACCCTTTTTGCTTCCTTATCTGAATTACAGTAGCAGCAGCTCACCATCTTCTACATACCCTGATTTCATCCATCTCTTCTCTGCAATTCCATCTCTATCAGTTGTAGTGACCACCAACATCTCCTCACCGTCTTCTAAATACCAACAAAGACAACAGATTTATTCCAATCTCTCTCTGTAATATCCATAACCCATTATGTAATTCGAGCAACATCACATCTTGTATTTTAATTCAAACTCTTCAGGTATTAAAAATCGAATTCATCACACACCCAACTTGAAATCTTCTACCGATTCACCATTACTTCATTTATCTCTTCAATCTTCCTCTTCATCTACATCAATGGCACCAACAACTTCATAATCTTCCACTTTCGCCAACCCCATCTCAAATTGCAATTCCTTAATTCGACAACAACACAGATTCGAACCCATTCCGCCATTTTCAATTCTTCCACAAACCCTCTTCTCGAATTACTTTCTCAACTCGATTCAACAGCGGTAAAAAGAAACTATTTCAAATCGAGAGCAACCTACCATTTCTTCTTATCTGTTTCGATTTCAACATCTCACAGATCCATAGCAGCAGGAATGAGCTCTTCTTCAAATCAAAACCTTTCTTCTCTCGACTATCTCAATTTCTCAAATTCAGCAGACGTCAACTTTTCTTTCTTTTCCTCCCAATTTCAGCGTAGAAATGAATGAGAAGAATGAGAGAATAACATTCTCGGTTTTAGGGTTAGGTGGTTTGGATGGTTACACCCTAGGGACAGTGACCACCCCAATTGGGTGCTAAGAGCATACGCGTTTTCTGGATAAAGGCTACCTTAAATGACAACCCCTAACCACAGCTAGACAGTATTTAGCACTCCTCCAAAGAGCCGCCCCTTAACCATTACCGGGCCCCAGATAGCGTTTTCCCATGAAATTACAAATTTTCCCTTTTTGCTCAACTTTGATGATTTCTTCTTCTTTTCCTCCATGCGAATCTGGAGTACCTAATAACTCAAAAACACACGTAAAATACATAATTTACTAGAAAAATAGCAAAGAAAGCATAAACTCTAAGGATAGTAAATACGGTGTATTCTACACCTATCAGTTATCTATGGTCACGTATTAGTGCTGCATAATATACTTCTCCAGTTAAGACCTCAAAATACTTCAAAGACAATATTCATTCATAACGATCCTCTACATAATGTTAACAATGATGATCCCCTGTAAATCAAATCTTTGATAGAAAACAAATATTCTAAATTGATATATAACCCTTGCACAAAAGTGTTCATACCTTGGTAATATGTGTAGCGTTTTTTTCACAACTCTCTCTCGAATGCCGATTCGTCTGATCTGTTTTACCTATATTGTTAAGGTTGAGAAAATCATGATTTGATGGCATATTTGGTAAACAAAAGGAGATGATTTAGGTTAGTTATCGATCTTTGAATTGAATGTTTAGTGCGTCAATTTTTTTTTAAAAAAACTTGAAAAGGTATTTAACGTTTTCGAAACTGGGAAATTTATGGTAAAAACCGAGAGTTTATGGTAGGGGTGAATCCTTCGTAGCCGTCTAATGACTCCTCCATCCGGAGCATCCCAACCTTCGGATCGGGTCTACATTAAATGTCATTCGTCTGATATATTTTTTCATCATGGACATAAACCTCATACCTTTTTATAACAATGATAAATTATGACTCCGTTTTAATTTGGGAATCTATTTACGGAGATAGAGAGGGTTGGGTTAGATATAGTTGGCCAGAGAGATGATTCCTACTTAACATTCCCATAAGTTTCTTAACCGTCCAATCCAAAACTCCATCTGAAGCATCCTGTCCTCCAGATGGGGGTCCTCATCGAACGACGTCCGTCTGATAGGATAATAATGATTCTCTACATACTTTGGTTTCAATCCGTGTATTATTTTTTTCTCCGTGATGGACACCACGGTCAGTGAGTTGTTGGCTTTGTCTAATTTAGTTATCTTGGCATACCTTTTCCCAGCGTGCAAATTGTGCTTCCGATCTGGATCGCTGGAAAATCAAAAAGTAGGCAACTTACTTTACATAAACTAAAAGGATAATAACGATCCGCTGCATAATGTTAACAATGAATGATTCCCTGTATATCTAATCTGTTGATGTCTCTACTATGAAAAACAATGATTAATGTCAAGGTTTAACAACACAATCAGTATGTAGAACTTATAGCCTATATACTTGGTAATGTAAAGGTCATGTTTGTTAAATATAAAGATCGGTTGAAGGAATTGGTGAGCTTCTTTTCAACTGAACAGACATTAAACTCATATAAAATACAAATTTCTAATCATAAATAAGTTTCTTAATTCATCCCAATATCCTCGATGTGAACCAAACTCTCTTGACATGAGAAAAAAGCATTATAGAGATGTAAACTATGATCCTAACCATTACTCTCTACTACAAACCACTTGGGCATGGGCGGCATGGCAATTTCTAGATATGCAAACTCCAAATAACAGGAGATTTTAACTGTATCAATAGAATGGCACTCTACTATGCCAGAAAGCAATCCCTATATTCATAGATCGTTATGAATTCAAAGAAAAGGGGTTCGTCAATCCCAAGATTTATAGTTAGATGAACAATCTGTGCGTGAAATCGAAGTATTAGTTATCTATGGTCACGTATTAGTGCTACATAATATACTTCTCCAGTTAAGACCTCAAAATACTTTAAAGTCAATATTCATTCATAACGATCCTCTGCATAATGTTAACAATGATGATTCCCTATAAATCAAATCTTTGATAGAAAACAAATATTCTAAATTGATATATAACCCTTGCACAAAAGTGTTCATACCTTGGTAATCTGTGTAGCGTTTTTTTTTTCACACCTCTCTCTCGAACGCCGCTTCGTCTGAGCTGTTTTACCTATACTGTTAAGGTTGAGAAAATCATGATTTGATGGCATTTTTGGTAAACAAAAGGAGATGATTTAGGTTAGTTATCGATCTTTGAATTGAATGTTTAGTGCGTCAATTTTTTTTAAAAAAAAACTTGAAAATGTATTTAACGTTTTTGAAACTGGGAAATTTATGGTAAAAACCGAGAGTTTGTGGTAGGGGTGAATCCTTCATAGCCGTCTAATAACTCCTCCATCAGGAGCATCCCGACCTTCGGATCGGGTCTACATTAAATATCGTTCGTCTAATAGATTTAGTCATCATGGACATAAACCTCATACCTTTTCATAACAATGCTATTCTCGGTAGGTGTTAATCGTTTGACTACACATCACAAAATTTTTTTTCAAGAAATATAATTTTTCTTTCCATTCCGCATCTAAACTTGGGTTTAATTCGTAATAGACTTCTTTGTTATTAACTCATTCTGGCTTGACTTGGCATCTATTTATGGAAGCCTTCCCAAACAAGCTTGCCAAAGAAGGAAGCTCACCTTTGTGGCCAAGCTATAGACCAGATTTTAGACTTAGCCTATAAACCCGCAGTTATCCTCTCCCTATCCCTATATATAAAAACCCTATCTCCTCACATTCAGTCCCTCCCCTATTTTTCCTTTTTTTTTTTCCTCTTTTCCTTTCTTTAAGAGTTTTGTTTTTTCTAGGGTTTAGGCATTTAACAACTCTCTCACCACCACTATCAGTTTAACATGGAAGATGGTGCTCCACGTCGACCTACTGCCGCTGCTTTACGTCGAGCTGCTGCCGCAGCTTTAAAGAATAAGCTTCAGATTTTGGCCGGACAATATTCTGATGTTCTCGAAAGTCTTCCACCAACCGTTAGGAATTGTGTTGATGCTTTGACAGAGATTCAGAATTTCAGACTAAACATGACGAAATAGAGGCCATTTTTTTTAAAGAGAGAGCAGAACTTGAAGCTAAGTACCAGAAGATGTATGAACCACTTTACAGCCAGAGGTTTTATATTGTGAATAACGGTCTCGTCGAAGCTGACAAAGAAGCAGATAAAGACGCAGCAGAAGTAGAGAAAGGTGTTCCATATTTTTGGCTCAGTACGATGAAGACTAATGAAGTACTAAGAGAGGAGATCAAAGAGCAAGATGAAGATGCTCTCAAGTATCTGAAAGATATCAAGCGGTGCGAGATTGAAGAAGGAGAATCCAAGGGATTCAAGATTGAATTCCTTTTTGATACCAATCCCTATTTCAGTAATACTGTCCTGACAAAAACTTATCACTTGATCGATGATGTTGAGACGATTGTGGAAAAAGTAGTATGTACTGAAATTGAATAGAACGCTGGGAAGAGTTTGACACAGAAAGTGGTGAAGACGAAGTGTTGAGATTATTAGTCCCACATTGTCTGGTTATCTAAGATCATGCGGTTTATAAATCTGACATGAAGATGGTTTTTTTATTTTAACATGAAACGAACTTGTAACTGCCCCTCAAACTGTTGTACTAAAGCTGGTGGTGAAGATAGCTGGTCTTTTGAACTGATGTATAAGAAAATTGATATTTCTCTTCAAATTCATAGTATGAGATAGTAAAAATACCTCTTCAAATGGTTGTATGAGATAGTCGAAATACCTCTTCAATTGGTAGTGTTGGTCTGTTTTGGTTAACAGACATAATTGGTATTGATCTGTTGGTTGACAGATATAAGTGGTATTGATCTGTGTTGGTTAACAGACATAATTGGTAATGGTAGTGTTCTGTGTTGATTAACATATACAAATGGGAATGATAGTGATAATGATAATGTTGTTTAACTGATTTTGAAGAAGGTTTTTTTTTTATGCTGATATAAAAGTGGTTGTGATGGTGGTGATTGGTACAGCGGAAAAGCGAGGGGATTGAATCCTCCTGATACCAACTTAGAACATGATATTTGGTGAATATATTCCACAGAAACCTTGTGGAGATTAGACTCTTATTTATACTTATCAGAAGTTGTTACAGATGCTAAATAAATGCTAACAAATAATGTACGAGTTTAAAGATAACTTAAAGACCTAGTTACAAGGCTATAGACTAGAGTCGTTACATTCTTCTACTGACTGAGGTTGTTGAGAGTCTTTAGCACAGATAACTGTGGTATCCTTAACATTCCCCCTCAAGTTGTACTAGAGCTGGCGAAGGTGCAACTTGCTACGTATAATCTGAAATCTTGCTGCTGGAAGACTCTTAGTAAAGATGTCCTCCAATTGATCCCTGGAGTTTATAAATCTGAAGACTGTGAAAGTTTCTTCAATTTCTTTAATCCTCCCCGAGTCCCTAATGGAAAGGATGTCGACGAAAATATAGCTGAAGAACTTCAAAATCAAATGGAGCAAGACTACGATGTTGGTTCCACAATTCGTGACAAGATCATCCCACATGTCGTGTCGTGGTTCACTGGACAAGCTGACCAAGGTGAATATTATAAAGTAAATAATACCGATGATGAGGTGGAAGACGAAGAAGATGATGAGGAGCAGTTTACATAGTCATTTATTTTGTGTTAGGTTAAATGCTGCAAGTAAGTTTTTTTTTTTTTTTTGTAGCTACTACTACTTCTATGTGATATCCCCAAATTAATTTACAACTTAATCATTATTTGTGTCCCATATTTTACACTTGTAAATTAAGAATGCAGCAATCACTTGAGATTAATCTTACTTCATGCCTTCACTGCTGGCGCATGTTTAGATAACGCTAGGCACACAATTTTGAATCATATGTGTTAATTTGTGGTGATCATATAAAATAAGTTTTGCCTTCGTTAACATCCGGGCATTTGGTCTAGTGGTATGATTCTCGCTTTGGGTGCGAGAGGTCCCGAGTTCGATTCTCGGAATGCCCCTTTTACGAAAACGTGGCATTATTTTAAGGTGTTTTTGGTCACTTGACAAGGTGACAGTTTATATTTCGAAACCAAACACGCTCTGAATCTTTTCCCTTTTTGTATGGCTAGGTTTTGTTTTTTCTCTTGTGTTGGATCGAGTAAGGTGCAGCGCTTACATTCGGAGAGAAGAGATGGTTATACATACCTCATCTTCTAAACCCTTATGTAGTTCTTATTTATTGATTTTTTGGAAATTGGTTTTGGTTGTGATAATCTTCAATTTGGTTATGTTATTGCTTGAATTTTTTGGTATATTCAAAAAATAATATATAAATAGTTATGTTATTGCTTGAATTTTTTGGTATATTCAAAAAATAATATATAAATAAATAAATCTTTACTATCATCGACGAAATTATGGGTAATGAGTTATTGTTGTGTGGAACATTTGTTCTCTGTGTTCCAACAGAGGATCGGAGGTTATACAGCAATCAAGTCGTCAAGAATATACTGGTGAAAGTTTAATGATATATGCGGGGTATATGTTTTGGTTTCAGGAACTGAAGGTGTTGAAGCAGACCAATCTGAATTTCAGCATAGTGTTGCCAATGTTCGTGTATTCAATCCAAAAGAGCTTATTGTCGCCACCACTGATGCGTTCGATCCAGGACGCGATTTAGGTCAAGGAACATTTGGACGTGTGTATAAGGGTGTTCTGGAAGATGGATAGGTAAGAGTTGTATGTTACCTATTCTTAACAAATCTAGTCCCAAGTGAATAGATGGACTAACTTAAATTTCAGGAAGTTGCCGTGGCCGGAGGTTCGTATGCTCAGCTGCATCGAGCACTCTAACCTCATCAAGATGATTGGTTACTGTGATAAAGGGAATGATCATTTTATTGTTTATGCGTTTATGCCATTACGATCTTTGAATCTTCACTTACATGGTAGCGTTTCTCGGTTCTCACCATCTAGTGTAACATGACATTCTAAATCAATTATAAGAAGTAATTAACTTGGTCTTCTATATTGTAGACCTTAAACCAGGCAAGAAGCCTCTAGACTGGAAGAGTAGGATGAAGATAGCAGAAGGTGTTTCCAAAGCTTTAGAGTATTTGCATGATCAAAATGATCCTCCTATAATTTATGGTGGCTGGAAAAAAGCCGGTATTTTACTCGATGAAAATTATAAACCAATGCTGTCAAATTTTGAGTGTGCAAAACATGGTCCTAAATGTGTTTACATCAAGCCGGATGGAAGGCTCCGATACGGTTATAATGGTTGTATCGAGTTACGTATGACCGGCACACTTACTTTGAGATCTGATATCTACAGTTTTGGTATTGTTTTGCTTGAGTTGATCTCTGGGCGGAAGGTAATTGATAAAACCAAAACCGATAAAGAGCACTTTATTCTTGCAAGGGTAACTTTTTTCTCCACTTTGTTCACTGTCTATTTATGACCGCATCCAATCTGGAGAAAGTGAAGCACCTTTTTGGTTTTGCAGGCACGGCCGTTACTTAGTGACAGTGAGAAGTTCCCAGAAATTGCTGACCCACTCATGGAAGGACAGTATCCACGTCGGGAACTTGTCCAAGCTCTTGATCTTGTGAAAATGTGTGTACAAGAAGAACCTCACAAAAG
This sequence comes from Papaver bracteatum, assembly GCA_023529315.1. Classification (NCBI taxonomy): domain Eukaryota; kingdom Viridiplantae; phylum Streptophyta; class Magnoliopsida; order Ranunculales; family Papaveraceae; genus Papaver; species Papaver bracteatum. Next base: position 249,406 of record JAJJWX010002127.1, on the reverse strand, counting down.
ACCAAGTGCAGCATAAGTTGTGACTACTCTTTCGAATTTAGTGTCTCAAATTTACGAAGAAACACAGGGTACAACCGCATCTGATCAATTTACTCCGTCAACCACGGTACATAGAGCATAAGCAGTTGCGTAGGTAAAATTTTGGGATGAGAGTAGTAGTAAAGTCATAGAATAATGATGATTTCTTGTTGAATGAAGTTACACAAGAGTTGATGATAAGATTCTCGGAAAGGGGCAACATTGTAGCAAGGTTGGTGGACTACAAGTGGGTTTCCTTACTTTTTTTTCAATTGCAGAAAGTTTAAATTGCATCAATGACATGTATCGAAACTTGAGTTTTGTTCGAAATAGTTTTTTTTTTTTTCTCAAAGACTTCATGTTATATGAACTGATTCTTGCTTGACTTGGCATGTAATTTATGAATAGGCTATTAAATTTGACATTAGTTTTGAATGCTACACTGTTTAATTTTGCTGATGCTGAAGTCCTTTATGAAAATAGAAGTTTTGAGTCCGCTGGATGTAGCATCAAAAGAAACAGGAAGCAGTCTTTATTCGAACTTGCAATAAAATCAAAATTGTTGAAGAGCTTCAGGAATTCGGAGCTTAAACCTCTATTAGTCGAGTTCACCCTTTCTTATTCTTTTTTCTTAAAACCATATATAAATTTATGCAAGTTGCCATTTGGTGTTGCTACCCATGACTTGAACTTTCTAATAGGGCCTACTGGTTTTTGCGCATTTGGGAACGTGGCAGCTCGCCATGTCCAGCGTGTCTCCCTTGCTACAGTAAATCAATTGATTCGTCATGGGAGAGTGAAGAAACGGCATAAAACACAAAGTCGAGGTTTGAGTAAATGTCCCCAGAAAGCAAGGAGTATCTCTTAAAGTTGACGAGAGATTGCAAAAACAAACAAATGCTGGCAAACGAAAGATGGCCATATTACCCTTGAGTAGTGGCCTAGACGTAACTTGACTCATCCCTGGCGAGGGGCACAACTTAATCCAACACAGCATTGTCTTAGTTAGAGGAGGTAGAGTTAAAGATTTTCCAGGTGTGAATTACCAGTGCTTTTGAGGAATCAGGGACTTGAAGGGCATTCTAGAGAGGAAAACAGGTAGAGTACGGCACAAAAGGCACGAATAAAACATGAAAACAGAATCCAAATAATCAAATTTAGTGAAAAATGCCTTGCACTGTTGCACACATGGAAGCAGTGGTGCAAATATTTGCCCAAATACTATGAATCATAAAAAGTGAAAGTAACTTAATAATTAATATTAGATATTAGTAAAAGTTTGCCCAAATATATGAATCATAACTTAATAATTAATATTAGTAAAAGTTTCAAGTGCCCCAATAGGAGTTTTTGAATCACAATGCAAGTGCAACTCTTGTACAATTTTTGGATCACAAGGCATATTCCGACTATATTTTGCCAAATATAGGGTCAACAGACAAAATGTGGATCATGATACAGACTAATCTCATTTAATATGAACAACTACTTTTCGGTCAAGAGTAGATGATCCAGGGTTGCCCTTGTCTACATTGAGCATTTGTGTAGATATAATATGGCATCATCCCAAATAAAATTGAAGATAGAAAAAATATAGAACGAGATCACGTTTAAAATGATTTATTCCCTTGAATTTGTTCAGCATAGTTACTTAAACTGATGCGCATCATTTAACAAAAACAAGATTTGCAAACATTAAGAAAAAATACCCAACATTCAAGAAACTGATGATAGTTGATTCTTGCATGTGCATTGATAAAATATTGATTGTATAATCATCGACCACTATTGACTGCCTTCATTTCTCCTTGCTTGCACACCAACTCCATTGATTATCAGCCAAACGTTCTCTACGCCGCCAAGGATTACATCAATTGTTTCAGATTCATTGAAAACTATCTTAGCGAACATTGATTGTGTTTGTGGTGGTTTTATTTCTTGCATATCGATTCTTTCTATGCAGTCCCCATGCATCCTGCAATAATTTCAACAAAACTAAATCAATTAACAATCAATTGTTAATAGTTGAATAAACTCAATGTTGGATGTATAATTATTCTTACCCGACAAAATACTCTCGCAATTGATCTTCACTAATTGGAAATCCTGTAGTGAATGTAATGAACATAGTTCGTTCACTAGGTGGAGTACTAACTCGTACTACCTGTGGTTCCTCCAGTGTAGGCACCGAAGAAGAGCCCCCAAGTTCATCAAATAATCTCTGACTATATACGGTAGTATTTGCAGCATTCCCTGACATCGCTTCTATGAAAATATCTTCAAACAAAGTACAGCAGAGATTTTTTAATTTGTTCTTGATTTCGATAAACGGAAGTGTTCCATCGTGATACAGATTATTCATAGGTAAAAACGCCCGAGATCCGACAGCGTGTATCAATCTTAACGTTATCGGCATCTCAATTAGAGAAGAAGGGGGTGGATTCCTGGTGACTATATGATATACTAACAATTTCGCCTCTTCAAAGGCTGAATTAATGATATCACTTGGATATGACAGTAACATAGGGATGACATTGGGATATCCAAGGTCTTCCATGAAGAGCCAGAGAGCCATCACAGCCATACAGACTAAAGGTTCCTTAAGCATGTTGACTGTAAGTTTTCTGTACATGTCTCTATCTATCTTGTAAAGAGATCGTAATTCATCAATAGTTATCTCCTCACTGGAACTGGAACCGGAACTGGAACTGGAAGATGACATAATTATTTGAGAAACGACCGACAGATGAAATGTGATGGGTGGTGATAATGGGATTACTGGTTTGAATTATATATAGGGTTTTCAGGTGTCTTTTGGTGTTGAAATGTGTGTCTCCTACAAAGAGATGTGTCTTTACAGTTCGCGCCGTCTCTTGTTTCAGTCACAAACGGTTCATCCAAATTACAACGGGTCGTTGTTGCTTACAAAGCAAATCTTATTGTGCAAGAAAACGTGGCATTATTTAAAAAGGTTATTTTGGTCACTTGATAAGGTGACAGTTTATATTTCGAAAGTCGAAACCAAACACGCTCTGAATCTTCTTCTTTCGCACAATTTGTGGATGGCTAGATTTCGGTTTTTCTCTTGTGTTGGATCCTGTAAGGTGCAGTCGAATTCCGAGACAAGAGATGGTTATTTATTTTTTTTTGAATGGAAGAGAAAATTTTATTAAAGCTAAAAGAATTTACAACAGTCTACAAAATGTAGACAAGATAAACAACAACTAGAAAACAAGCGTAAACTTAGAAAAAAACCGTCTCCCAATTGCTAACAGTATAAGAGAAGTTGTTTGTTTAAATGCAAGGATGATCATGGAAACATAAGTGTGACAATAATTGTCACAGCGTTGCAAATCTGTTACGAATTCAGAAATGTGGCAAATCTGGATAGCGTGACAAAATTGTAACAGCAATATAACAAGAAAAAGAATAGTCGGAGCTTGTGGCAGAAGCTTGACGAAATGAAAGATTGTGAGAGAATCTGGATAACCAAAGAAGTGTTACAGTTTTTGAACAAAAGCGTGGACTGGAACAAAGATGAATAGAAGAAGAAACAACAAAAATGTTGTGAAGAAACGGAAGCAATCACCAAGTGGTGATGAGATAGAGAACAACAAAAGTGGGTGAAAATCCTATGAGTTGTCCAAAGAGTACAAGAAGTATTTTACTGAAACGAAGAGGACCGCAATGTCCCTAAACTACGATGGAACCCGTATGTTCTAAAACTACGAAGAGGACCGTAATGTCCCTAAACTACGAAGAGGACCATAATGTCCTTAAACTTCCGAAGAGGACCGAAACGTCCTTAAACTATGAAGAGGACCGAAACATCCTTAAACTATGAAGGGGACCGAAACGTCTACGATAAAGAGAAGTTGGAAAGTAGGTGTTGAGGGGGAGTGTTGAATATTCAACACCAACTTAGTCAAGTGTTCACATCTATCTAAATTAACCTAGAAATATCTAGGATGTCTAGAGTCAATGTTAGACAATTAACATGTGTAAAATGAGTGTTCTAGAGTTAGACAAATCAAACAAGAATACTAGATTGTCTAGTAGTTGGTTTGGTTGTTAGCCTCCAAGGCATAGTTCTCCTCCATAGGCTTTCTTTTGTAGCCTATAAATAGGCATGTTGTATTCATTTGTAAGTAAGTAAGGTAGCAAGAATCAATCAATACAAAGTTCAAGTTACAAAGTCCTTGCTTCCACCCTTCACTATTAGAGCTCTAGGAGCTCTATACGAGCAACACCACGATGCTCGTATATCTCCGAAAAATATTATCAAGGTTTCTAAATTCTTGATAAGAGTATAAATTTTAACTACAACAACTAGAAAACAAGTGTAAACTTAGAAAAAAAACCGTCTCCCAATTGCTAACAGTATAAGAGAAGTTTCTATGCACCCTCTTCCCAAAAGCATTTGCCCAACCTAAAACTAGAATTTTAGCCTCAGAAGCCAGCTCCTTATCAGTCTTAAAGCTGTAATTAGCCTCAAGAGATGGTTATCGTAAATACCTAATCTTCCAAGTCCTTCATTAGTTTTTATTTATTGATTTCTTGGAAATTGGTTTTGGTTATTGCTTGAATTTTTTGGTATATGCATTTTTTTTCTTCTATCATCAATGAGATTATGGATAATGAGTTAAGAATGGTCAGAGTTTAATGATATATGCGGGGCATATGTTTTGGTTTCAGGAACTGAAGGTGTTGAAGCAGACCAAGCTGAATTTCAGTGTAGTGTTGCCAATGTTCGTGTATTCATTCAAACCAAAAGAGCTTATTGTCGCCACTGATGCGTTCGATCCAGGACGCGATTTAGGTCAAGGAACATTTGGACGTGTGTATAAGGGAATTCTCGAAGATGGACAGGTGAGAGTTGTAAATTACCTTTACTTAGCAAATTTAGTCCCAAGTAATAGATGACTATTCAATGTTACGACTAACTTAAATTTCAGGAAGTTGCGGTGAAGTTTTATGATCTGGCAGATATGTGGGCGGAGGTTCGAATGTACAGCTGCATCGAGCATCCTAACCTCGTCAAGATGATATGTTACTGTGATAAAGGGAAAGATCATATTATTGTTTATGAATTTATGCCTTTACGATCGTTGAATCTTCACTTGCATGGTAATTAAGGTTTCTTGGTTGTCACCATCTCATGGATCATTACATGGTAAATCTATTATAAGAAGTAATTAACTTGGTCTTCTATATATGTTGTAGACCTTAAACCAGGCAAAAAGCCTCTAGACTGGAAGACTAGGATGAAGATAGCAGAAGGTGTTGCTAAAGCTTTAGAGTACTTGCATGATCAAAAGGATCCTCCTATAATTTATGGTGGCCGGAAAAAAACCGATATATTACTCTGAAAATTATAAGGGTTTTGTTAACTTGTGCACCCATGCACAAGAAAACACCCAATCATTGCATTGGGAAGGTGCAAAACCAATTAAAAAAAAAAAAAAGAGATGTGTCACTTGCATTGAACAAAACAAAATTAACATACACCATTTCTCTTATTAAGAGTGAAGTTTTGTATTCTTTAATACAAGTGACACCATCTCTCTTATTTTTTTAATTGGTTTTACACTTTCCCAATACAATGATTGTGTGTTATCTTGTGCATGGGTGCACAAGTTAACAAAACCCAAATTATAATCCAAAGCTGTCAAATTTTGAGTGTGCAAAATATGGTCCTGCTGGGGATTACAGCACGCTGTTTTCAGAGCTGCGATACGGTTATACTGCTGGTTCCGATATATGTATGACTGGCACACTCACTTTGAAATCTGATATCTATAGTTTTGGTATTGTTATGCTTGAGTTGATCTCCGGGCGGAAGGCTTGTGATATAACCAAAACCCATAAAGAGCACTTTATTCATGCATGGGTAGCTTTTTTCTCCCCTTTGTCCACCATTAATTTATTCTTTTATCCAATTTAGAGAAATGAAGCACAAATATTTTCGTTGTGCATTTCCTTAACATATCACCTTTTTGATTTTGCAGGCACGACCGTTACTTAGTGACAGTGAGAAGTTCCCAGAAATTGCTGACCCACTCATGAAAGGACAGTATCCAAGCCGGGGACTTGTCCAGGCTCTTGATCTTGTGAAAATGTGTGTACAAGAAGAACCTCTCAAAAGACCTTTTATAGCAGAAGTTGTTATTGCTCTTTCAAGTTTAGTCTCCCAAATTTACGGAGAAGCATAGGGTACAACCGAAGCGGACCCATTTACTCCGTTAACTATGGTGCATAGAGCACAAGCAATTGCATAGGTAAATTTAATTATGTGACGGGATCAAGTTGTAGTGAATTCATGGAACAACGATGATTTCTTATTGAATGAGTTAATTTTCTCAGTAAGTGGTAACAGATTGTGTAATTTGCTAAATCAGTGGTGTGGACATGGTTGGACAGAGGGACGTCATACATTATGGCTTAACGCATAATGTTAACAGATTGTGTAATTTCACTAGTCAATGTAGTCATGGCCCGAAGTCACTTTTACGCCCAAAATACGAGAGAAATTACTGTGGTGAGACATTTTCTCTCTCAAAACCCTACAATACATGGAAATTTTTTTGGTGGTGAAAAACAACTACTTTACCGGATGTGCTAGGGGTGGACTAATAGAGGTGGACCAAATCCTCCACCATAGGGCATAGGATATGTTAGGGATAGAGTTTTTAAAATCCGAGTGGGATCCCAAAACAACATCTAATAGCTAAATTTTGCACTTTTGTTATAGGGAGGGAGTTTTTTTATCAAGGGAGCGGAGAATCCATAATTGACTCACTGATTTAAGAGTGAGTTGAATTCTAATATTTTTCGGACCAAAATCTCCTTTAAACTCGGTAGATATACCCCTCACTGGTTTTAGTTTTCCTATCAACAGAGAAAAAAAAATCCCTAAAATCTCAAAATCTCAAACACTCAAATTCCTCCAAATTCATTCATGATCATCAACTCTGAAATCGTAATGCTTTTGGATACTTTTTAACTGGATCTATATCTCCCACAGAGTTAAGAATAAAATGACAGGTACATATATTGATTTTGAAGGTTGGGAAGATGACAATCAATCCATAACACTTCCTCTTCCATTATGTGAATCTCTTCCATCAAATGTGCCCGAGTTTGCCGGAAAAGAAGAATCCCAGGTACCCATTTGATCAAAGCATGATTTTCGAATATTTCTATGTATGTGTGAAAAAAAAATTATCATGTAAAACCTTCGTTCTTTTATACCAGTAGGGGTGAAATCAAAGATTCACGGCAAGGGTAAAAAACGTGAATAGCATACTCTCTTCTGTACAGAAAATGGTGAAACTGGATATTTCACTTCCTTCCGAATAGAAGTGAAATGAAAACTTTCAGTATCACTAAGTGATGGTGAAATACCATATTTTTCTATCATTTAAATGTGGTGAAACTCAACATTCACTGTCAACTTATTGGTGGTGAAATGCACTATTTCTCTACCATTTCAGTGACGGTGACATGTTACTGACCATTTTTCCCCTTTATTCTTCCAATTTTAGTTGTTTTAGTTAGTGTTTTAGTTTGGTTAGTCTTACTGATATCACACTTGATTTTGATAGGTTGTTCCATTTGCGACTCTCCATATGAATGAAGAAAGTCATCCTATGCCAGTTTCTTCGGTACCCTCGGAATATCCCGATTTTAAAGAATATTTTCAAATAAAAAATGGTTTTGGGTCTAGAGAAGAGTTACAGTCATGGTGTATAGGTGTTGGTAAAGCGCACAACTTTGTAATTGTGTGTAAATCCTCAAAGATTAAGGACTTATGCGGTTCTGCACAAGGATCTTGGCTACAATTGTCTTGTGAAAGAAGTGGTAAGCCCATTAGTCACCAAGCGAAAAACCATGTGCCAAAGACCACAACAAAAAAGAGGAAATGCGGTTCCATCAAGTGTGGGTGTCCATTCCGTCTAAATGCTAGTTGTGACAAGTTTGAGAGATGGAATGTTCGATTTGGTTGCGGTTTTCACAATCACCCTATTCCAACTACATTGACGGGACATGCATACGCAGGGAGGTTGGCAGAAGAAGAAAATTTGCATGTTCTTGAATTGACAAATAGTGGATGTCGACCTCGAGAAATTCTTACAAGCATCAAGAATAAATATCGAAATAATTATTCAACTATGAGAACCATCTACAATGCAAGACGTAAATTAAAAATATATGCAATGCAAGGTAGATCGTTGATGCAACATTTCTTCAAGTTAGCTCAAGAACACCATTATACGGTTGAGTATAAGTTTGATCCTCTAACAAAGAAGGTAACTGATCTATTTTTCGCCCATCCGGAGTCCGTAAAGTTGGCACAATATTTTCATGAGTTTCTTCTATTGGATTGCACATACAAAACTAACAGGTACAGGTTACCTTTATTCCATATTGTATCACATACATCAACGGGGAAACATTCACGGTTGCAGTAGCCTTCATGAGCCGTGAAAAAGAAGCAAACTACGTATGGGATTTAAAGTGTGTGAAGAGGCTTTACAGAGAGAATGAGATTCCTTCAGTTTTTGTGACAGATTGCGAAGTTGGTTTGATTAGCGCAATTAAACATGTGTTTCCCACATCGTCCCATCTACTTTGTGCATGGCACATAGGGAAAAATGTATATGCTCACGGTCAAAAGTTTTTCAATATCAATCTTACAACAACTAGTGATGAAGACAAACCGAAGAAGATAGATACCATCATAACCCAGAAAGAAGCAAAGGGGAAATTTAAGGAAAAGCAAGACGAAAAAAGGAAGGAACTTAGGAAGTGGTATAAGGCATGGCAAGATATTGTTAAGTCATTGTCGGAAGAGGATTACCAAGAAAATCTAAATAAGTTTATATCTACATGGGAGCCGACACACAAGGATGATGTAAGGTATGTTATCAATACTTGGTTAGATCCATATAAAGAGAAGTTTGTTTCGGCTTGGACCAATAACGTTAAACATTTCGATAACATTGCAACAAGTAGAGTTGAGAGTGCTCATGCCAAGTTAAAACTATACTTAGGGAATTCACGAGGTAACTTCGCAAATTGCTTCCTTCGTGCGCATTGTTCGTACGAGAATGAACATGTTAATGTTGAGTCTGAGTTTGAGAGAAGCAAAACAATACAAATGCATGATCATAGAGAGGAAGAATTGTTCACGGAAATCCTTAATTTTGTCTCTATTAAAGCTTTGAATATCATATATAATGAGATACCTAATAGGGTCGAAAGTATGGATATTTATATAACATGCAATTGCCTGGCTCGCAAAATCAATGGGCTTCCATGTGCATGTGAAATACGTGCGTTGAAAAGACAAGGTAAAGTCATAACGCTCGATATGATTGACCATTTTTGGAGGCAATTGAGTAGTTCACCTTTGTGTCCAAACTTGGGGAGAGTACCATTTGAAGAGACCCCAGAGTTCTATGCAATACAGGATGCATGGGGACGAGCGACAGAAAACGAACAAGTGAGAATGCGAGCTCAACTGCAGCCAATTGCATTTCCAAGCACTGTCAATGTTCACGAGCCGGAAGTATCAGAAGTGCAAAGGGGGCGCAAGTCCAAGAAACAACTAATGAAAGATAGATCCACTGGAAGAGACTCATCTTTCTATGAACATGTCAATAAAACTATGGCTATTATGGCAAAATTGGGTGAAAAAAGGAATCGTGAAATGCTAGCAGCAGAAAAAAATAGCAACTTAATTAACCCACAATACTTGAGTTTCATGCCTCCGATAATGCAGAAATTCATCTATGCAACATAAGAAATGCCAATGGATGAAAATTGCGGTTATCACGTGTTGTTGGAGCAATTGAATTTCAAAGTGAAGCATCACAACCCTTGTAGGTATTTGAGAGAGACAATGCTAAGGAATATAGAATTAAAGAGACATTATTATGAGGCTATGTGGGGTAAAAATCTATTAGAAGAATTGAGGGAAGGCATAGATAAAAACAATTGGTTGAGAATGCATGAGAGTGGGTTTATCATTGCCGAAGCTTTCACCACAGTTTTTGTGTATTTGAGTGAACTACAAATCATAACTTTCGTCCCAACAACCTTGGTACTATACCCTAGTATTGAGAAGAATATGGTAGCTATCGGTCATGTCAACAACAATCATTTAATCGGGCTAAAATTCAAAAGATGTAGTCCGTTTCCTTCACTTCCAAGATTTTCTTATTGGATGAAACAAAAAAATGAAAACTCAACTGGTTGGTCAAAACGATACTTGGGAAGAATGAAAAAATATGAACATTTGGCATGGATCGAAGAAACGGTTCGTCTTGATGAACCCTAGTTTATATGATGTTGTGCACATCATTATCTTTTTGTAAATTTGTGAATGGCACTTCTCAAATACTCTTATGCATATATTAATCTATATATAAACTTTTTGATAAACTTTTTGTGTTACCTGAATCTTTGAATTCAATATATAAACTCTTTTTGTTTCTTGGATCTTTGAATTTCTGGTTGAAAACTGCATAACAAGAGTTCTAACAGTAAACTGAAAAACAACTGAAGTTTTTGGTTTCTCGTTGTACATGGAAAGCGAGAATTTCGTTTTTCACCTTATCCAGAGGGAACGTGAATTTCATAAACCGAAAACATCTGATTTTATGATTTCTCGGTTTACCTGAAGAGCGAGAATTCCTTTTTTCACCTAGTCCACACGCTACGTGACTTTCATAAATTGGAAGCAACTGAATTGTTCGGTTTCTCGTTGCACCTGGAGAGCGAGAATTCCTTTTTTCACGTCATCCAGAGGAAACGTGAACTTTGAAAACCGTAAAACATTGGATTGTTCGTTTCTCGTTTTTCCTGGAGAGCGTGAAATATCAGATTCTCGTTTACCAGGACGAACGAGAATGCAAAATAAAATCCTGGATTTTGATGAATTTAACTGACAAACAAAATCTAACTAATTTGCTTTGTTACTTGTTAATTTCAACAAGTGCTAAAACTGCATGAGCTAATACAACAACCATGTTTAGCAAGAAATCCATAGCATAAAGTCTGTTCTAACATTTCCAACTATTTACAAAGCATCCAAAATATTGACAAGAATAAATCCATAGCATAAAGTCAGTTCTTGTGCTTCTTCTTCTTCTTCTTCTGTTGGGGTGTCAGCAAACTTCCAGTACATATATCCTCGTCAGAATCAGGGAAAAGATCTGATCTTTCAGGGTTGTCATAGTTTTCAAGCATCTTCAGTAAATGAGCTTTTCTAGAAGGGATTAATGGCTCATCTTCAGCTCCAGAGAAGGAAACAAACTTCCAAATCATTCCGACATTCCTTTTCTAAACCAAATAAGAGCCAATTCAGTGAGAGAGATCAACTATAATCAAGAATGAAAATAAGCAAAAAAAAAAAAAGTTTGTTGTAACTTACTGTAGTTGCAACTTTGCCTTCATGTTCATCGATAAAAGATTTAGCAAGAATCCTTGTTTTAAGATTAGCTACTCGGGTGTGAGAAACTTCAGGAAACCATTTCTTATAACCATCATCGCAATCACATGGATTTAAGACTTTGCACTGTAAACTACGCTTGGGGTATTAAACATGAATCCCATACCCTCCAACTATATCCATCCAAGTGAGGATAATAAGACTTGAAACCGATTGGCTTCGAAACCGTTTTTTCTTTATCCAGGAAAACACCATGGGGTTTATCTTGAATAACACCAAACTGTCTTAGCACTCTGTTAGGATTGTGCCACTCGACCACATCAAAACATTTTAGTGGTCCTATGTAGTGAGCAACTTGATGAATAGAACCATCTCGGATTGACTTATACGGATCCCATGTCACTTTTTCTTCAGTAAGGTCATCAAGTTTTTCACGCAAGTCAACCAAATCAAGTTCAAGATTCCTTTCTGGTTGTATTGGAATATACAACGAAGCTCGGGGATTACATTCCTCATATCCACCTTTTAATGTATGCCTCTCGAGAGTCGGAAAGTGCTCATAAATCCATACCTAGTGCATATAATATTCACATTAGTTTCACTATTAACAATACAATATAAGAGAACAAATGAAAAAACAGATTGTTACCTGAATGATAGTCATACAACCAGCCATAGAATACACCTCAGTTCGAGAACCTTGGCCCAAATGATGGTAGATCCAAGCCAAACAAGCTGTAGCCCACGAGTAGCTACTCACTTCATCTAAATTTTCTAAACATTGTAGGAAATATGCATTGACCCTTGAACCTGATTTATCGCCGCATACAATAGAGCCAATTACATAAAGTAGATATGCTCTAGCACATTGCTATTTCCTCTTCTTTGAATCATTCTTTTTACTTGTAAACTTTTTCCTTAACCAGTTAAGCTTCAATTTTCTTTCTAATTTTTTTTCAGTTCCACCGAATGCCTTTTCAATCTCAAGTTCTTTCTTAGTCTTTCCAAGAGTTCTTTTTATCAAATCATACGTGTAATCCCAAGTCATAGTCTTCGCCCCAAACACTCCTTCAACTACTTTTCCTTTAGCATCAAGTCTTGTGGTGCGCTCAACATCTTCAATTGTAATAGTCATCTCACCGAAAGGTAGGTGATATGTGTTGGTCTCCGGATACCAACGCTCACGAAAATCATTGATAAGAGCACGATCAATCTTATCATGGCCATACTTGATTAACGAATACATACCGTTTTTTTACATACTCCTGAACTTCAACACACTCTTTTTCAATAGGCCATTTTGTTTTTACTAAATCTTGGTGTTGATGGAGTTTAAGCAATGGTATTGGGTTTTCTCTTGGATTCTACAGAACAAACAAATTAATTAATCACAAAATAGTAACTGAATACAACAAAAATAGATATACAACTCAACATACCTCATTTTCCCATACTAATCTCACAATGTGGTCTCTATAATATGATAGAAGATGTGGATTAATAGGTTGCCCTGGGATTTCACTTGCTTCAACCACCTTTTTTCCTTTTCTACTAAAAGAAGCTCTTACAATATCAACATCAACATCTCCAAAATTCTCTTCAGCGTCCTCGTGATTACTCTCTTCATCATACTCATGACCAACCTTGTTATCATCTTCGTAGGAATTCGCTTCATCAACACTCTTTGCTTCATCTTCTTCATCGTTCTTACTATCCTCGTCACTACTCCCACTAGCATTATCACTCTCTACCAAAGTATCTTTGTCAACCTCTTCCACAAACTCTTTGTTACACAGTCGATCACCCCTTCGAATTGATGCTGATGACCTTTTCGTTGGCCTTTCGGGCAACCTAAAACAGCAGGAGATGTAGTGAAGACATAATATTAGTTACAACATAACCTCCATAAATAACTACAATTTTGTTACCCACCTATACAAGCAATAAATCGCAACAAATTAACCGAAATTTATGAGCTTAAAACATTACTGTGGAATTAAAAGCCAATTAGAAGTTAGTAAAGCTGTCGGCAAAACCCAAACTCTAGAAACTGGCAGTACCAATTTGATTGTCAAATTACAATTGATGAATTTTTTGTGATAGCCATTTAGGTACTGGGTAATTTGGATTAATAAGAATTGGTAAATCTTCCGTTTGAATTTGATTCAAACGATTTGAATTTGGTAAAGTTGTTTGATTCTTTAGATTAATTAGACGGAGACTAGAACTCAACATATAAACTGAGAAGAATCATACTTAACTAATTATTAACCTAAAACTCACCTGACCCTAATTCTTAAATAAAATTTAACATTCATCACAATCAATCAATCAAAGAATCATACTTAACGAATTTTCTTATGAATATTGGATTTTTGAAAAAAAAAAATGAAAATCTCTTATTTTGGGATTCAACTTACTTGGAGAGATCTTGTGAAGATGATAGCTTTTTTTCATGCCGTCCCATTATATCTTGATCCCGTTCTAAATGATTTGGTCAAGATTTTTCAGAAGATGCGAATTTTTTTTTCTAGGGCATAGTTTTGTTCTTCCCAGTTCAGGAGCGTAAGAAGTAAAAGAGGAACACTGAAGAGGAAAAAAATACTGGACAAGTTTGATAGGTGTAAGGTTTTTGGGTGAGGACAATTTTGTCCGATTCATAAAAAATACCGGACAGGTTCGTATTAGGTGAGTCAACTGGCGATTTTCCACTCCCTTGATAAAAAACTCACTCCCAATAACAAAAGCGAAATTTTGATGGTCTGTAATTGGTACGCCAAAATTTGGTCCAGCCTTAGCTTTTCTGCTACTTTACTTTGTCATGGAGTTTGAGTATCTCACAAACTCTGAAATCCAAAAGCATCACTCTTATTTTGAGTCAAGTCGGGATTCGGCATACGTACGGAACGGCAAATGTACGGGTATTATTCGAATTTGTAAAAATCAAATTCGGTCAACTATCCGGTCTTCGATTCGTGGTTCGGCAGTAGTACGGAACGGTATACGTACGTGTATAATTCGTTTTCCAGATATCAGTTCGGCCTCCAAAATTAAATGTGACATATATAATAAATTAATACTCCATCCGTTCCACTTTAGTTGATGTTTTAGGAGTTTACACGTAGATTAAGAAATAGAGAGAGATATAAAAGTTTTCTATGTATACCCTTCAGAAAAATCTTCAAACATTAATTGCTATTAGTGTAATTGAAAATAAATTTATGGTTCCAAGACAAAATGTTAGGGTAATGTTGGTAGTTTTGTGGGAAAAATATGAAAACTATCAAGTAATGTGGAACAAAAAATAACCATAATTACTCATCTAAAGTGGAACGGAGGGAGTAAATATTTATAGCTATAAATGACTACTTTATGGTTTATATGGTGGTAAATACATTTTAATATGAATTAAAAATGCATTATATAAAAAATATATGAGGTAATGAACAAAAACTAGCTCTTGACACAATGGTTTGGGTTACCCTCATTGAACTTTAGGACCTAGGTTTGATTCCTACTCCACTCCAACCTTTTTTTTTAGTATTAACTAATATAAAAATCCTCATTGAACTTTAGGACCTAGGTTTGATTCCTACTCCACTCCAACCTTTTTTTTTAGTATTAACTAATATAAAAATCTGCCGAATTAATTGCCCTGAATAGTTTGGAATTCGGAAAATTAACGCTCGGTTAAACTCTTTGATACAATTCGGCACATCCAGGAAAAAAAGGCCGCAAACACGGGGTTAGCGAAATTGCATTCGAACATCGTTTAGTACAAAAAATTTTTCCCGATCGGGTTGGAACTATTCGCGTATAATTTGCGAATAGTTCGCCGAATTGCTAACTAGGATTTTGACTCGGTTAAACTGTGCTGGATATGACAAAAGATTAGTAAAGATTTCCATGTCAGCAAAAAAAAATTAATAATAAATAGGTTATTTATTTAGGGACGGGAGAATATAAACTGTTTGATAATTAGCTTTCAATTATATAAATTTATTAAAATTTTGTGTCAAACATTTTTGTTTTAGGATTCCGACACGTGTTTTGTTTTAGGAAGGCCCAAAAGGTGTTTTCCAAGTATTGAATATTCGTCGGGGATCTTTTCCTTCTCATTCCATACTCTCAAAGAAGACATTTCAAAGTGTTTTCCACTGCCGAAGTTAGTTGAATTTTCTTACATATCCAAGTAGAAAAATATATATAAATCGTAATTTGGTATTTATATTTTTTGGAAAATTGTAGATCACATATAAAAACTGATCATAAATATGTGGTGTGCCGTACAAATTTGGGGACTACGTTTATTTGAGTTTTACTTGCATTTTAGAATTTGACTCGGCCAGATGGTAGATTATTTGTTTCTTTAGCGTGTAAATATCTAAATCGAGGTCCGACTTGGATCATACATGTTATACTTAAATGGGTATAATTTTTTGTACCCAATTTACGGGGCACACATCTACCAGATCCAGCTGAGTCGAGTCAGAAAAAAATTGGTAAACCCCAAGTAAAGACATTACAAGTTATAAACCTAGTTTAATTGGGGGACAAATATTTTAGTTGGGGCCTCCACTACAGGACAAAAAAGGTCACCCCACCCTAATTTGGGTCACCCCTTATTAAAAAAATCTAAATGGCTAAAATGCCCCTAAATAATTAATGATAATCTTAATTAATTAGTGATAATTTTATTTAATTAGAGTTTAACCTTTTTTTTTCCAAATTTTTATTTATCCATGTGTATGAAAAATCGCTGAGATCAAGTATAATTTTTTTTTTTTTTTTTTGCCCTGATCCGTATGAAAAATCGCCATGGTATTGAAGTGGTTCATTGACGACTCTAAACAGTCGTTAATGTTTAGACTGTTTCAGTGACGATTCTAAACAGTCGTTATTTTTTATAAAAAAAATCATTATCTGTATGTTGTAAATAGCCGTTACTTTTTCAGTGACGACACTAAACAGTCGTTAATGTTTCGACAGTTTCAACGACGACTCTAAACAGTCGTTATTTCTTACAAAATAGTCGTTATCTTCTTCGAAGAGCCATTATGGGAGGAAATGTACGACAATTTGGAGTCGTCATATAAAGATCAATACCCTAACGACCCTTTGGAAAGGTCGTTATCATTTTTATTATGTATATGACGACCCTTAAAGTCGTTATTGTCTTTGAAGGGTCGTTAATTAAGGTCATTATTTGAAGAAAAACAAGTTTAGTCATGATAAAACAATATTTTCATAATCGAATGAATACGCACCTGAAAATTTTGGGGTGCAAATAAAATGTCATGGTCCCGATTAAAGTAGGGTTATAAAACATCCTCCTCCATCACTCTCATCTTCTTGTGCGTGCCGAACCGCCGGTGGTGTGTTACTTTACTGAGAGTCAGACAGAGCGACTTTGGTCTCTCTTTCTTACAAAACCAAGTTCTCATATGATCATCAGAGGCTCTAACATCACTATGATTACTCTACTGAGAACATAGAAGACGCCAATCTCCAGATCTCTCTGCTTATAGGAGATTAATCGGACAAAATATGTTGGGTCAGTTCTTCCTTCCCCCACCTTCTTTATGAATTTTTGTAAGTAAATAATTCTTAGGACTATTCACTGACTGCAATGATTATTCTCATCATGATCCACCTATTTTGTTCGCAGGCTGTGTCCAACACTCGTATTTTTGCTGTATAGATCCTATTCGATACACTGGGACACAATTGCATTCAAATGGAAACTCGGGCTTGCTTGGTATGTGCCCAATACAGAATTCAGGTACTAAATTGGAGGTTTATTTGATTTGAATGTAATTGACGTTAAAATGGAGTTCTTAATTACATGCACTTGTCATTGTTCGGAGTTCTTAATTACATGCACTTGTCATTGTTCAATCATGGTCATAAAATCGCGTTGTGCTGAATGCTGATACACATAGCCCAAATGCCAAACGCACTGAATGCACATTTAGCAAGAGAAGTTTGTGAACGTCCTAATGAACATAGTGGTAAGATTACGATTATGAGTAGATGTTAAGTTGTCTGCTGGCCGGTGGCACAGTGGGTCAGTGGGTTTCAATGTTAGAGTTACATGGGATATGTAGGTGATGTTTTTGCAATAACATTCCAATTTCCGTGAGTGTGAGGTCGTTTGTACACAATTGAAATTGGCCATTTAAACATGCTGGCAAAAGCATAATGTAGCTGGTGCAGCACAAAACAACTTCTTTTACCCTTTGTACATTTGGGGATGTAAATCTCATTGCTTTTCCAAATATCCTTGTTGACTGATTTGTAATTTTAACAGGGAATGCTTTTCAGTGGATGTGTTGCCCGTTGCTTAAACAGCAAAATCATTACAGACATGGTGTAGAGAAAAATATATTCAGAAGCGAGAAAACCTTATTCTCTGGATATGCTTTTTCCTGTTCAAATGGTGTGAAGAATGATTCATGCATTGCACAACAATCTGATGCGTGTGTGGTTGATACTGTAACACCAGCAATGGGTCATAGTCAGGTATGTATAATTCTAGTTGTACTCTCTTGCTCCTATCTTTAATTGGATGGTATTTGAAATTTTGAATGTTCGTATGATTCAATTCTTTCGTTTGTTTCCCAAATTTTGTTACTTGGTTATGGGTGAGGTGGGTTGCTATGGCACCAAAACGAATTAGTTTTAGTTGATCCCATCTGTGATTTACTAATTAGCTTTACCAGCATCTGCGATTTTGCCTTTGCCAGTTTTGGAGAGTGAATTCCTGTTCCATCTTAAATTCTGCGTTTTCGTATCAACTCGACTTCAGTTCAATCCCTCCCTGCTGGATCATTGACTTGGAGTACATGATTCATGATTGTTATTTCCTCAACTGTATACTATTTACTCGAGTAGGCATGACGTTGAAGGTTACGGCAATTTGTATCATCCAAGGGCAGATGATTGCTGCCTCACCCAGCTCTATCCTCAGTCCTGTATATGTGAGCGCTTGTACCACATTTTAAATGAAGGTTTAGGTTCGTTATACTGGTTCAATTCAAAATTGACAATTGTTTTCATATATTGCATGTGTCATGATGAATTCATAAGAGGTCATCTGTTAGTTTGGCGTAAACTTATAGAACGTATATAAGATCTTAAAGGCTTGATGAGGATGAACCATACTTTTTGAAGAAAACAATCTGGCTGGATATAGGTGACCCTTAACAAACCCTACAAAATTCATGTCTATTGTGGCATCCGCCTGCTGGGACATATATATTTCTAGATGATAGCTAAAAGTTATTTCTGGATGATAGCTAAAAGTTTCATTTGATTGTCAAAGCCACCCTTTTTAGGTGTTTGATTAGGACAATCCAAAACATTTTTCTTTGGTGTGAGAAACAGACATGTTTTAGAATAAGGTTCATTATTTGGAACATTGTAAGGCCAATCTTCAATACTGCTCGTTCCATTTGAACCATTTGGATGTGCAAAGTCCATTTTGTTATATCTGATTCATATTCTTATTGATCCCGTCTTGGTTGTCCTTTGTCTAACAGGAGGCACATCCAGAATCTAACTTAAGCGCTCCAGCAATCACGAGCGCTCTCGAAAAAATAAAGCTCACTTCCAAGGTATGAAAGCCAACTGCATATCTATATTGATAATGTAAATTCAGGGTGAAGTATTTTATTTTAAGACTCTTTTTATTTTAAGTATTACTTGATCAGCACCGTGGTTCAGACATCATTGAACTTCAAAGTTGTATTCTGGCTGTTCATTCAAAATCATATGTTTCTGCACTTCCGAAGTTATGTCGTTCTTTGCTGCTTTCCAATAGTTTAGTTTTAACTCATAGGGGAAGAAGAAAGAGAGTTTGTTTATTTACATGATAGAACATTAGGTCGACAGATTACAGACCTACAGCAGCTTTTGAATACCTGATGCCTGGTCCATCTGATATAATCTGTAACACTTGCAAAACAACTAGCGAATATTAATTGATATCCTTAAAAAGGATTGACTTCAGAATCTATTATCTTTTGTAGGCTATGGATTTGGCTTCTCAAGATGGTCTGGTTTACGTCTCTGGGCCAGCTTATGCTTGTTCAACAGTAAGATCATCAGTTACACTGTACCCCTTTCTTATTCTTTTATTTTAAAGCATATTTAAATTTATGCAAGTTACAATAAATATTGGATTCTATTTTTGAGCTTCTTTACTAGCATGGCAAAAGGGGGCGTCATGAATTGGTAGAGGGGCGTCAAGTGTGATAGCAATGTCCCTTTTATTGGTTAGGGGGTGTCCTATAGGGGTGTAGAATGACTAGATTACCCCTTTCACCTTAAATTAACCAAAATCAAATCAATTTTTTTTAATTAACCAAAATCAAATCAGTTTTTTTTTCAACTTCTCTTCTCCTCCATCAACCCTAACCTCCATTAAAACCGAAAATGTCATCGTCTTTGATTAATCGGCGATTTGAAAAATGTTTGGAAAAACCCAGTTAGGGTTTAGTTTATTGTGTTGGATTTAAGTTAATTTTGTATCAAAAATTAGGGTTTTGAATGAAAATTAAAATTGAAATTTAAGGTTTATGCTAGTTACGGTTGGTAATAACTCAAATACGAACCGTAACTGTAGATTGGGTTGATGTTACGGTTGGTTTAAACTCAAATACCAACCGTAAGTTCTTAGTTTTGGGAATTTGTTCAGTTTCGGTTTTATTTGCATCATATTTATCAACCGTAATTGAGTTACTGTTTGAAACTCAATTAAACTTACCAACCGTAAATCATCCCGAATGTTAACAACTTATCAAATAGTTATATCTGGTTCAAAAGTTAAGATGACTTACCAACCGTAGGTTAGTTCTGATTGGTTTCTATTCATTAGTTACCAACCGTAACTAAGTTACGGTTAGTAACCAAATTAAATTACCAACAAATGAATCAAGGTTTACGATTGGATCTTCCCCAAATTTAACGATTCACGGTTGGTATTCGATAACTTACGAATCAGTAACTAAGAGTTACGATTGGTCACGAGCAAAATTGCAACCGTAAGTTCTTAGAAAATTCAAAATTTTGATTTTGTTATGTAATTTAGATAATTTTGAGCGAGAAAAAGCTAATTGAAACTAATTTAGAAGTATATCGGGTCACTGGAATCACTCATTTTGGTGGAGTGAATCAAAATCTAGGGTTTCACAAATATCACATAAGTTTTCTTCTCCTCAATTTTTTTTTTATAACTCTAAAAATCTGATTTTAGAGTTATAATACACTAATTTTGATTATCTAAATTAGTGTTGATAATCAAATCACTAATCTTAATTATCATTACTAATCTTGATTATTAACAATAAGGGCTAATTAGTCATTTACAGATTTTTATTGATAAGAGGCACTTGAATTTACTTCTAATGACTTTTTTTGTCTTATTAGTTTGACGCCCCTCTACCAATTCATGACGACCCTTTACCAAGCTTGTATTAAAATGATTTCATTGAACAATTCTTAGGGTGGGACAGTTACATTAAGCCAGTACTATGGGCGTCTTTCAACTATACTAGCTAGTTAAGTGGTGTAGGTTGTGAGAAATAAATTCGACGACACGTGGTTAATATTAGAGATCACAAGTCAAACATATATTGGTTACCATAGCATGTGCGTTATAACTTTTATACATGACAAATGCGGGTGCAATTTCGAAAACAGCTCAGTAAGAATCATTCTTGTGGCCCTTTTTACTGCTATTTCAGTGGGGACATTTGTTCTCACTGAAAATTTAATCAATGTATGAGAATTTCTAATTAAAAATTTAGTCCATTGCTGTTGGAACAGGACTTTGTGTAGTAGATTCAGTGGTGATTCTTCTGTCTATCTTACTTCAGTTTCTGTTAGTAACTCTGTCCTAGGATGACGCAAATGCCTCGCTAGTAGATAGATGAAGTCATTTTGTGTTGGTACCAATGACTTGAACTCTAAACTGCCAATCAGCGTCGTAACTCTGATTTCAATTTTGAACTAAAACTTCCAGGCAACATCATCAAGCATCAGTTGTAACCTACCACCTACAGGATTTGGTCATTACCCTATTCCAAAAAGGGTAATGACCCTTTTTGGAAACGTGGCAGCTCGCCGTACCCAGCGTCATGTCTGCTTTGCTACAGTTAGTCAATTGATTCGTCATGGGAGAGCAAAGAAACAGCACAAAGCACAAAGTCGAGGATTGAGTAATTGTCCCCAGAGGCAAGGAGTATGCCTTCAAGTTGGAATAAGAAACCCAAAGAAACCAAATTCAGGCGAACGTAAGACAGCCAGAGTACGGTTGAGTAATGGCAAAGACGTAACTTGTCTCATCCCTGGCGAGGGGCATAATTTACAGGAACATAGTATTGTGTTAGTTGGAGGAGGTGCAGTCAAAGATTTGCCAGGTGTGAATTACCGTTGCATTCGAGGAACCAGGGACTTGAAGGGGGTTCCAGAGCGTAAAAGAGGTAGATCCCAGTACGGCACCAAAAAGCCACGAAAAAAACCTGAAAAACAGAATACAAACTGAGTGAAGGATGCCTATTTCAATTTTAGCATAATCTGGAAGATCTAAGTTTGTCTTTAGTTTTAGCAAAAAAGAAAATTCAAACGGTTCACATGTTTAAGATATGTAGCCCTTGTAGCAAATTTCAAATATATGTTCTTTTGTGAACGATTGTGGGCAGTAGACAAGATTTATGTGACAGACTAGGACATATTTTTGTATGGACAATTGTTTTCATATATTGCATGTTTTCACAAGATTTATGTGACAGACTAGGACATATTTTGGGGGTTACCTCTTTCTTCCTTCAAAAAAATAAATAAAATAGTAACCCGAGTTTTTTAATTTTGCCAAAGGTGTTATCGACCATGAATAATTATTAGGTTTATTTACCACGAAGTCTCTCAAGGAAACTCACGTGAGACACAGCACCCTGTCTCCCGGAATCTCCCTCTAAAGACTGTTAAGACTCGAGATGCAGCAAAGTCTATCGAAGATTTCGCGTGCTCGACGATCTACTGAGAAGAATATACGTGACACTAAAAGTATTTGTTCACGCGACAAGGGACTATATTTTAGGCTATCGAAATCAAAGACCATCTAAATCTAAATCTTCTTTTCGCCGATCTGTTTTCTGTGGGTATGGCTAGGTTTAGATATTTCTCCTGTCTTAGATTGACAAAGGGCGAAACTGAAGAATCTCCGAAGAGAAAACATGGTTATGGTTTTTAATTCATCTCTTTAATCCTTAATTAGTTGTTATTTTTACTTTGAGTAAGGGTTTATTTTTATTTTTGAAAATTGGTTTTGGTTGTGAGTGATGACTTTGTTGTGTGATGATTCCTGAGAATGGTGTTTGTTCATTTATTTTGCTCAATGCATATTTTGGGTTACCGTTGTGTGGAACATTTATTCTCTGTGTTCCAAAAGAGGATCGAAGAGTCAAATCTCCGAGAACAGAATGGTGAAAGTTTATGTTGTTTGTTTTGATTTCAGGAACTCAAGGTGTTAAAGCAGACCAACCTAAATTTCTTAATTGTGTTGCCAATGATATATCAACAGAGATAATTGTCGCCGCTGATATATCCGATCCCGGATGTGTTTTAGGTGCAGGAACATTGGGACGTGGGTATAAGGGGATTCTTGAAAACGGACAGGTGAGAGTTTTTGTTACCTTTACATAGCAAATTTAGTCCTAAGTATTGTCTGATGCCAGATGACTGTTTAATGTTTAGATAAACTGAATTTTCAGGAAGTTGCTGTGAAAAAAATGTTAGATGAGGAGGCAGATTTGTCCAAAGAGGTTAAAATCCTCAGGTCCGTAAAGCATTCTAACATCATCAAGATGATAGGTTACTGTAATAAAGGGAAAGATCGTATTATTGTTTTTGAACTTATGCCATCACGATCCTTGAATCTTCATTTACACGGTAAAGTTTCTCACCATCCTGTGTATCATGTCATGTTGAACCAATTATAGAAACTAACTTGATCTTTTATGTTGTAGACCTTAAACCAGGCAAAGAGCCTCTAGACTGGAAGACTAGGATGAAGATAGCAGAGGGTGTTGCCAAGGCTCTAGAATATCTGCATGATCAAAATGATCATCCTGTAATCTACAGTGGCTTGAAAAGTACCAGTATTTTACTCGATGAAAATTGTAATCCAAAGCTGTCAGATTTCAGCTGTGCAAGACATGGTCCTGAAAGTAATTATGTGGCGATACATACAAAATTGGTGCGAGGATGTGGTTATATTGGTCCAGAGTATATGAAGACTGGCGTACTCACTTTGGAATCTGATGTCTTTGGTTTTGGTGTTGTTTTGCTTGAGTTGATCTCTGGGCAGAAGCTAGTTGAGGAAAACATACGCGGTTCTGGAAAGCACAATCTTACTTCATGGGTAACTTTTTTTCCTCTTTTGTTCATTTTTTAATTCTTGTTTTCCAATCCGATGAGAGTTAGAAGTTTGTATTTCTCGTTCATTTCCTTTTCCTTAGCGTATCACCATGTTGACTTTGCAGACACGACCATTACTTGAAGACAGTAAGAAGTTTCCAGAAATTGCGGACCCACTCATGAATGGACGGTATCCATATCGTGAACTTGTCCAAGCTCTCAATCTTGCAAAAATGTGTGTACAATCAGAACCACACAAAAGACCCCATATAGCAGAAGTTGTGACTACTCTTTCGAAATTAGGCTCCCAAATTTATGAAGAAGCACAGGGTGTGACTGAAGCTGATTCATTTACTCCCATAACCGTGTGGCGCAGTGCACTAGCAGTTGCATAGTTTAAATCATGGGGTGAGAGGTCTAGTGAAGTTATGGAACAACGATGTAAGACTGTCATGTTGATAATTTAGACCCTGCCTTGTTGTAATTAAACAACTCCTATATTAGTTATGACATTGTAAGCTTGAATTTGTCGGTAATTCAGTACTTTTTAGTTATTTGACATATTCATATCAACTGCTTTCTGGCTTGAGGCTTTGCTGGTAATGTGGCCTTCGGTTTTTATAGCTTAATTGAGGAGGAGTTTGCATGATTCTATAATATTGCACTTTTCTTATAGCATAAACACTGAGCAGGCAGAGAGCACTTAGTTAACAGGATCATTGCTTATCCTGTACTATTAATTCGTGCGGGAGTGCTGCTTTAAAAGTTTAAACTTTTGCTTCAAAAGTTCTGTGGGTTGGTCAGAGGAAAGTCTTCTAGTATGTTCCTTTTCTCGATCAAACAAAATGAGAGCGCATTTACACATAAGTGAACACTCTACATAAGCATCAACAGACTCCTTGCACAAAGAACTCCTCTCAAACCAAATCTTGGTGCTCAATCAAATTGCCTTTCATTAACCCACACTTTCACCACACATGGCTATTATCTAGCTCCTCTTTTACCCAATTTGTCATCTCCTCTTCTGTCTCTTCCGAATAGGCCCCTCTTTTAGCCAATTTATCAAATGATAACTTGATAAAGAACTTTATTATTGGGGCTATCCACGGCTCGGTTTTTGGGGCTATTTGGGGTCATGCAATAACAACCCATAGCACCCCTTATCCATCATCTTTTATAATGTCTAATCTACCCTTAATTTGATTAGTGCTAATTAATTTGATTAGTGCTAATTAACTTGATTAAGCTAAATTAATAAGTCTTAGTGAATCAATTAGACTAATCAAAACATTAATTTTTTGCAAATCAAAACTTGATTGTTTTGAGTTTTGAAGAATGAAAAATGATTTTGGTGAAATTATTTTGAATTTTTTGAAGCTTAATGATAAAACCCTTCATCCCAAAACTCAAGATAAGCTTATAATGAACTCCCAACATCAATTTCATCAATTCAAATTCGTCAAAAATCTGAAAAATTCTGGAACTTTTTGCTGTTACTTCTGGGAAATTGTGTCGACACAGCCGTAATCCATTAATTACGGCTTGGATATGATGACTTCCCAGCCATAAACTGTAACAACGGATGGGAAGTTAAGAACTTCCAGCCGTTATTCAACGAGAATCTCCTGAGTCTGTTTTACGGCTGAGAATTCTTATATTTCCCGTCCGTAATTTAATCTGTAAGATGAGAAAATTTTCATTTTCAACATGAAAATTAGTAATACTTTCATTAATTAGACCACAATAAAACCCATTACATACTTAATAGATCCCCGTTACAAATTTGGTTTTAATAACACCCCTTTCGATGTATTAAGAAGTTTTTGATGATGGCGAATTGAGCTTCCAAGTTGAAATCATAACCTTTCCATTTTCTCCATTCCTTATTAGCATGAGCCGCGACTTCTCTATCAGTCTCACCTCTAAGTCGAAGTTGGTTGCACATACGACGTAAAGCCATATATTCTTCCACTTTTTTGCGTATGTCTGAAAATCGAAGATACAGTTCAACCCCATCGTGGTTGTTAGTGTTACATTTTTCACTACAAAAATTCTCAAAAATATTACTCCAATACGATTGACTTGTTAAGCGACCTTTCCTTCATTCTTCTCCTCTCTTTGGATAGCATAGTACAAGATTTTTGGAAAGAGATAAGTCTTCTTCCAAAGTAAAGTTGGGTTTATCCTTTGAGTACATTGCATTGAGTTTGGAGGAGTTTTAGTGGAGATTATTAGTGTAGAAGGTGTGGATTTTATTTGGAGTGGGTGGTTATATGGATATGGGAGTTATTTCAAGTTTAAATAGGAGGTTGAACAGCTAGAACCTTCTATAGATCAGTCTCCAAACGGATCTATTTTTCAAAATTCAAAAAACTAGCCGATATGATGCGGTATTCATAATTATAGGAATTTACGGCTTGGAAATTGAAGGAGAGGCCCAGCCGTTATTCTGTATAAATTACATGATTTGTGGTGTGTCATATTTACGGCTCGGTTGTTCAAGCCGTAAAACTTAAGTGTTATATTTTTGTCAGTTTTACGGCTTGGAAATTGAATTTCCAAACCGTAATTTAGAGCTCCATTTTTTTGTCAGATTTACGGTTAGGAAATCCAACCGCAAATAAGATCACGTCTTGGAAACGTAGCCGTAACAAAGGTTCAGTTAAATTTTGAGTATCTAGGGAAACATACGGCCCGGATATATATGAATTTCAAGTCAGAAACGAGCTCCATTTTTTTGTCAGTTTTACTGTTAGGAAATCCAACCGCGAATAAAATTACGGCTTGGAAACGTATCCGTAACAAAGGTTCAGTTAAAGTTTGAGTATCCATAGAACACACGGCCCGGTATTTCCTAACCGTTTTACTATAACGGCCGGGACTTTCCATCCGCATTTCTGTGCAACTAAATTTGACAAGGATTATATGCACTTTCGGCTAGGTTATGTGAAGGATCGACCTAGCCGAAATAGCACAAAAAGTTAGTGAATCTTGATTGATTCCTCAGTTTTCTTAGATTTGATAATTGTAAAGACTAACATTCATTAATAAATGCAAAGTTTTAAGAATTCATCCATCCAAATCCATAACCAAACCACAAAAAAATAAATAGACAAAGTGTTAGATAATAAATATTCCATGAAATGAAAAGTAAATTGTCATTCACTTTCACTTGATCCCTCCTCAGAAGTGGCTTCCAAAAAGTCATCTGCATCGTCCCTTGCCTGAGGTTCCACAACTTCTTCTATAACTCCAGATTTTCTACCTCGACCGCTGCCACATTTAGTTGGAGCCTTTTTACCTCCACCACGTCCACCTCGAGCACTTGTTACAACACGGCTAACTTTTTCAATTGGTACACTACCTCGACCACCTCGAGCACTTGTTCCACCTTTTGCACCTCGACCACCTCGATCACTCGTTCCACCTTTTTCACCTCTACCACCTCGGCCGGCTTTTCATTGCTTAGATTGAACTTTCTTAGGGGGGGGGGAGTGTCCGAGTCGTCGCTAGGAGAAGGATACCTAGCCATTTTAGATCTCTTTGGTGATTTAACAGGATATAAACCTCCTTTCTCAGGGAGTATTATGCCTTTAACTCGATTCCGCATTAATCTGAGCTCAGCTACCGTTAAATCCTGACCAAAATCAATCAAACGGCTGAGGTCTCTGGCCACCCAATTAACTCGCTCGACCTATTTTTTCATATCAAACACACGCACTACGATTATTCATAGATAATTAAAAAAACATCATATACAAACATATGAAGTAGTATACGTACCACCATCTCCCGCCAATCATTTTCTTCACTCCTTGGTGTCTTAGAACTCTCTTTCGCTGCATTCATGTAATGTCTCTGCGCCTCCGGATCCAAATTTTCCACATAAGGATGATCCCACTCTCTATATCATTCCATGTAATCCTCATCCGCTTGGGAAGTACCATGTTCTGCTTCAAGGAGTCTTCTACTCATTTGGTTTTCTTGTTCAGAACGAGCATTCCAATGGTCAATCGCCGGTGAATTTTCATAGTTCAATTTCACCTGTTTGTCCTTAAATTGGGAGTTTCCTACGCTCAATCTAAAACGAGTCTCTTCAGGAACAATTGTCTGGACAATACCGATTTGGCGGAGCGTTCTACGAGGATCTAAAATGATGAACCCGGTTGCATGAAACAAAGGTCCTGTATAGGTTTCCACATTAGAAAATACTCTATCATCAATTTCCTCTTCACCATCCTCATCAAGTTTCAAATAAGGATCAAAAACAACATCTTCAATTGTCAAAGCATCCAATTTTTTCCTCATGTCGACCATTTCCGTCTCTTTAGCCTTGTGTTTGGTCCCTCCAAAAGGATATCTCCCTCCTGTAGGTTTATCTAGAGCCCAATCTGTATTCCGAGGAGGCCTCAAGCTTTTAAAATGATCGTAATCCCATGTCTACGGCAAAAAAATAAAAATTTGGTTTATAAATAAGTTATTACACACAAATCAGTATATAAAAGTAAATAAAGGAAATAAACATTTGTTATATTAAAACAAAAAAAATACTTGCACAAGAGCAACACATCCCGTAATTTGTGTTTCGTTCCATCTTGAAGCTTTGCAAAGACATTCCAACACATCAGCAAGGAGGGCGGTGCCCCACGAGTACTTAGGAACCTCGTTTGTTTCCGTATCCAGACTGAGAGTCTTCAACCACTTCAAGTAACATGCATTTACCTTATTGCCTGAGAAATCGGGGAAAAGGACGGTCCCAAGAGCATGCAACAAGTAAGATATATCCGTATGTCTATCTATTTCTGCGTCCATCACCACCATTCCACTATCCGCCTTGCCTTTAGAATCCCCAAACTGTGCCCTCAGACGAACCAAATTAATCTTCCTTGACATATTTACTTCTTCACTTAGTATGCCCGGTGTACTACATGGTATCTTAGATCTAGGAGGTGCTCCAGACCCAATCTCAAACTCTTCTTCAGCTTTATCTTTACTCCAACCAAGACAGTTCTTCGCCAAGGCACAAAGCTCATCAAAAGGCATGGAATTATTGAAACCCTCAAACATTGCCTTTCCTTCCAAAGTTAGACCAGTGATTTGCTTTGCATCATCCGGAGTGATAGTCATCTCGCCGAATGGGAGGTGAAAAGTCATGGTTTCGGGCCAAAATCTTTCTCTAAAACCACAAACTGTGACAACATCATATGTCTTCGGAAAAGCATCGATTCCAGACCACAACCCCGAAGCTTTGACCAAAACTTGCACATCTGGATGCTCATCGTCCAACGACCAAAACTTTGCTTGTTGGTGATTTAGTTTTTGGACAGCTTGATCTGGAAACTACCAAAAAAAATAATCGGTTGTAAAAATAATAATCCATAACAAAATTAATATAACATATATGTAATTTTATTTATTACCTTTGTGCCACAAAACCTAGAAGCCCATGAAGAAGTGTAGCCAATCAAGATGGAACGATCTCTTGGCTCACCCCAAGGTCTCCCATTCCTCTTGGGAGGTAAAGGCTGCATGGAATCAATTACCTCTTTTGCTGACGCCTTAGGTTTATAATTGTTCTTTCCCTCCTTCTTGCCCTCCTCGACTACGGCTTTACCTTTATCAATAGAAGCAGCACCACTAGAAGTGCCAACTTCAGTACCTCCTGTAAAAACCGGTACACCTTCATTTCCACCACCACTAGAAGTGCCAACAACTTCAGTCACAGCAACTTCAGTTCCTTTAGTAACAGCAACTTCAGTTCCCTCAGCAACTCCAACTTAAGTTCCTCTAGTGACTCCAACTCCATCTCCACCACCTTTCCTTTCTCCAGCAGTCACAACTTCGATTGCTTTCCTTGCGTCTGCACCCATTGGTTTTGAGTGACGAGGTTGCGGAGTCGGGTCACCAGAAGGTGTTACTTCTTGGGATATTTTCTTCTTCTTATCTTTCCCTCTGTTCCAAGACAAACAAGGCAAGAAAACCAAAAGTTTATAAGTAAAACGTCTGGGAAAATTTGACAAAACCTAACCAAAACAACAAACATGGCTAGGAAAAATGGAGAGTCTAAGACGCAAAATTAAACACGGTTAGGAAAACTTTTCTCGACCTAGCCGACACACAAATTGCGGATGGGAATTTAGTAATATACCCAGCCGAAATTAGAATTACGGATGGATAACCTATACGTTTTAATATTACGGATAGGAAAACCAAACCGTCTGTAGCCTTGCTAGTTCATAGTACAACACAGGGCACTAATACGGCTGGGAAATTCCAAGGCGTGATGATAAACGTCTAGGAAACTGGATATTACGGTCAGGAAATACATAAACGGTTGGGAAAACCTATACGTAAAACTAAAACTACTAAAAACATATGAACATAGGAGAACATACGGCTAGGAATATCCCAGCCGTATACGAATGGTTACGGCTAGGAATCCTCCATCACATACACGTCTATTTAGTTACGGCTGGGAGTTCTTATATTTCCCAACCGTGTAATTTATAAACGGCTAGGAAATCGACATTTCCCAACCGTTATACTAATTTACTGCTGGAAATACAAGAACTCCCAGCCGTAAGAAATTTCAGAAACCGTTTTTTCAGACCTAAAATTTTCGAAACTAAATGATTAATCAACGAAACGCTTAAATAAAGACTGGGTTTTTGAATTCATACCTTATTGCTGTCATAACAGGAGATTCGGCGGTTGCTGAAACTTCTGCATTCAGTGGCACTTGATCTTCACTTTCATCTTCAGTGGATGAACTTGGTTTCTCTGCTTCAGTCGGAGGTTGATTCCACTGGGATTGACCTAGATTTTCCTTCTGCTTCATGGTTTTATAAAATGAGTTTAATCGACGACGAATTTTTTTTGAATCGACGATTAATCGTTGAACAATGTTCAATGGAGGAAGAAAAGAAGAAAAGGAAAGAAGAAGAAAATAAGAAGAAGAAGAATAAAATGGGGGGTTTAAAACTCCTCTGTTTTTTTCAGTTTTTTTTTTTTTTTTGATTAATTAGGTAGTTAATGATGGGGTATAAAGGGAATAAATTAATGTTATGGAGGGTATTTTAGATATTTTACACATATGTGATCTCCTCGTATAACATTTAGACTCCACTTAGCAAAATAGCCCCCAAAAACAACCTCCCCCATAGCCCCAATAATAGAGTTCTTGATAAATACTATACACAAAAATATAACGCGCAATTGGGGGATACTTTTATTAATTGGGGGATATGAATTACTTCCCCCAACTAGGGGTGGCTGATAAGGGGTAACTTTTGATTATGAAAATACCAAAATACCCTTTCCCTAATTAAAAACCTTTATGAAAAGACTATTATACCCTTTCCCCTAAAACAATAAAATCAAAAACCAAAACAATTTATCCCCCCATTTCAATTTTGTACCGGCATAGTTAAGTTAGGGTTCTGGTTTTTTTTTCTTCATCTTCTTCATCGTTCTTCATCGACGATCAATCGTTAAATCAAAAGTTTCTCCGTCGATTAACCTACCTACCCAAATCATAACCATGGCTCCACGAAAGAAAGTAAAATCCAAACCGAAAACCAAATCGATTGCTCAACAAAAACACGAACAAAGAATTAGTTCGATTGATGAAGAATAAGAAGAGGTCCAGCCGGCGAACTAAGACGATCAACCACTCGCAGTCATGGCTTCTTTGAGAAGGTTAGTGATTTTGAACTCATTTATGATTGTTTTAATAGATTTATAGCAATGGGTTTAGGTTAGAATCGCCAAACAAAGCTGAAACAGTCGAGGTACACAAAGTACCAGCATTCAATCTTGGATGAATACCACGCCGGTTTCCAGTACCGGCATTCAATCTGGGATGAATACCACGCCGATTTCACTTCCTGAATGTGAAATTGCAGTACAGGCATACAAATTGGGTTGAATACCATACCGGTTTAATGTACCGACATTGTGTAATAGTAATTCGTGTATGCCGGTAGTATATTTAAAACACACAGGAACATTATGAGGTTTGTCACCAGTACCGGCATTGAATTTAGGTTTCTTGTATGCCGGTATAGAAGAAACGGCATAGATTTGATTGAATTCGTGTATGAACTTTAAACATACAGGAACATATATGATTTGTTGATCAGTACCGGCACGAACTTTCGCTTCCATTCCTTTCCGGTTCACTGTTACCGGCACTGCATTGATTAACTTTTAAAGTGCCGGTAGTTGTCTTTTATTTACCGGCATTCTCGATATCTAAGTTTGAATGCCCATAGAACTCAACCGGCTTCGTCTATTTAAGAGTCTTAATGCCGGTACTTAAACTTGCAATATGACTTGTCTTATTTTTGTTTCGTGTGCTCATGTTATAGGTCAAAATCCAAGGAAGGTAAAAAAGAAAATAATAAAGATGCTCTCACTAAGATAAAGAGAAAGGACGGTCTTGATACTCCTCAGTCTATGCCTCCACGAGGGAAAGATGTAGGTCGCAATAAGCGTTTGGGGTTTGAAAAAAGAGGGGCAATTTGGAAGAGTGGTGGTGATCGTAGTGCACTTGTAATCCGTGAACGTACTGGAACAGTTGAGGAGGATGAGCATGTTGAAGGTGAAAGTGAGGAGGAAGATGTTGAGGTTCCCCCAAGTCAATTAGCAAGCCAGAGCGAAGTTGGTGGGCCGAGTGAACAACCAACATAAGGAAAGGGCAAGGGCAAACACAAAGTTAAAGGTTGTCACCTTCCTCACATTGATGACATGATACCCGACCTTGAACGTGGTAAAATTTGGGGTGAAGCTCCGGAACCTAAAGTACTATTTGGATACAAGCACTCTTGGACTCGTATTATCTATCAAGCCTATGTAACCATTTTTTATTTTGTGCATATGTATTGTTTTGGATTTATTCGAAATCTCTTAATCGTATTATGTTCTAATTGTAGGATCATACTAAGGATGTTCGTGTCTGCTGAAACCAAGCCGCGGCTCATTGGGATTTGTCTTTGGAGCATGATGATGTGCAAACAATAGTAAAGGATTATGGTCTATATGCTTTGGTTGAAAATTATGGGAAGCCAGATATTGTGACAGTCAATTGCTTCTTCGAAAGGTACCATGGTGAAACTGATACAATGCACTTCCCGTGGGGAGAGATGACCTTAATCCCTGATGATGCTCAAAACATTCTAGGCTTGAACGTTATCGGCAAATCAATTGCAGAAGGAGTTGAGTGTCTGGACCTTGAATGGTCGAAGCTGCACGCTTTGACTAACAAGCTGTTTGGTTGGGACTTCAAAACTTCTACGGAGATCTTTCATTGTTCCCAGTTTAGTAAGACGAAGACATTCAAGATGACGATTCTTAAGAAGAGGTTTGAAATTAAAAAGAAAAGAAGTTTGGAGGATGGATGGGACCCTGCACAGTTGTGATCCCAAACTATCTTCTCAAATTCTTGCATAACGGTCCTCCCTTCCCATTCCAACCTTCTAATGGTTGTTTGTGCACTATAAATTGTACTTAGGGAAGCAACATTTGTCTCATCCTTTTCCTTGAAGCCTCTGAGAATCACTCTTGGTTTGATACATACTTTGGTCATTATCTTTACATCCTCAAATTGATGAGGTTTTAGCTTCGCAACTAGGGAGTGACCAACAAAATCTTTCGGATCCTGATGGTTATGACGCCCAAAACAAACCGTACAATCCCATTCTTCTTCTTCTTTTCCTTTGTCTCTTAGATGGAATACAAGATTAAAGGGGCACTCATCCTTCCTCGTTTTAGTCTTGTATACCCTATTAGTCTTCTTTTCATATACATAACCCTTTCTCTTATGGCTATTCTCCTTGTATTTTCCGTGTCGTTCACAAACCATCTCAAAACGAACATCTGAACCTTGTCTATTCCTCACTAAGACACACATGTTCTTAAGAGACGTATATTTTTCCCAAGCAATTGCTTCATCTGGAAATTTTATTCCCTATATAAGGACAAAAAGGGAAGATTATAAGGTTAGTTACAAGCAATCCCAACATAAAATTGTAAAAACTAGGTGAAAGTATTGTTTGGTAACATACCCGAGGCATTTTATAGTATTCGGACGTATCCCGAAAGAGAGGTTTGGAATTTGGAGCGATGTATGTCACAACCTAAGGCATGAATGAAAATAAAATTGAATTAGTTCCACATAATAATGTTCCGACAATGTATGTTTTTGAACAGCAATGCCGGGATAAAGGATGCTGGCATTGTAGAAAATGTAAAATCCTCGCCGGTACCTAGTGCCGGCATGCACGATAATTTACATTAGACGCCGGTACTGAGGTTCAAAATATCATTTACTCCTGTATGCTTTTCATGTAAAACCGGCATGGTATATATGTAAGGTTCCCTGCCGGTACAGATTACCGTCATTCACGAAAAATTTCAAACTACGCCGGTACTAGGTGTCGGCGTTCACGAAAAATAAAATAGAAAGCCGGTACTTAAGATCGAAAAACAAAAACTCCGGTATGTTTTACTTGAGGTACCGGCATAGTAAGTTTGGAGTAAACCATGCCGGTATGGATATTCCATGGAATAATTGGTGGTAGGTAAAAAGTGTAAATGTATACCGGCATGGATATTTGGTATGAATACCACGCCGGCACTGTTTCAAAAATGGGGGATATATTGAACTGACATGGAAAGGAGTATGAATATCACGCCGGTACCACTAGTTCCGGCGTAGTATTCATACTACGAGTGTGCCGGCACTTAGGTTTTTCAGAGAAAAATTGGCGGTTTGAAAAAGAATAATCAAATTTTCGACCTCTTTGAAGCATTACATGTGTGTTGGGGTTGCTTGTATGCTGGACATGTTTACTTTCTTGGGTTGGTTCTTCACAAAAAACTTCATGCTCACGAAAATCATGATCCAAGGGTGTTGGTTCATCATATAACTCCAATTGTGAGTTGTTATCATTAACCGAAGATTGATGATATGATTGTTGTTGTAGTTGAGCTAAAGAAGATTGATGATATGATTGTTGTTGTAGTTGAGCTAAAGATTCTGCAGCTGCAAGTCTCTCATCACAATCATCTTCCATTTTCAAAAAAAAAAAATTCACTCAATTTTTTTTTCCCACCTTCTACTCTCAACTAACCCACACAAATAAAAATAAAACTAAAAACACACTAATTTATCCCCAAATACTTAACATTTTACTAATTATTATTATCACTAATCCTAATTAGTGGGGGCTAGATTAGGAATTAAAAAAATAATTACATAAGGGGTCACCCATAATTGCTATTGGGACACCTATTTTGTCTTGTAGCTATATCCCCGATTAATAAAAGTATCCCTCAATTGTGCATTCCAAAAATACTAGTCCAAAGAAATCGTTAAATTAGTGCATGTCAGAAATAAGGATTATCCATGAAGAGAACAAACAAGATTACACATCCATTCTGGTTAAAGGATGATTCTAACCAAAGATTGTGCAAGTTTTTTATTCTACCATTTAACGCACGTAGTGAAGGACAAAGAGGTAAATAAAAATAACTCCACGATTAATGGTACTGAATCATAACTATCCCATAAACTTGAGAATCTTGTAAGAGCAAATATTAGCCCTCTATTTTGCATTCACATTTGCCTTTCATTTGTGTCATTGTCCGTCTAAATTGCCCACTATCACGGAGTCCACTTGTATATTTTGTAAGTGGCCCGTATCCGCAGATTTTATCCTTACAAATGCGTATTTTTGGTGGATGGACATTTAATACGTCTCTCAGCGGATTGTCCAACAAATATCCAATGTTAGAAGGGCCGGGCACTACCACTCGATCTCCGTTCGGGATTTTCCACTGTATCTATCTTTGTCGTAGGAAAAAAAAAATAGGCATATGAAAACCCGAAATAATTTAGCTACCGCGGGATTATCCCGATAAATAATCCCACCTCTAACATAATGATGGGACCCCTTATTTTCCGGGTGGGGTTAAGTGGTAGTGGGGACCATCGAACTATGAGAGGTGGGATTATCGCGGTAGCCCTATCATTTCCGTCAGAAATCGTCATCCGATACGTCCCTGAGGTTGGTTGTGTTTTCTTTGTTTTGATATTCTTATGCCATAAACTTTGTAGGCAACTTTTTGAGAATCTCGAAAATTCTTCATTGATTTCATTGATTTTGTCCAAATTCCAAATGGTTTAATCATTAGCAATTACTTTGCAATCATTTTGTAATTATCAAAAGTTCATCAATTAATTAATCAATGTAATCATCGTCAAATTTGTTTGTTTTCACCAAAAACATTCGTTCGATACAAGTACTCTGCACTTCATAGCCAAAATAGTATCTTGCTTCTGAAATCTATCTTCAATTACTAATAGTTGCATTACATTACTGATTCAACCTTGAATCAGAATGTGAATCAATTTTAGTTCTCCTGAGTGAAGATAACTATCTTTTTTTTATCCTATTTATATTATTCATCAACCGTCTTTTTTATTCATCAACCGTTTGTTTATGTTTTAACTCCAGTTTCTCCTTAAGGTAATAACTATCAAAATCTTCAGTTGAACTGCTCTCAACTGCCCGTAACTACTCACAATAGGTTTCTTTGATAACCCTTTTTATAGCCTTCAAGGTATATTCTCTTTCAATTGTTTACAGTATTCATCATGTCTCACCCAGAACGTAATATACCTTTTAATCCATCGTCTTCTGACCCGCTACAACAATTTGCTAACCTTCTTTCACAAGAATCATCCAATGCCACCATCAACATCAATACCAATTTCCCAGGAACCAAGATAAGATATCAAAATTATCTAATCTTGAAAATCATATCCCTCAAATCCTTTACCATCAAAACAGTTCTTGAAACTCTAAACAAAATCTGAAAAACCAATCAAGTTTTTTATGTCGTTGTCTTTACTGATGATACCTACATCATAAAGTTTGAATCAAAAGTTGATGCCTCCTTGATAATTCAGGGCATACCTTGGATTATAAAGGATGATCTATTTGCCTTGGAGAGATGCATCCCAGACAAGTTCCCTGAAGATTACAAATTCGAATCGGTAGAGTTGGGAATCCAAATTCATGGTTTGCCAGTTGAAAATATGTGTTCTCTGTATGTTTATGACTTGATGTCTCAGATTGGAGCAACAAAACCGATTGCAACTTATGAATGTACATCATGGGGAAAATTTGCTAAATCAAACACACATGTTTCTCTCAATCATCCTCTACCAAAAGCTATTACTTTTGCTCTCACAAGAAAACCTGATTATGCTATTAAATTGAGATATGAGCGTCTTCCTAGGTTCTGTTTATTCTGTGGTTTCATTGGGCAATGGATGAAGATGTGCCCTAAAGTTAGTTTCTACAAGAATCATGTTTACAATACTTTTCCGCCACATTTACAGGAACATGCATTGGAGTTAGTGAAGCCAACTTATAAGTCAACCATATGTGTTTATGGAAGATTAGCGGAACAAGAAATACCGATGTTTAAAGACATTTTCGTAGTGGATAATATCCATTACAAGCAACTTTCAAGCAAACAACATTCGGGAGAACATAACACCTTCCTCAGTTAACCGTGATTCGAAGGGAAAAGCAAAAATTAGAGAACATAGGGATGAACTGATGCGTCCTAAAATCTCCACATCAATTGATGCAGAATTTTCTCAAAATACAAGGTCTGACTATACTATGGAAAGAATACTTAGATCTGAAATTCATGTGGCTGACATGGCTGGCTAAAATGGGTATATGGAACTCAGAATTAATTCTCCACCGGGAAAATTCAAGCCGCACTACTATCGAGAAAATTAACAAAGCTCTTCTGTGATACAATACCCTCCAAAAAAAGTGGTTTCTAAACCTTCTTATGTGGGTGCAAGGATACAAATTGGTAATAATCAACAATCTGAAATAGATGGCTACTTTTACAATAGATCACAAAAAAAATATGCGAGGGGAATCTTACATTATCAGCAACTCTCCACGTTCAAAATATGCTAAGAAGAATGGCACTGGTTTATCATATGGTAAGGCGGAAAATCCTCAACAGCCGTGTGATAAATGTTAATCTTAGCATGGAATTGTTGGGTTTGGGGAATCCCCCAGAAATAAGAGTGTTGAAAACATTCCTCAGAGGTACTGATCCATCTATCTTATTTCTATTTGAAACAAAAATATCTGAGCAAGTTTCATTACAGCGTGTATCTCAATTTGGTTAACAAAATCATTGTATTGTTGCGTCTGTGGGAAGAAGTGGTGGTCTTTGGTTGATGTGGAAAGATGATATAAATATTAAAATAGTCTCTCAGTCTTCGAACGTCATACATTCCTCGGTTCAAAATGGTAATGGAAGAGATTCTTGGCATTTATTCTGCATATATGGTCCTCCTGTTGCAGCACATAGATCTGAATTATGGCAGACCATGACCACACATGCTCAGCAGTTCTCTGGTCCTAAATGTTTTATGGGAGATTTCAATGCCATTTTTTCTAGTGATGAGAATTTTGGTGGTTTGCCAGTTTTAAATTCTAATATCTCTTATTTTAATGATGATTTCATTCAACTGAATCATCTAATTGATTTGGGTTATAAGGGTCCGACATATACATGGACAAATGGCAGAGATATCGAAGGTTTGATAAGGCAGCGTCTTGACAGAGTTTTGGAAAATTCGGAATGGTGTATAGGTTTCCATAATGCTGCAGTACTTCATCTTCCAAGAATTGTGAGTGACCACGCCCCAATTATGTTAAATACGTGTAGAAACATTACAAGAGCGCCACCAAATTACAAGTTTGAAGCTCATTGGCTTACCCATCCTGAATTTCTTCAGAAGGTAAATGATTGATGGTCTCAAGACGATGAAGAAGACATCTAATCAAAATTAAGAAAACTATGTTCCTTTGTTACTGAGTGGAGTAGAAGAATAATTGGCTGCATTAAACATAAAATATCGGTTTCAAGTCAAAATTATTGAGAATTCAATCTTGGCGTCCTTCTGCTACAAATATTCAAAAAAAAAAAATTGGTGATGGCTCATCTTAATGAATATTTGATTATGGAGGATACTTACTGGGATCAAAGAATGAAACAACAATGGGCAAAAGGTGGTGATAGAAACATGAGACATTTTCATCTTTCAGTTCAACAGAGGCGGAGGAAGAATACTATAAGTCACTTATTGAAGAATGATCAAACATGATCAAAGTGAAATTTCTCGCGAACTTATACAACACTTCAAGTCTATATTTCAAGAATCATCTACTGCAGATCCACCTCAATTCAGTATTCAAGGTCAAGCAGCGTCCAATTTAGATAATGATGAGTTGTGCATAATTCTGTCAATGGAAGAAATTTGGGTTGTAATATCAAAGATGGGATCCTTTACATCTCCAGGAGAATATGGTTATTCTCCAATTTTCTATAAGAAATGTTGGGGTACAGTATGTAATGATGTTTTCAAATTAATAAAAGAAATCTTTCAGTATGTTGCTTTTCCTGAATTATTGAATCACACTAACATTACTTTGGTTCCAAAGATAAAGAATCCAACAACACCATCAGATTATCGTCCCATATCTCTCTGGAATGTATTGTATAATATTGTAACCAAAATCATATCAAATAGAATCAAGCCATATCTGGAAGAATTTATATCTTGGTCCCAAAGTGCTTTTGTACATGGATGATAGATTTTGGATAACATTGTTATTGCAAAAGAATTACTTCATTCTATGAACAATTCTAGAGTTGTTAATGGGCATTTTGCGTTGAAAGTGGACATGGTTAAGGCTTATGATCGTGTAAACGGGAAGTTTCTTGGGGATATGCTTAATGTTATGGGAATCTCTGGAAAATCATATTCTTTAATCATGACCTGTGTGATGACTACTTCCTTTTCGGTTAATATCAATGGATCTCCTCAAGGATTCTTCAAGAGTGAAAGAGGCATACGACAAGAGTGCCCCTTATCGCCTACGCTATTCATTATATGCTCACAGGGACTCTCGTTAATGATGAATCAATTGAGAATCAAGTCTTGTATCAAGGTTATAAAATCAATCGATGGGCACCAACAATTACCCATGTGATGTTCGTTGATGACCTATTCTTCTTTGGTGAACACTCCAGAATTAATGTGCTTAACCTGAATAAATTGCTACATCAGTATGCCTCTATGTCAGGTCAACTGACAAACTACAATAAATCTGCAATTTACTTCAGCAAAGGATCTCTGATCGAAGAAGACAAACAACCATTCAAGAACTGGGAGTAAGAGAAATGGTTGATGATGATAAGTATCTTGGGATTTTTCCTTTAAAATCAGATTATAGGATTGCTAGTTTTGATTCTATTGTTGATAAATTCAATTCTAGATTGCCAGGTTGGAGGTTTCACTATACAAATATGGCTGGAAGAACTATTTTGTTAAAAACTAGCCTATCCTCAATTCCTATATATACTGTGTGGGAATGTTCCTTCTTCCTAAAGGAGTTACACAAGAAATTGATAAGATCATGAGGTGTTTCTGGTGGGTTCATTCCACTGATGAGAAAAAGTTACATTTTTTCAATTGGTCGAAGGTATTTCTAAGCAAAGAATATGGAGGTCTTGAGATTAGAAATATGGAGTTGATAAATATAGCCTTGGTTTGTAAGCTAGCTTGGAGATTTCTGGAAAATGAGGATGTGATATGTGTAAAACTATTAGCAGAAAAATACATTCACGAGGATTCTTTTTGGACAACTTCAGAGCCAAATATATGTTCATCAATTTGGAGTAGCTTATTAGAGGTAAGGAAATATCTTCTGAATAATGTACTGTGGCAGATCTCTAATGAAAGTGATGTTAATATCTGGGACAACCCTTGGGTTCCACTGATAATGAACCATATGATTTCAAATCCAGTTGCTTTACAACTTCATGTCAACAAGGTATCTGATTTAATACTACCTAAATCTGGAGATTGGAATTTGGATTTACTGAATCTTATATTCTGATCTGAAGTTGTCACAAACATTACCTCAATCCATCTTTGTCTAGATGATAATTCTAAGGATTTACTGAATCTTATCTACTCTTGACCTTAGCTATAGTAGACTAGAAATCAAATACTTTATGGTTTTGATCACTAATATTGACAAACATGTTTGAGATAGCAACGCACGCGAGTTCGACCGAGAAATGCTCTAATAATCCCCCCTTTGTCAATTTTAGTGACAAAACTATCAATACATATGGAATACAAAAAATAAATAAACTTTGTAGCTCCTATTCCACATGTTTAATCTTCAACATTACTAGAAATCTTCGTCACTTCCAAGTACTCCAATGATCCCAAAGGTTGTAAGTTTAGCATCATCGTTGTTGAAAATCCATAGCTATAACAACGAGAAAACAAGAGTTCAATCATTGTTATACTGTGTCATAGTATCATTACACAACGTCAAATTCCAATTGTATCATAACTTCAACAATAATACTATGGTGATATGTCACTCCCACTTAGTCAATACTCCATCTCACATAGAAACCCCCCCCCCTATATAATGATCCGAAAACCATATGTATTTGTAGTTTGAACTACATATAAATTCTCCCCCTTTTTGTCAATAAAATTGGCAAAGGTGCAAGAACGGGACCCTAATGAAATTTCTGTAAGAGACATTTCATGACCAAAGGTAAATGTATATCATCTTGTTTAGATGCAATCATAAAGCCGAAGCTAAATGCATTCATCAAGGAGTTCATAAAGATACAAGATAACCCCTCTAATATTCCACAGCCGCACTTCCCACAAAGATTTTGCAATTAATGACAAGTTCAAAATAACTCTCCCCCATAATACGTCATTCCCAAGGGAACAACAAGAGCGATCTCAATTTCAAAAGAGAAAAGAAGGATTTCTTTAGACTCAGCAAATCACATACAAGTATGAATTTGGAATCCAAAAATAAATATTCAATCATATTAACCAAAGCAAACCAAGATTAATTTGATTAAATATGCTCAGCACAAGTAAACTTATGGAGACTTAATAAACCAATTAGATTTATCACAAGAGAACTTGCAAACAATCTA
This sequence comes from Papaver bracteatum, assembly GCA_023529315.1. Lineage (NCBI taxonomy): Eukaryota > Viridiplantae > Streptophyta > Magnoliopsida > Ranunculales > Papaveraceae > Papaver > Papaver bracteatum. Next base: position 207,423 of record JAJJWX010002127.1, on the reverse strand, counting down.
ATTGTCATATACAACCAAACTAATTACAAGAGTAATCAATTTAATTGGACACACTCGACATAAGAATATCTATGGAGCAATGACTAAGTTAATCACGAATAACCAACCCAGTCAAAGAAATGCTCAAACATAAGACAACTTACGGAGTGATAACTAAATAACCACACAAGATGATTAATTTAGTTCAATCATGTTCAACATAAAGTACCTTATGGAACAAAAACTAAGCTAATCACCAAAGCAATCAACTTTTGTTGTTTTAGTGCTCAACATAAGACACTTAATGGAACAACACAGTATTTACACAAAAATTGTGGATCGGAGAATCGACCTTATACTGTGGAATAAGCAAGGATTCATTCTATGTTTCCATCACTATTTGCACAATGACACACAATAGACATAATCCTTGAATCACAAAAGATTTTAACCTATCTTCCATCAAAACTTGACAATATAGGATTAACTTTTGTGTTTGCCAAAAGTATATTCATCCTTTTATCAATATTTGCATATCAATTCACGAACGACTTTACTTTTGACAAAATATGGGGCAACAAGTTCACGAATGTAAACACTCATATCCCATATAAATATTGCAATATATATAACGGCGCGCGGGTTATAACCCCAAAGGTGTCACTATCCATGTACAAAAACCCCAACAAAACAAAATGTTCACAAAAACCCCCATTTAACATAAACTGTCTATATTACCCTTTTAATTTAAATCACCCCAACAAAAATAAAAATCAACCCCACCTTTAATTTTTATTATATTCACACCACCAACAGCAACATAGCACAGCAGCACCATTGCCACTGCACCGCCGCCATTGCACCACCGCCGCCGCTGCACCACCACTACACCACCACCACCGCCACTACACCACCACCAACACCGCCACCACTGCACCACCACCGCCGCCTCCACCACTGTACCACTACCGCCACTGCACCACCGCCCGCCACCACGGCCGCCGCCGACCGCCACCGCCACCAGCCTCCATCCCCGAAATTCAGAACTTAGAGATTCAGAAAATAGCAACCAACCGCCGCTACCACAAACAATTAATTTGATTGATCAATGTTCAACAAAATGAGAAAAAATGATGCAACCAAACTGAAATTGTGAAAAAATGATGAAACCAAACTGAAAAAAATGATGGAACCAAAATTTCTCGTGAAATAATTTCTCGTGAAAAATTATGTAACCAAACTGAAAAAATGATGGAACTAAAATTGGTTTCACCAAAAAATAGATGAAACCAAAATTAGTTTCACCAAAACTAGATGAAACCTAATTAGGTTTCATCATTTTTCCACATTTTGTCATTTCACCGACACAGATTCAATGATGAAACCAAACCAAAAAAAACTAGGCAAAATAAGAACAAAATGATGAAACCAAATAGAAAAAATAATGAAACCAGAATTGGTTTCACCAAATCTAGATGAAACCTAATTAGGTTTCATCATTTTTCTACGTATTGTAGCTCAGCTCAAACAAATCCATAGCTAAGCTCAAACAAATCCGCAACACATTGCAGCTTCTCTTGTAATTCCAACAACATCTCTCAGCACCTCAAGCACAGAACCAACATAAATTTGATAAATAAGTAGTTGATGACTATCCAGCTATACCAAATATGAGAACAAACAAACTTAACGAGTTTTTAAATCATAAAACAAGATGGCATGGAACACATTACTAGCTACTGCAAATGCTTCCTTCCTTATGGACATTCCCTTGTATGGTGTACTAGTTGTGAGTAACAACTAGAATACTTATGAAGAAGCTATAGACATCGACCTTATGATCCTAGTGTTTCGTTCTTTCACGTTCAAGCGTCTCTTTGCTATATGACTGATCCAAATGTGGGGTATCAAGATAAAACGGTGAAGAATAGCGACAGTACCACATGAGATATGTTCAACAAGAGCAGGCCAGTGTAGTTAGACCGAATGCATACCTAAGAAGCCACCCATTTGTAAGTACTGGATTTACAAGTCATCATTTCTCCAGCTGCCTTTTCCCGGTCCATCCAAAAATCAGCCAGTTTAAGCTTCATACGGTTTTCTGTGAGTAACAAGTTTGCTGCAAAAGAAAGTTTTTACATGGTTTTACTTTTACGTGGTTGGTGATGATTAAAGTAAGCCCCAAAAGAATTTGCAGCATTCAGTTAGTATAAATATTTTCCACAAATCTCTAATTTGAACTGATGTTGGTCTTTAGCGATAACACCATCTTTTCCTCAGTTCAATACAATAAATACACCACTAGGTCCAGACTTCTATTTCTTTCACTGCAGCAACACTGCACTAGCTCCACAACTCCGCAGATTCCCCTTCAGTTGCAACAACAAACAGCTGCAACATCAAAAACTTCATATGCTTCTTCTCATTCTCTTCTCGAGTTACACCCCTTCCAAGTTCTAACTTCTCCATTTCAGTATGTATCACCACCATTGCCAATCTGCATCATTGGTTACGTACAACACGACCATTCCCTGAACTGCTAGGTCCCTTTTAATGGCAGCAACCATCATCATCCACCAGACTCAACCCCGATAATCTAGATTCTCTACCAACACCATTGATAACCAACTCCAGCATTTTCGACTTCCATGATATATCGCCACTGCACCACGGATAAACTCTACATATCATTGATCACCACTGACCATCATACACAGCGAGTTTCAAATTGCATTTCCTGTCCAATGTCACTTCCATCTCCATTTATGATCCCTCTAAACCATACAACTCCAATGGCAATGGAATGAGTATCTCCTATGGCTACTTGTACAACCGGAACTTGTCTCAAACACCATGATATTCTTCATCTTCTCGATTCAGGCAATTCTGCAAGCACATCGTGTGCGTTTCTGCTGGTGATTCAGACATGAACTTGATGATGATTTAATGCCACTAAATTTCCTTTCCTGCGAATATTCATGCATTTAACACAAACACATTCATTCAGTTCAGTTCGAAACATCAAAACCCATCTCAAATATGTATGGAAGCAAAGATGCAACAGTCTTGAGTCATGGTTTCTTCTTTCATCATCAAAACACCAACAACAGCAACACCAACATCCTGTAATTCATCTTCTCTACCAAATCCAACACAAACACACTTCAATCTGTCGAATCCATGGCAACATCACTTCAAATATCGATTCAAGACTTCACTGGAACTACCATTTCAAGACACATCCTTCTAAACTTCATCAGACTCTCTACTACTCTGAGATTACCCATATACTTATAAAACCTTAATTTCTTCTCAAGTTTCTGTGATTCATCACCATACTCATAACCCATTCTTCTTTTCCCTGAATTTCTCTCTTCCTAAACAACAACCAGTTCGCTCATTTCTCATGAACCAAACTTGATTTCATACTTAAAGCTTGGTTTCAAATCTCAGTTCAAGGAAACCCTAATTCGACCCCATCTTCTCTGAAGCGAACCAAAACTTCCCTTGTTCAACTGGAAATCATATCCATGTTAATCCCATCTTCGAAATCTTCACAAACTCTTCGAATCTTTCTTCAATCTCAAATCTGAGAATACCCATCTTTAACAAACCCATTTTATCCTTTTCATTTTCTGATTTATTCTCTTATATCCACAGCAACAGAAACATTTTCTCAATCCCATGAATTTCTCGGTTCAGAACTCAATAGTTCCTTACATCCTCTTTCAAGATCGGACTCAATTTCATCTTCAATCCTCTCCTGCTTCAATTGTACTCATCAGCAGCAGAATCAATTTGATTTTGGTTGTTGTGACGTGAAGATGAGTTGGGGGTGGTGATGTTTACGGTGGTGGAAATGGTGTTGGTGGTGAAGGAATTAAAGGAGGCGGAGGAGGATGGTGGTAGTGGTGAGATACGGAGGTGCGGTGGCGTGCCGGGGAGAATAAAATTGTTGTTGGTGGTGGGAATAGAAGACGGAGAAAGAAGAAAAAAGATATCAGATAAGAAGAAGAAAAGGTCAAAAGGGTATGTTTGGGTTTTTTTTAAGTAACAAAAACTAAATTTGCTCATTATTATTTGGCTTGGGGTTTTTATGCCAGTTTTATTTGAAACGGTTTTTATTTGGTAGAAATAATATGACCGGTTTTTTCTTATCACTAGTTTGTTTACCTAGGGGTTTTGTCACTAGTTTTGTATATATAATCATAAAGATTAATACTGCAAAAATCATCTTCCGAACTAGTTTATAATTTAAACCAATAAATCTAAAAACAAGAAGATGAAAACTTTGGACATAGTTATGTGTAATCACAGTAATGGCCATTCCAAACACTAGTTATTCTTCTAAACAAAACAAAAAAAGTAGAATATTTACTATGAAAACTCAAAACTACTCATCATCTTCATCGGAAACACTCCAAGATGCTTGAATAGTGTCCAAATCTTCCTTGAGCTCGGGAAACTTAGTTCCAACCACTGAAGATTGTTCTTGAATGCACTTCACCCTTAAATTGACATTACACACACCCTTGTGAATTGTTTGAAGAAAACTCAAGGTGGTAGGGTCACAATCATTTAGCAAGGCATCACTTTGCCTTTTTCAAGCATTCTCCCTTATACGTCTGAAGGTACACGGTTGAACCGGTTTGGGAACCCCGAGGGAGTTTCCAATTGAATCAAAACCACAATCACGACAAATTTTTCCAATAAAGCATGGATAACCTAACATCTTGACAGGTGAAGTCATTGAAATCATTTGATGAATGATAAAACCACATATATCGAGACTTTGAACACCCGTATCAAGAAAATAGACTAATTCAGCAAACTCATAACTCCACCAAGAATTCTCAATTATGAAAGGACAAAGATTTGGGATACCAAGTTTCCCAAAAGCCATCAACAGGATACTAAGATCATTAGTATGAAATTTTCCTTGATTCCAAGCAACCTTCTTTCCACATAATCCAATAGAGATATCATCACATGATGGACGTTCATCACTTGGTCTAGGGAGACGCACGTTTCCCAATGGAATGTTGGTAATCTTTGAAATTAACTCTCTATCAACAAGAAACATTTTTCTATTTACCATGGATTTGAATTTCATCTTATTAAGATCAACATCATGTATGTTGGCATAGAAAATTCTTGTGAGAGAATCAAATCCTCGACCTAGACCATCAAATATATTTCCAAGATTGAACTTTTTGAAACAAGTTAAATCCTCATCATGTCCACTAGAGATATCCAATTTCTTTTCTAAAATAAAACCTTTAGATGAAATCTTCTCAAAAATTCTAACACATGAATCATCCACAAACCTAATCCTAAGAGAATTTTGGTCACAAGGAAGATCCATACTAGAGCTATTTGAAACTTTGGAATTCCTTTTTGAGCCCTTAGAATTCATCATGAGATCCAAGAAATTGAAAGGAACAAGAGGAATTTACTTACTTGGAGTGAATCTTGAACACCCTTTCTCTTAGTTTCTCCAAAAATTCTTTAATGGAGACAACACACAAAACTCTAGAAGTTCACGTACGCGGACGGGGGAGAGGAAGATGAGTGCGTGAGCTTCCTCATTAAAAGAACAAAGATGGGATTGGACCCGTTTGCAAACTTCAACCCACAAGGAACAAGGGGAGGTTTTGTTAGACGTTTGCACATCAAGGATTATGCATCCCGCAACATGGTGGATACACCAGAAAGCTTTATTTGAAACCTGTACACGATTCAAATCATTTCTTGCCCCATTTCAAGATATATACATATGGGGTAGTGCCAGTCTTGTTACCAAGAGGCATAATGTGCAAATAAATTCTCATGCAACATTTTCGGTTGATCAGTGTGAACAGTCCCTGTAACATAGTGATGATAATAAGGGGAGTCTGATATTCCAGTCCTTTGCTTGATATGCCTAGAAGGAGGATTCTTCCGTTTCCCAGGTTGTACAATATTATTTAAAGGTTTAATGTGTACAAAACCCTTTTTGGAGTGATTCTTAGACTTAACAGAATTAAGTTTTTCTAAGGATCTAAAAACGTCTTCGAATGCTATTAATAGATATTTATCAGCTGATCCATTATGATAGTACTCCTCATAGAGATCGGTAGTTAATCTTGTGAGTTTCCATATCATTGATCGCCATGAACGTTTCTTTAATCTCTCCTCCTTTTTATTTTTTTATTTAGATTGACACATATCATCTAAAACTTCCTTCTTAGATAAAATGGGGTTATCATTAGAGACCAGAGGTTTTAACCATAATAGGTCTTGATCAATCTTTAAGAAATTTTGGTGTGCGTTACAGATGCCAAGAGCAAATTTTCCAAAGAAATTTCCCATTGGACAGTTTTTAAGGAACGAACAAACACAAACTTATCAGGTTTAAGGTGTTTGCCTGCTCTGATACCAATTGAAAAAGAGGGGGTCTAACAACCACACCCAATATTTCGATTAGCAATCTGTATGGTCAACTCCGAGTTACTTTCTAGAGAATCAACTAGACTCAATCAATAGAAAGTTATTATCTCAATCTCTCAATTTGATTTACTCAAGCAAATACAATCTGAGAGTCTTAATAAAAGAGAGATAACTTGGATGGTACCAAAAACCAATATCCACGTGTCAATCAATTTAAATCAACAACCAATAAGGTCGGATATTATAATTGATTGAACCACGCACAACCTGTATTATTTAAATTATATAACAAAATATAATACGAAAAATAAATAACACACACACCAGAATTTTGTTAACGAGGAAAACGAAAATGCAGAAAAATCCCGTGACCTAGTACAGATTAAACATACACTATATTAAGCCACTACAGACACTAGCCTACTCCAAGCTAGCTTCGGTCTGGACTGTAGTTAAACCCCAACCAATCTCACACTGATCCAAGGTAAAGTTATGTTCCTACGCCTCTGATCCCAGCAGGATACTACGTACTTGATTCCCTTAGTTGATCTCACCCACAACCAAGAGTTGCTACGACCCAAAGTCGAAGACTTTAATAAACAAATCTGTCTCACACAGAAAAGTCTACAAGGATAGATAAATTCGTCTCCCACGAATAAACCTATGAGTTGTTTTTCGTCTTTTGATAAATCAAGGTGAAGATGAACCAATTGATAAAACCAGACTTATATTCCTGAAGAATAACTCAGCTTTATCAATCACCTCACAATAAACTTAATCGATGCAGCGAAGAAGATTATTGGGGAATCACAAACGATGAGACGAAGTGTTTGTGACTACTTTTATATCTTGCCTATCGGAGGTAGAAATATCAAGCCAATTATTACAATTGTTCTCTTACGATAGAAGATGCAAGATCAGATCACACAACTACGATAAAAGTAGTATCGGTCTGGATTCACAATCCCAATGAAGTCTTTAAGTCGTTAACCTGGTTTTAGAAGAATAAAACCAAAGTTTAAAGGAGAATCGACTCTAGCTTAGCAAACTAGTATCACACAGAATGTGTGGGTATTAGGTTTCCCAGTTGCTAGAGTTCTCCCTTATATAGTCTTTCAAATCAGGGTTTGCAATCAATGTTAGCTTAGTAACAAAGCATTCAATATTCACCATTAGATGAAAACATGATTAGATACAAGCTAATATTTATCAACCGTTAGATTGAAAACATATTTTGTTATACACATATGTATTGCACGTTTGTAGGCTTGTGAAAACCGTACCCAAACTTGTACATTAGTTGGTTCAACGCTAGTTAACCAAATGGTTAGCCAAATGATGACTTTCATATCAACCCTATTATTCTTCACCATAACTAGTCTAAATGACTCAAGTGAACTAGTTAGAGAGTTATTCAATTGCTTAGATCTTTATGTACTACACAAGACATAATTGAAGCAAAAATATGTGATTCACTCGAATTGATTCATGAACTATAAAGCTACGGTTTGCAATAGCATTCCTTAGTTTATTAAGATAAGTTCACAAACATCGTTTTTAGACATAACCTACTCAAGTTTCCGGACTTAAGTTCCCGGACGGAGTTCACTAACTCCAGCAGAAATTCTCGGGTTCGAGAACTACGCCAGTTCACGGACTGAACTTGTATGCTGAGTTCGCGGACAGAGCTCACGCACTTCTCCGGTTTCACTTGATCAACAAAGTTCGTAAATTTCGGTTCAAGTAATAAGGACTTATACATATATGTGTTGCCACAATAATTCTTATATCCTCCAATGGTTATATTGTCTAAACTCTCATTTCAATCATTGAAACATTCTCAGAGGACGTTATATAGTTGTTATTCACAATCTATTTTTTGTCAGAGCAATTTCCAAAATGATTGAAACATAACATGACTTTCGTCACTAGGTAAAGATGAACTTGGCTAAAGCGAAAGCTTTACCAACACATATTTCGAGAAATAGATAAGCTAGATATACTCAGCTCGAAATATCATATGTTTATATTCTTAGTCTATATAGAAATATGACTTTTATCTCAAGATAGGAGATAAAGTAGATAGACTTTTGAGTGATAGATAAGTTCAAGTCTCGACATACCTTTTAGTCGATGAAGATCCACTGGTTCCTTGAGTAGTTCTTCGTCTTGTATGATGATCTCCATGGAGTTCTTGAGCTCAACTACACTTTATATCCTAGTCCGAGACCATAGATATAGTAGACTAGAAATCAAAGACTTTATAGTTTTGATCACTAATATTGACAAATATGCTTGAGATATCAACGCATGCGAGTTCGACCGAGCTATGCTCTAACAGATGTGCCTCACATCACACGTGTTATAGGTCCCAGACCAAACCCCTAGTGATATCCCCTCATGTGACATGAATTGATGTCTCATGTGTAAGTCTTCTTTGCATACATATTTTATATGTGTGTCCAATCTTTGACCTAAGACTATGAGTCTTAATCGATGAACTGTATAGTTCATGGTTTAAGGTCATGATGGATGAAGCATGGCGTGCTGGAACAACAACATTCTCTTTGGACTATGGACATTGAATTAAGTCACTTGACCGTGACATATCATTATTCTAGTTGAAGCAGTAATGATAATCGAATTACTATTATGGTAGTTGAAGCAATAATGATAGTCAAACGACTAGGAAATAGTTTAATGAGACTGCTAGATAAACCATGTTGGTGCATTGAGCACTTCGTTAGAAAGTCGTATAAAAATAATCATTGTTGGATTATCATTGAAACTCATCTCAATCCATGTGTCGTGAGTCATTCGAATGACAATGAGAGAATATAATATTAAAATAATGGTCGACAGACAAACCAAATGTTGGTTGATTAACCAGCAAAATACTGATAGCTGGATCAGCATGAAATTCTCAAATGTTGATTACTGAATCAACATGAAATACTACTTCTCAAATATTGATAGTAGAATCAATATGCGGAATAGATCAAGTTGATGCATGTCGTTGGTGCACTCAAATTAAATTACTTATTTCCACACAATTAACTGGTAATATAATGGAAGTAAGGATCGTTCCCACGAAGAGCAGGGAGATTTAGTTGTCAAAAGTGTCACAATGGGGGGGTTTTGTTTTAGATTGTAAACAAAGTAAATAAAGCAATTGAAATTGATAAAGTTGCAAGCAATGGAGAAAAATATGATCAGGGAATCCTTCTTCGTTGCTAAACTGTCATCAAGTTATTATATTCATACATTAATACAATTAATCACAAATTATTACCAACCGTGGAATAACAGCTAGCTTAGTGCTATCCCCTAAATTACTTATATTACTGAGTACGGAAGCTCTCCAATACCAGATTTTATTCGTCTAAACCACCTAGTAGTAGCTCACTCAAGGTGTAATTTCTCTGAATGCTTTATCTTTTGTGAATTATAGATTGATCCTAGTAGTTAGAATCTTAGCTCAAGGTCCACTTTCTAGTGTTGTTTATACACACAATCACTACACGGAATCCCTATGCAAGGTTTTGTGTTCTCTACTTTAGTATGAATTATTCGACTATTACTTATCTCCTAACTCAATACTAGCATTTGATTGAATCAACTAATTAATTCAGTTGGCCACCTAAACAATCTATCTATTAATCATAAATATTCTAATTAGTATAAACAATCAATAATCATGAGAAGGACTTCAAAATAGATTTATATAATAACTCAAATCATGTATAGAACTTAGAATTCATCCCTAATCACTAAGAAGTTTAGCTACTCATGGTACTAACAAAACCCATGAGTTTCATATAATAAAATGGTAAAGAAATAGTTACGGTGATGAAGAATGCTCCAAAATCCTAGCTTTTCTCCCTTGTGTTCTTCTCTCCAAAACTTGATTAAAAATTATTAGATTGATAGAAATTTCTCTTATGTAGGTGTCCCAAATATTGATGTGCCCGTGCGTCGAATCCCGTGAAAAATGGTTACCAAATACTAGCCAAAATCGCACCAAAAGTCAGGTCATGCAAAGGCTTCTCAACTGTCAAATGGGCTTGCATAAGTTTCTGAAAATAGCCTAGCCCAAATCTTATTTAGCTTATCAGTTCAGATATCAGTTCCGTAGAACTGACAGTTCACCCTTCAATTTTCCCATGGTCATAACTCGCGGACACACCACACTCCGTGAGCGAAAATTTCTGTTGGATTTTAAATTTACTCTGGTTGGAATCACGGCTATACTCACCTCCGTGAGTTTTTAAAGTTACGAGAATTATAACTCAACCATTATTCCCTCAGACACATATCCATCAGTGAGTTTTTAAGCTCCCTGGATTTTTACTATTTCGGCAGAAACTCACTTATACCAGGCCCTCTGTGAAAACCATCTGAATTTCTCAAGACTCCATCTCATCTCCTTCCTTATCATTCCCATACTCTATAACAACAACCTCTTTCATGTTCTCATCTGCCATAAACGGGAGCATCCATCACTCGAGTTTCAACTCCAAACCTCGAACCAAAACTTCTACAATAACACCATATCTTTGCCAGAGATGATTACGACAGCAGACCCGAGCTCCACCAACTTCAACATATCACTCACCATCCAACAACAGTGACCAACTCATCCATGTAAAACTTCATAATAATAACTGCTGATAAGATCAACAGCATGTCAATATGAAAACTCTTCTCTATCAAACTCAAGATCTATGAAACATCCTTCGCTTCCAATGGTATTATCTCCCACTTCGAGTTTCAACTGACTTCTCCGAACTCGAGCTTTCTCTTCTTTACTGCTAGCAACCTCCATATGTATCAACCTGTTCTATCCATCTCTTTCTATGGTAACAAAACCATCTCTACCATTCCATTGCTTCTATTTGATCATCAGCTTCATATTCCATCTCTCATTCTCGTCTGCCAGCAATACGCAGACTCCTCCTCTATAAACTCCATCGACAGAGAACAACTCTGTTTCATCTTATTTTCCATATCCTTCTATCGATCTCCATGATCTTCACCCATATCAGTCACCATTAATAATCAGCAGCACCTCCAACTCAAGCACCATCAGCATTGCCTTATTCTCGCAACATCATTCTTTTCGTGCCAGACAGACTCCTTCTCCTCGACAACCAACAGCTCTGCAACCAAAATCAGCTCCAACTCCATATGCTTTGCTATCTCTTCTTCGAGTTTAACAGCATCAGCGAGAACCACTCAACACCAGCACTTATCCAGTACAGTCCATCATTATTCTCTAAACTCCATCTTGCCATGATATCCTGCTCTATCAATCACCACTTCCATTACGTTGTTGTGGACATAACATTGCTCTTCTTATGCCGGCAGCATACACGTCTTCTACCATTATCTCTCTCGCATCTCAGACACATAACCATTGTTACAGCAGCAACTCCATATTTTGCTTCAATTTAAAACCCGCCATCATCACAGCAAACTCCCAGTGACCATCTCTATGAACTGCTCAGTATCTCTTAGTTCAACTCTGCCTTCTTCAATGGAAGCAGTCTCCATCGGCCACTAGCCATCGTAACTCTCTTTATATACTCGAACTTTCTATACTTCTCACTGAACTAATTCATTCTCTATCTATCTCGCTGTCAGCATCCAACAGCTCAAACAACCATCATCTAAGATACTTATTTATCAGCTTCATTGTTTACATCCATGGTAGACTCAAGTTATCCATGCACTTGTTGAGATAATGTGTTAAAAGAATATGAGGTGCCATGAGTAAAATATCAAGGACACCTCATCATACGATGTCAGAATGACTCCGTTCTTTCGTATTCAATACTTTGAGTCGCTTCAAACGCCCATAAAATCTTCATACGATGTTGGAATGACTCCGTTCTTTCGCCGTTTGCTTCGTCTTTTTGTCCTTTCCGAGATGATATCAAGGACTCCTAGGTTCGAATGAGTTCCACTTGGTCTTTGGACTTTCTCCACTTTTAGCTAACTTCTTTTATTGCACTATAAAGTGCAAATTCACTTCTTTTGGATGATTCACCTCGCAAAACATAAATAAAACAAAACAAACGTAATACAATAATTTGCAAGAAACTATACTAGCATGGATTCGACACAAAATATATCCAAAATATGCACTTAAAAAATTACCCCACACTTGGATTTTTCTAGTCCTAGAGCAAGCTATCTAAAATACAACAACTTCATGTCGCCGAGGATACGGTTACTATTAGCATGAATAACGGGCCTTTAAACCCCTAGGTGTCCCTAGTGGACGAGTTATAGTCTCGTGAGGGCTTACGAGAGATATTCCCACAAAACCTACTTCAACTTCAAAGCCTTCCAGCTTCCCAAGCATCCAAAGAGCTATGAGGACATAGAGTTTCTACATGCTAGTAATAAGAAGTTAGAAATACCAAAGAACATATTCATTCTTAAATCTTGAGTGAGAAATAACCACACCATAATGAGAGAATGCGTGTTTGAGAGCGATCAATAAGCATTTCGCCTCGACTTATGCCTCACTTAAAGGCTTTAATGATAATTTCACTCAATAAGATGACTTTTTTATGGGTCTCACATGTGTGCAGGTAGGAATGAAGAGAGAATCCTACACACGTTGAATGGTGGGAAGGAAACCTTCCGAATTATTTCTGGAGACTCCACGAAATCGTGGAAAATAAAGATATTTTTCTGATGATCTCTAAGAAAGGAAATCAACCACTATAGCAAGGGTGAGAGTACTTACCACCTTCACATCTGATTTCCATGATGAAACCACCACTCTCACAGCATCCAATAGAAACGTAGTCTTCCTTCGGCTCGTTTTCTTCATCTTCTTCGTCTTCGGTCTTCAACTGTTGATTATAAACTCTTGAACTTTTAGAACTTCGACAATTTGTACTCTTTTCCTCAATTTCCTTGTTTCTTGAAACTTCTTTATATATTTTTATTCCACATGGCCTTATTGAACAAATACAAACTAAATGCAAATCTCTTTGTATATATATATATATATATATATATTCTAGAATTATCTTATTTTTATAATAATTATAATTACACAAAAGCAGAAGAGGGTTTAGTTGGTAACCGAGCAACAAGCTGGGCACCAACCCATTTCTGAATATCAACACCCAATCTATGGAAAATAAAACTACCAAAACCACTACCAGCGTCATGATAATAATACAATTCTTCAGTCGCTTGAAAAAACAAATAGTATCATCACTAAGTTCTCCTAATGTAGTGAAAGCTAGAACACCCAATCCAAAACCATGCAAAGTACAAACATCCAAATATTTAGAACGTTTACGCGCAATTGCTTTAGAAATAACTTGGCCCGGGACGAAAGCGCGAACACCATCACCAGTAAATGGAGATACACCTGTGACATCCATACACACATCTTGACCATTTTCCCAGTTGAGAACAAGGATATCTGCTGGACGTAAATCCTTGTTAGTCTCATACACAAAACCCAGGTCAACTTCCTTGCATACATGGACACCCGCCTTGAAACAAATATTTGCGATTACATCACGTACCAAATCATGCCGGAATTTAAGTCCAACATCATTAGCACAATGAAGCGCGTGGTCACCAAATATATCCATAGGTTTACTACAACAAGAGAAAAACCCATTCTCGACAAATAAAGGGATACCAAGGCGATAACAAACTATAGCTGTAAACTGTCTCGGACCAAGGCACTAATCTAGACCGCTTATTGGAATAGCTAAAAGATAATCTTGAGCATGTTTGATCTGATTGCATTGCCAAAGAATTGATTCTCTTACAGATAAAGTAAATTGGTCGGGGATTTGCTTCTTAACTGCATCAAAATAAATGACTGCCAGGGAGTGCATGGAAGGGGGGGCAGTGTCATTGACATAGTAATTAGGAGGAAAACCACATACCTGAATGTATTTCTGAAGAGCCAACTGATAGGCAGTCCCATTGTTAGTTGAGAGAGAGCTACCAAGTATCGCCTTTCGCACCAAGGCAGTCTGACTCTGAGAGGCAAGATATCAATAGGTGCGAGTGTCATCCATGGTATAAATACCAAGACCACCGTCTCTGATAGGGAGAGTATCCAGTCTCTGTTGTAGAGGCCCAAAACCAGCTCCATCTCCAGTAATTAAAAGACTCAAATATTGGATCAGATGGTCGTCAAAGAGGTCAGAGGCCTGTTGCAAAGCTGCTGGATTAGTAGTGCGCATAGCAAATATAGATTGGAAACGCCGACACAATTACGGAGCAACAACATCTCGCTCTGAGGATCTCTGAGTTTTTTGATAGCAGACATTAGTTGAATAGTCTTATTAACCCTACGAAGCACCGTGTCACTCATGAAATCCAAATCCAAACTCACCGGACCACCTAAGAGCTTAACTCCCTTGCTAGGCCGACCAATGTCAGAAGGGAAAACTCCCACCTCCAAGCTGCGCGGATTAGGAGTAGGCCAAAAGACCTCGGTCTTCTTGATATTTAGATGGAGACCTCTACCCGGACCTTCAGACTCAATAATACTCAAAGCCCTAGAAACCTCCACTATATCACCGATGATAGTGCCATCATCCAGATACCAGGCATGTAAATCAAGCTTGCACCGAGAGGCGATAGTCGTCACGAGAGGATGAAGTGTCAAAGCGAACAAAACGGTACCAAGAGGATCACCTTGCTGAACGCCAAGAGAAGAGGACAAAATATGTTGGTAATAGTACAATTTAGCAGGTCTAGCATAGCAAAACTCAACCCAATGAGAAATACCTGGACAATGAAGCCGAACCTCTCTAATAAGATGAGACCTACTCACCATGTTGAAGGCATTCGAAAAATCAATAAGAAACATTGACCTACTATCTGAATGACCTTTCAACTCCAACAAATTGTTGACAGAATGAAGAATACTATCTCCCCCCAAAGGAACTCCAACACCGAATTGATAGTCACCCAAGTAAGCCTGCATATCCTTACCAACTGAGAAGGCAGCCACCTTGGAGACCAAGCGACGCCAAACAGTGCCAACCGCAATAGGCCTCAGAACGCCTCCAGGTTTGAGTAAGGGAGTAAGAGGTGAACTAGCGATAAGCTCTCCCAAATCTTTGGGGCATTTACCAGCCAACCAAAGGTTGACAACACCGGTAATCAACACCGGTAAACAGTGCCAACCGCAATATTTTTTTATTTGTTTATTTTATTTTATTTTATGCGAAGAGATTGCAACTAAAACAATAAAAATAAAATAAAATAAACATGGCCATGGCCATGGCCATGGCCATGAAAGAAGTACTTTACCACTTTGATCTTCACAACTTGTATTGTCTTTGTATCATAAACTTCAATAACTCTCATCTTTTGATTTTCTTCGCTCTTGATTCTTCATACTTTGATATAAAATTCCGCTCCTTATATGTAAGTCTTCAACATGTATATGAAAATTCTCTCATTATATGTTGCTTTACTTGAGTATAAAATTTCGCTCTTCCTTGAATTGTTGCTTGTAAACCTCAAACTTATTCAACTTTCCTTGTAAATTTTGATGTCGGTCCATTGTTGATGATGATGTGTTTCTATGGATCTGTTGTTGGCGAGAGAGAGAATGGTGCTAACTGCAAATCAAACTACAAGAAGGTGGTTTTCGTATATAGACGTCACCCTCATGATTGACAAAATTAGCACTCAAGAGATCAAAAATAGTGCTTCTATTGGTGGGAGGTTGGGTAGCTCACCATTCTACCCGGAATTAACGTACGGTGACACACACTCAAAAGAAAGCTCTTTAGTTAGCTACAAAGAAAATTTGGTCTAGTGCCTTGGTTGATATGAAAATGGGTAGTCTCCACTAATGATTGATCAGAAACTCTAATAATGCATTTCTCTCTGCTCATAATTTTCATCACCGGCATGATTAAATCCATTATTTAACACTCCAATTCGTAATAATATTCCGAACGTAGTTCCCTAACACTTCCAAGTTCAGTTATGTCGGTCATAATTTCTATGTAAACATACCTAGAAGTATGCTAGTAACTCTAAAATCTCTACAAGTTGAAGGTTTTATGCAAATATTTACAAAAAAAATGAAAAATCTATATGCAAAATACTCCCCCACACTTAAACTTCACATTGTCCTCAATGTGTAAAACCGAAAGTTCTGAATTCTGATGTAACAGAAGATAAAACGCAAAACCTGTGCAAATTGGTAAGGAATTTGGAAAAACTCCATTTCACAAAAGTTGTTCATATACGTGTTTTATACTAAGTGTCAAAATGGCATAGTGTTTCGATAAACTTTATGAGAGTTATGGTCTCTGGACTGAACTACGCGCAGTCTGAATTTTTCTGACAAAAAGGTATTCGTCATAATTTTCTTCTAAAATAGATTACAGACTAAATGAAATTAATCATGGGGATGAAAATATGATATGAAAACAATAAAAACAAAAAATAGGTTTAAGATACAAAACCTATGGGTTGCCTCCCATTTAGCGCTTGGTTTAAAGTCGTCAGCCCGACTTGGCATTTTCCTTATTACTCCTCCAGATGGAGTAAATCTTTAAGCTCTATATCATCCACATTCACATAAGCGATGTTTTCATAATATGGCTTCAATCTATGGCCGTTGACCTTAGAAGTAGTCCCATCTCTAAGACTAGTGATATCAGATGCACCATGAGAATAAACATTAATAACAACATATGGTCCAATCCATCTGGACCTTAGCTTACCAGTAAATAACTTAAGACGGGAATGAAATAAAAGAACTTTCTGTCCCACAACAAAATTCTTCCGAGAAATCATCTTGTCATGGAAAAGCTTAGTCTTTTCCTTATATATACGATAACTCTCGTAAGCATCATTACGTATCTCCTCTAGCTCATTGATTTGTAGTTGCCTATGTTTTCCCGCTTTATCATACTCCATGTTGCACATCTTTACCCCCCAATAAGCCTTATTCTCAAGTTCAACTGGGAGATGACAAGATTTTCCATACACCAACCGATATGGAGACATACCAATCGGTGTCTTATATGATGTTCTATACTCCCAAAGTGCATCGTTAAGTCTATAACTCCAATCCTTCCCTGTAGTGTTAACGGTTTTCTCAAGGATGGACTTAATCTCACGATTTGAAATTTCAGCTTGCCCACTAGTTTGTGGGTGATATGGCGTTCCAATCTTGTGTGTAATGTTGTACTTCTTGAGAAGAGCATGGAAGGATTTCTTAAAGTGCGAGCCTCCATCACTGATAACCACTCTTAGTGTACCATGTCTAGAGAAAATATATTCCTTCACAAACTCACAAACAACTTGAGAATCATTAGTAGGGGTCGCTTTAGCTTCCACCCATTTTGAAACATAATCCACAGCAAGAAGTATATAAAATTTTCCATTCGAATCAACAAAAGGACCCATAAAATCAATGCCCCACACATAAAAAATCTCGACAGTGAGAATAGGATTAGGTGGCATTTGATTTCGAGAACCTAGATTGCCCGTTCGTTGACATCTATCACAAGATTTTCAAAAAGCATATGCATCCTCAAATAGGGTTGGCCAATAAAATCCACTCTCAAGGACTTTGAGAGCGGTACGTTTAGAACCAAAGTGATCACCACAAGCATAAGAATGAAAAAAATATAGAATTGATTGAAATTCAGAGTTAGGTACGCACCTGCGGATAATTTGATCAGCACCATATTTCCACAAGTAGGGCTCATCCCACACATACTGCTTGGCTATTTTCTTAAGCTTTAGCTTTTGAAAAGTAGACATTGTACTAGGTACTTGCCTTGTAACCAAATAGATCACTATATCAGCATACCAAGGTGTTGATTCTTCAATCGAGAAAAGTTGATCGTCTGGAAAACAATCCTGTAATTGGAGTTCTTCTTCGGAAACAACATGTCTACTAATATGATCAGCAACTGTATTCTCAACTCCTTTCTTATCTTTGATTTCCATATTGAATTCTTGTAGCAAAAGAATTCAACGAATGAGTCTTGTCTTAGCCTCCTTATTTTTCAATAGGTATCGCAGTGATGCATGATCAGAATATACAATCACATTGGCACCTACCAAATAAGCTCTAAATTTTTCCAAAGCAAATACTATAGCCAACAACTCCTTCTCAGTAGTAGAATAGTTGATTTGAGCATCGTTTAGGGTCCTTGATGCATAATAAATCACATGTGACCTCTTGTCTACTTTTTGACCCAAAACATCCCTGACTGCATAATCACTTGCATCACACATTAACTCGAACGGCAAACTCCAGTCAGGTGATTTAATAATTGGTGTAGTAGTCAACAATTCCTTAAATTTATTAAAGGCATCCTTGCACTCCTAGTCGAAGTAAAAGGAAACCTCCTTTTGCAACAATTTGCACATCGGCATTGAGATTTTGGAGAAATCTTTGATAAACCTTCTATAAAAACCTGCATGACCAAGAAACGAGCGAATTTCCTAATCAATTCTATCTTTGCCTTGTCCACTTCTATACCTTGATAGGAAACGATGTGGCCAAGTACAATTCCATGGTCTACCATAAAGTGACATTTTTCCCAGTTTAAAACCAAATTAGTGTTTATGCATCTTTTAAGCACAAGTTCAAGATTATTTACACAAATATCAAATGAATTGCCATAAACACTAAAGTCGTCCATAAATACCTCAATGATGTTCTCCACGTAATCAAAAAATATACTAACCATACATCTCTGAAAAGTGGCAGGCGCATTGCAAGGACCAAACGAAATTCTTCTATATGCAAATGTACCGAAAGGACAAGTAAAAGTTGTCTTCTCTTGATCCTCTGGTGCAATAACAATTTGATTGTAGCCCGAATAACCATCCAAAAAGCAATAATATAAATGTCCCGCTAACCTCTCTAACATCTGATCAATGAAAGGCATAGGAAAAGTGATCCTTGCGGGTAGCCGAATTGAGATTTATGTAGTCTATGCACACTCGCCATCCTGTTTGAACTCTTGTAGGAACGATTTCATCATCTTGATTTCTTACAACAGTGACACCTGATTTTTTAGGCACCACTTGCACCGGACTAACCCATTTGCTGTCAGAAATTGGGTAAATCACCCCCACACTCAGTAATTTGAGGATCTCTTTCTTCACGACCTCTATCATTTGGGGGTTAAGCCTACGCTGAGCATCACGTACTGGATTTACATCATCTTCCATAAGGATTATATGCATGCACATAGATGGACTAATGCCTTTGATATCATCAATTGTCCAACCAATAGCCGTTTTGTGCTCTTTCAGAACCCGAAGAAGGCGTTCTTCTTATATTGATGTGAGATTCTTTGCAATAATGACTGGAATATCTTCCCCATCACCCAAGTAAGCATACTTTAAGTGATCAGATAGAGGTTTCAGCTCTAATTTAGGTTCCTGCACAACAGAAGGTAAAGAACTTCATCAGTAATAGGTAAAGAGATATATGAAATTTTACCTGTTTTAAATTCTTGTGATGCCTTTAAAGCACCACATGTCTCAAAAAACTCCTTGGAAATATCAACATCCAAGTTAGGAATGCCATGGACGTCCAAATCAATGCTATTTTGTAGCACAGATTCAAGTTCATCTTCTTTGTTCAAATCAAACATCTGTTGTGCCAACGAACCAATAACATCAACAGAAAAAGCGGAGTGCACATCACTAGGATAACGCATGGCCTCAAATATGTTGAAGCGAATGACCTCCTTATCAAATTCCATAGTGAGTGTACCATTGTCCACATCAATCTTCGTCTTTGCTGTTTTCATAAGTGGTCTCCAAAGAAGTAACGAAGTAGATGAACAATTATCTCCATTATGCATATCCACAATGTAAAAATCAACCGGAAATATTAACTGATTCACTTGAACTAACACGTCCTCCACGACTCCCTTAGGATATATATTGGACTTGTTCGCCAATTGAATAGTAATCTTCGCCTCTTTCAAAGGTCCAAGATTCAAAGAATCATAAACATCGGCTGACATAACACTTATGGATGCTCCCAAATCAAGCAAAGCACGCTCATACCTCTTGGTACCAATAGTGATTAGCACGGAAAAACCCCCAGGATCTTCACACTTTGCAGGCATCTTCTTCAATAGCATAGCTGTGGCACTTTTGCCCACCTGAGTAATCTCATTAGCAATCAACCTATCCTTACTTGTGCACAAATCCTTCAAAACCTTAACATATCTGGGTACGGTTCTGATAGCCTCAATAAATGGGATGTTAATTTGTATCTTGCTAAAAATTTCCATGATCTCCTTATCTTGAGCTTGCTTCTTTGATTTGGCAAAACGATTAAGAAACATAGGTGGTGTGGTAAAGGTAGGAACCGTATCCTTAGGTTGTCCATTTGAGGTTTGCTTTTCCTTTGGGACGATTTCCTCCTCTACTTACTTTTCAATGTCGTTACTAACCTCTTTTTGTTGTTGTGGATCTTCAGTTTGCTTCCCACTTCTTAGAGTTACAGCATTGACGTTCGCTATTGGATTCACAAAAGGTTGTGATGGCAACTTTGTCGAATTCTGTGCTTTTATTTAATTCATGTCTGTAGCCAACTGTCCCATTTGAAGTTGCAAGTCCTTTATAGCCATATCTTGTTTCTGCAGAATTGTATCTTGACGCTGAGCATTTGCATCTTGCTTTTGCATCATCATTTTCATCATCTCCTTTAAACTTGAACTCTGATTCTGTTGTTGAGGCTGAGGTGGAGGTTGTTGAAAACCACTTTGTCACCCATAAGGATTAGGAGCTGCAGCTTGCTGATTTGCATAAATGAAATTTGGGTGATCTTTCCAACTTGGATTATAAGTATTAGAGTAGGGATCATACCTTGTCCTCTGATTAGGGAACACATCATTCACCTGTTTAGACTCTTCTTCATAAGAAGGAATAATCACAGCTGCCATTCGTTGTACCACCTTCTCTATGTTGTTCATATGTTGCTCTGATTGTGCAGATTCCCCCATCTCTCTAACTCTTCTGATATTAGAGTCGTTTTTGGTATAGAATTGTTGGGAATTGGCAGCCATGCTCTCAATCAAACTGGTTGCGTGTGAGATTGTCTTCTCAGTAAGTGAACCACCACCAGCTGCATCAATCAAATTCCTCTGTTCTGGAAGTAATCCTTCGTAGAAGTATTGAATGATAAGTGTTGAGGATATATTATGGTGTGGTCAGCTTGCCAACAACCTCTTATACCTCTCCCAATATTCATATAGAGACTCCCCATACATCTGTAGAATGCCACTAATCTCCTTGCGAACGGATGCCGCTTTGGATGCAGGAAAATATTTCTCCAGAAATAGCTTTTTCATTCCATCCCATGTTGTAACACTCCCTGAAGGAAGACAATACAACCACTCTTCTGCTAAGCCTGTCAATGAGAACGGAAAGGCTTGTAGCATAGCCATATCTCTGTATGCGGTTGCATGCCTCAGACTTGTCATTGTGTTCTGGAACGGTGGAAGGTGTCGATTTGGATTTTCACCTGGATGTCCCTTGAACTTTGGTAGATGATGAAGTAGATTCGACTTCAACTCCACTGGTTCAGTGAATGTAATGCACAGTGGTTGCGAATCTAAGCATGGAGATGTCAACTCTCATAAATTTCTCTCTGGAGGTGGAGGTGGTGGTGGATTATTGTTACCGCCTACCATTGTTGATGTAGAAGGTTCTTCTTGCAACTTTGGATGTCGTTGTAGTACCGTTCCTTTATGGGTTTGAATTCCGCACCTCTGGAAATTCCAATCCTTCGATGCCAGAGATTAAGTACCTGAAATAAAATTCTCAAAAGCTAAATCAAAATCTAAAAATAAGACTAAAAAGAAAAAGAAAACAAAAAGAAATAACAACTAAAGCTACCGACTGCTCCCCGGCAGCGGTGCCAAATTTGATGCGTGTCGTAGGTGCACTCAAATTAAATTACTTATTTCCACACAATTAACTGGTAATATAATGGAAGTAAGGATCGTTCCCACGAAGAGCAGGGAGATTTAGTTGTCAAAAGTGTCACAATGGGGGGTTTTGTTTTAGATTGTAAACAAAGTAAATAAAGCAATTGAAATTGATAAAGTTGCAATCAATGGAGAGAAATATGATCAGGGAATCCTTCTTCGTTGCTAAACCGTCATCAAGTTATTATATTCATACATTAATACAATTAATCACAAATTATTACCAACCGTGGAATAACAGCTAGCTTAGTGTTATCCCCTAAATTCCTTATATCACTGAGTACGGAAGCTCTCCAATACCAGATTTTATTCGTCTAAAGCACCTAGTAGTAGCTCACTCAAGGTGTAATTTCCCCGAATGCTTTATCTTTTGTGAATTATAGATTGATCCTAGTAGTTAGAATCTTAGCTCAAGGTCCTTTCTAGTGTTGTTTATACACACAATCACTACACAGAATCCCTCTGCAAGGTTTTGTGTTCTCTACTTTAGTATGAATTATTCGACTATTACTTATCTCCTAACTCAATACTAGCATTTGATTGAATCAACTAATTAATTCAGTTGGCCACCTAAACAATCTATCAATTAATCATAAATATTCTAATTAGTATAAACAATCAATAATCATGAGAAGAACTTCAAAATAGATTTATATAATAACTCAAATCATGTCTAGAACTTAGAATTCATCCCCAATCACTAAGAATTTTAGCTAGTCATGGTACTAACAAAACTCATGAGTTTCATATAATAAAATGGTAAAAAAATAGTTACGGTGATGAAGAATGCTCCAAAATCCTAGCTTTTCTCCCTTGTGTTCTTCTCTCCAAAACTTGATTAAAAATTATTAAATTGATAGAAATATCTCTTATGTAGGTGTCCCAAATATTGATGTGCGCGTGCGTCGAATCCCGTGCAAAATGGTTGCCATATACTATCCAAAATCGCACCAAAAGTCTGGCCGTGCAAAGACTTCTCAACTGTCAAATGGGCTTGCATAAGCTTCTGAAAATAGCCCAGCACAAATCTTATTTAGCTTATCAGTTCAGCTGTCAGTTCTGTAGAACTGATAGTTCACCCTTCAATTTTCCATGGTCATAACTCGCGGACATACCACACTCCGTGAGCGAAAATTTCTGCTGGATTTTTAATTTACTCTGGTTGGAATCACGGCTATACTCACCTCCGTGCGTTTTTAAAGTTACAGGAATTCTAACTCAACCATTATTCCCTCGGACACATATCCATCAGTGAGTTTTTAAGCTACCTGGATTTTCACTATTTCGGCAGAAACTCACTTATAACAGGCCCTCCGTGAAAACCATATGAATTTGTCAAGACTCCATCTCAGCTCCTTCCTTCTCATTCCCATAATCCATAACAGCAACCTATTTCATGTTCTCATCTGCCATAAACGGGAGAAGCCATCACTCGAGTTTCAACTCCAAACCTCGAACCAAAACTTCTACAGCAACACCATATCTTTGCCAGAGATGATTACGACAGCAAACCCGATCTCCACCAACTTCAGTGTATCACTCACCATCCAACAGCAGTGACCAACTCATCCACGTAAAACTTCATAATAATAACTGTCGATAAGATCAACATCATGTCAACATGAAAACTCTTCTCTATCAAACTCAAGCTCTATGAAACATCCTTCGCTGCCAATGGTATTATCTCCCACTTCGAGTTTCAACTGACTTCTCCGAACTCGAGCTTTCTCTTCTTTACTGCTAGCAACCTCCATCTGCATCAACCTGTTCTATCCATCTCTTCCTATGGTAACAAAACCATCTCTGCCATTCCATTGCTTCTATTTGATCATCAGCTTCATATTCCATCTCTCATTCTCGTCTGCCAGCAATACGCAGACTCTTCCTCTATAAACTCCATCGACAGAGAACAACTCTGTTTCATCTTCTTTACCATAGCCTTCTATCGATCTCCATGATCTTCACCCATATCAGTCACCATTAATAATCAGCGGCACCTCCAACTCAAGCACCATCAACACTGCCTTCTTCTCGCAACATCATTCTTTTCATGCCAGACAGACTCCTTCTCCTAGACAACCAACAGCTCTGCATCCAAACTCATCTCCAACTCCATATGCTTTTCTATCTCTTCTTCGAGTTTAACAGCATCACCGAGAACCACTCAACACCAGTACAGTCCATCATCATTCTCTGAACTCCATCTTTCCATGATATACTGCTCCATCAATCACCACTTCCATTACGTTGTTGTGTTCATAACATTGCTCTTCTTATGCCGGCAGCATACACGTCTTCTACCATCATATCTCTCGCAGCTCAGCCACATAACCATTGTTACAGCAGCAACTCCATATTTTGCTTCAATTTAAAACCTGCCATCATCACAGCAAACTCCCAGTGACCATATCTATGAACTGCTCAGTATCTCTTAGTTCAACTCTGCCTTATTTAATGGCAGCAGTTTCCATCGGACACCAGTCAACGTAACTCCCTGTATATACTCGAACTTTCTCTACTTCTCACTGAACTCCTTCATTCTCTATCTATCTCGCTGTTAGCAGCCAATAGCTCAAACAACCATCATCCGAGATTCTTATTTATCAGCTTCATTGTTTACATCCATGGTAGACTCGAGTTATCCATGCACTTGTCGTGATAATGTGTTAAAAGAAGATGAGGTGCCCCGAGTAAAATATTCGGTGCCTTTAGTAATTATGTGCATTCAATACTTTGAGTCGCTTCAAACGCCCATAAAATCTGCATACGATGTCGGAATGACTCCGTTCTTTCACCGTTTGCTTCGTATTTTCGTCCTTTCCGAGATGATATCAAGGACTCCTAGGTTCGAACGAGTTCCACTTGGTCTTTGGCCTTTCTCCGCTTTTAGCTAACTTCTTTTATTGCACTATAAAGTGCCAATTGACTTCTTTTGGATGATTCACCTCGCAAAACATAAATAAAACAAAACAAACATAATATTCAATAATTTGCAAGAAACTAAGCAATTACTAGCATGGATTCGACATAAAATATATGCAAAATATGCAATTAACACAAGCAGATATTGATTGT
The DNA here is from genome assembly GCA_023529315.1 of Papaver bracteatum. Taxonomy (NCBI): domain Eukaryota; kingdom Viridiplantae; phylum Streptophyta; class Magnoliopsida; order Ranunculales; family Papaveraceae; genus Papaver; species Papaver bracteatum. The sequence continues at coordinate 181,945 of JAJJWX010002127.1, read as the reverse complement.
TGAATCAATATTGCTAGAAGTGACAGGGGCCAATTCTGAACTTGGTTGGCCAAGCCAACACATTCCTAACTGAAGCAATTAGGGTATTGACGGATGAAACAATTGACGGTCAAACAAAATACTGTAAGTTAGACCAAATACTTCTAGATCAATGAACAATTGTCAGTAACACCAAATAAAATATTAATTAAAAATATTGTAGTTGGACCGAATATTATTTAATTAATTAAAATATTAATCGCTGGATCAATATGAGATATTTGTGTTTGAACCTGTTCAGAATTATGTTAGACAGAGCATTAGGTTCAATACCCTAATTTTGACCAATGGATGATCAACTGAGAATCAACCAATGGATGAAAGACGGACCGACTACATGACATGATGGACCAACCATGTAGTGTCTAGGTGCTCGACTGAGCATTCACCAAAGACATTTGCAGAGAAGTTGGTGAAAGGATGATTAATTGTTGTTACATTATTAAAATAGTGCTAGACTGAGCACTAGATAATGAAAACTAATTATGGAGAGAGGAGGGACCGACCAAGGGGTATGGAACCAGTCCTTGGTTGTCATGGGACCATGTGATGGTGAGTGGATGATCTTCCCTGTTGTAGGAAAGAGTTTGAACCAAATATGGACTTTAGGTGATTAATTAGGTCAAAAATCATCAAAGGAGGTGTGACCGGCTTTTGAAAGCCAAAGGACCGACCATGATCGGTCATGGTGGAATGAACATGTCGCCATGATGTCCGCGAACTAATCCTGAGAATTTTGGTATTTTCTGTTGGTTCATCGAACATTAGTTGGTCCTTTTATGAAGAATCTGAGTTTAACAGAAACTCTTAATTTTGGATGAAAGACCAACCATTTAATTTGGTAGAAAGACGTGGCAGTTGTGAGACCACTTGCTTTGCTAACCATATGGTCCATGTAACAAGATTTGGAAATGTATAGAAATAGGGAGTTTTGATAGAAAAATGAAGTCCTTGAAAGAGGAAACCCTAGTAATAATAATAAAATAATATAAAAATAATATAAAAAATAAGAAAAAGGAGTGAGGGGTAGGCCAAAAACCGGCGCATGGATAGTCGGCCATCCATGTGGGCATGGAAAATCAGTCTTAACCCTTGTCCTACAAGCCCACCCCAAGGTTTTCCATATTATTATTTTATTAATATTTTCTCCCTCTTCCTTTTCCTTCTTTGATCAAACTTCCATATCCTTGTTCTTCCATGTTTTTTGATTCTCTTTTGCGCATTATTATTAAAGGCACCCGCGCGCCTTTTACCCGGGGATTACTCGGGGGTGTCCCATATGCCCGAAAGGTAAATATTCATTATTAGTCTATGGAATTCTGCTGAGAAAAATTATGGATCCTCAGTAAGTGAATATTGATGTATTTTCAGGAATTCAACTGATGAATACTGTGACTAGAATCAATTAGTGGCTCTATACTAGTATGCAATATGTCTATGAGAATATATGATATGATCAGTATCATATTTATTTTATGGGTCAGACACCAGAGATGAATTCCGAATTCAAAATAAACGCTGAGTCTTTCAGCTTAATCATGAAATACATAGAACATTGAAAGTCTTTGTCTCAGAAACCCTAATGTCTCCGACATATATTATTACTTTCATGAAGTTCACAGAACTACAATTCACTTCTCTTGCGGAAGGTGAAGACACAAATTCTTATGATTCCAATACTGATCGGATATACCTAATATGCGATGTGATTTTACAAATATGACCTTCGTCAAAAATCCACCATCAACAATGAGGTTCTCATATTTTTCTTAAAGCAAAAAAAGAATTTCCTTAGCACAATGTATCTCCTTTAAAGCAGTAATTTTATTTTTATACTGCTTCTAAGATTTGTGAAGATCAAATTCAGATTTATCCTTTAGAATACGAATCTTATCAATTTCATTATCATGAGTCTTGATTATGAGTTTTTCTTGAACAATTGCTTTCCTAACAGTATCTTCAAGAATATCAACTTTGTCTTTTCTGAGTTTTAGTTCTTGAGTGAGTTTATTAATACCATCAGTAAATATATCAATAGTTTCAAACAAATCACGCTCTCTATTTAGAGATTGACTAAGTTCATAAGCATACATAGAAAGCTTCTCCTGTGAGGATTTTATCTGAGAGGCTTGATCTTCAATAATATGATATTCACAACAACACTTAGTGAAATCCTCCCTGATTTTTAGTTTATTCCAATTAACCCTGGAGACATATCCTCATAAACTAAAAACACGTTCTCACCTCTGAATTCAGAAGAATTAACTAAGGAGTTATCCTTCGAGGTAAGCCCTAAGCACTTGGCATAATCAAACCTGTTTGTGTCATTTATATAGTACATAAATACAGATCTGATCGAAAATAAACACAGAATTATTAGGTCAACAATGTTTTCCTGCTCATAAACCAATTGAAAACGTAGGGGATACCAAATACACCCCAACCTTTTCGTTCGACAACATGTATAGACAAAACTTAACGCAATTGCAAGAGGACCAACTTAATGATCCTTGACAATATGTATAAAGTTAATATCCCAACCTCCACTCAATATGTATAAAAACTCAAGGTTCGTGAACCTGATTGTTAATGATGCGTGTCGTAACCACAACAAATTATTCAAAATATTTCCCACTAATTAAATAATAATATAGCGGTAGTAAGATATCGTTCCCACAGAGAGCAGTGTAATTGAATGTTATTTAGTTCAACAAAATAAAAAATATATATACTAAAAAGGGGGGATTGGTTTGATTATATTAAACAAAAAGAATAATAATAATAAGATGAAAAGATGATTAGGAGTCATTCGTCATTACCAAACGTTGACTTGCATAGTATACTCGTTTACCTTTCGTAAGAATCATATATCACCAACCGTAGAATAACAGCTAGCTCAGTGCTATCCCCAAAACTCGTTATACCACGGATACAGAAGCTCTCCAATATCAGATTCTATCCAACCGAACCACCAAGTAGTAGCTCACTCAAGGTGTAATCCTACTAAATGCTTTAGGCTTTGTGAATTAGGTTGATCCCAGTAGTTAAACTCTTAGCTCAAGGTTCACTTGATGATGTTGTCTTCACTCGCAATTGCTCCACAGAATCCCTCTGTAAGGTCTAGCGATTTCTACTTTTGTAGAGAGTTGTTTGACTATTACACTTATCACCCAACTTCTACTAGCATTAGAATGATCAAAATATTAATCCAATTGTACACTTGGACAATCTAATAATAAATCAGAAACCCTAAATATAGAAAAGACAATCGATAATATGATAAATACTTCGAATAAACTTGTATAATAATTAAGCTTCACGCACGGAACTTTGAATTCATCCTAATCAAATAAACTTTAGCCTCTCATGTTATACCGTTTCCCGGTTTCCCCCTAAAGGGGTACACCCTAAAATATTAATGAAGAGCAAAAGTGTATTATGAGATGTAGAGATATTATTAGATTTAGGTTTAAAAGTCTCTTATATAGTCTACAAGTTGTAGCTAGGACCGTGCTCAAAATCTCGTGTAAAACAATCTCCAAAACTAGCCAAAACCTTGCCAAATTCGTGCAAGTTCTCATATCCCGCGTCAAAATACTTTTCATGGGTTCGGAAATGCACAACAATTAGTCTGGCCCAAATCAACTCTCCTTCATTTAGCTTGTCCGTTTTCCCAAACTGACAGCCTAATTTCATATTCTCTTCTTACGGCCAAGACTTTCCGGCCGTAACTTCTCCTAGATCTTTTCTACTTTTTATCACGCCTAAGACTTTCTAGCCGTAAGTTTTACTAGATGTTTATTTCTTTTCCTCTCTAAACTCTCCATTTCCTTCTCAAACTCGGCCAAGCTCTGCTCCTTCATTCTCGTCACAGCAACAGCAAACCAACTCCTTCATCGGATTTAATCCTTAGTGTCATGGTCGAGACTTGAGACTCAACTGCAAAATCGAGCTCTATCTTCTTCTCATATTTGAGACCTATCACGAGACATCATTTACATCCCCATTGAACTCCAGCAGCAAACATTCAAACCCCACAGCTTCCTCATCAAATTCCGGCAATGGCAGCAACAACTTGCTCGCTGTTTAAAATCCATCTTCTACCATGACAGCAACCCATCAATCACCGGTCATAACCTCGGACAACAACTCCATCGCTGATACTATCTGCATCTCCAACTCCTTATCTTTCTCATCTCCCTGTTCAACTATGTCCACAGTAAAAGCACTGCACAGTAGCGATCAATCATCATCACCATTCTCTCGAGCTCATATCGTTCTAAGCAGCCATAAACCATCGCAGATCCGAGTTCATCTTCATTACAGGCTCCGTAGACTCCATTACCATCCTTGCGTCCATATTCCATCACCGATAACCATTGCCTCGAGATCTATTAAAAATCTTCATTATTCATATACAATGCTGCCAACACCATCAAACTCGAGCTACTTCTTCTCTATCAGACGCTGTTGTTTCCTTCGCTCACTGCCAAGCTCGAGTGCACCTTCAAAACCATCTAACCATTCTTGAGCTCATCTCATATAACTTCGAAACTTTACTGCCTCTCAAACTCCAACTCCGGCAAGTCTCTGTTTAGAGCTCCATCGTGTTTTCTCGAGCTAAGTAGCATCTCGGAAAACTCAACCTGTTTTGCTGCTCTTCGAATTCTACTGCCATCTCTCGAGTAGCATTCAGATTTCTTCAACAGACACCAATTTCCATTCTCGTCTGCCAGCAACAACATCACTTCCATCTGGTTCTTCACATACATCATCAACGTCTACTGCCAGCAAAAGCTCCTTGTCTGCTATATTCGGCCTCCCTTCTTCACTGTTCTCATTCACCAGCTCGAACCAACAACAATATCATCCTAACTTCTTCCCTCGAGTTCTTCCTTATCCTGTTATTCTCGTCACTACCAACCATGCAAACTCCAGAGCTCAAATACAATAGTTGATGTGATCATCGTTATTACCGTACGACTAATTATGGGAAGAAGATGAAGGTGGCAGCCCTTAGTAAATTATTCGGTTTCCTTTAACATGTTTTGAATTCTGGATTACCCCTAAGTGAAAGACCAGACTCCCTTTAGCAGACCCTTAGTAAAGTGGACGCCCCTTAGCAATCTTCATTCTTGTTTCACCCATAACTTCTTCATATGACGTCGGATTGACCCCATTCTTTTGTCGTTGGCTTTATATTCACGTCATCTTCAAGACGATATCAAGGAATCCTAGATTCGAACGAGTTCCACTTGGTCTTTGACCCTTCTCTTCTTGTAGCTAACTTCTTTTATTGCACAATTACGTGCCAATTCGCTTCTTTTGGATGATTCACATAAAAAACATAAATAAGAGAAAACAAGAGTAATATACAATAATTCGCAAGAATATATAGAAATTACCAGCATGGATTTGACACTAAATATATGTAAAATATGCACTTAACAAATTCCTCCACACTTGGCTTTTGCTAGTCCTCGAGTAAACTATCAACAATACAACAACTCCATGTCGTTGAGGATACGGTTGCACCTAGCATGTGCAACAGACCTTTAAACCCCTAGGTGTCCCTAGTGGACGAGTTATAGTCTCGTGAGGGCTTACGAGAGGTATACCCACAAAATCTACTCCAACTTAAAAGCGTTCCAGCATCCCAAACATCCAAAGATCTATGAGGACATATAATTTATGCATGCTAGTAATAAGAAGTTAGAAATATCAAAAAACATATTCATTCTTAAATCTTGAGTGAGAAATAACCACACCATAATGAGCGGACGCGTGTTTGAGAGCGATCAATGCATTTCGCCTTGACTCCTGCCTCACTTAAAAGGATTTTATGATAATTGCACTCAATAAGATGGTTTTTTTATGGGTCTCACATATGTGAAGGTAGGAATGAAGAGAGAAATCCTACACACATTGAATGGTGGGAAGAAAACCTTTCAAATTATTTCTGGAGACCCCACAAAATCGTGGGAAATAAAAATATTTTCTGATGATCTCTAAGAAAGGAAATCAACCACTATAGCAAGGATGAGAATATTTACCACCTTCACATCCGATTGCAATGATGAAAGCACCACTCTCACATCATCCAATAGAAACGTCTTCCTTCGGCTCGTCTTCTTCATTTTTTTGGTCTTCGTCTTCGGTGTTCAACTATTGATGATAAACTCTTGAACTTATAGAACTTCGACAATTTGTACTCTTTTCCTCAATTTCCCTATTGCTTGAAACTTCTTTATATATTTTTCTTCCCCATGGCCTTATTAAATAAATAACAACCTAAATGCAAATCTTTTGGTATATTTTTTTTTCTTCTTTTTCTTTTTCTTTTTCTAATTATTTTTTTCTTTTTTTCTTTTTGTATTTTGTATTTTTTTTTAAAGATTGCAACTACAATAAGAAGAATGAAATAAAATTAGCATGGCCATGAAAGAAGTACTTTATCACTTGAATCTTCACAACTTGTATCGTCTTCGTATCATAAACTTCAATAACTCTCATCTTTTGATTTTCTTCGCTCTTGTACTTAGTCTTCCACTTTGATATAGAATTCCGCTCATTATATGTAAGTCTTCAACATGTATATAAAAATCTGCTCATTGTATGTTGTTTTACTTGGATATGAAATTTGTTCTTCCTTGTATTATTGCTTGTAAACCTCAAACGTCTTCAACTTTACTTGTAGATTTTGATGTCGCTCCACTTGTTGATGATGATGGTGTTTCTATGGATCTGTTGTTGTCGAGAGAGAGAATGGTGCTAACTGCAAATCAAACTACAAGAAGGTGGTTTACGTCTATAGACGTCATCCTCATGATTGACAAAATTAGCACTCAAGAGGTCAAAAATAGTGCTTCTATTGGTGGGAGGTTGGGTAGATCACCATTCTACCCGGAATTAACATACGGTGACACACACTCAAAAGAAAGCTCTTTAGTCAGCTACTAAGAAAATTTGGTTTGGTGCCTCAGTTGATATGAAAATAGGTGGTCTCCACTAATGATTGATCAACAACTCTAATAATGCATTTCCCTATGCACCTCATTTGCATCATCGGCATGATTAAATCCATTATTTAACACTCTAATTCGTAAGAAATCCGAACATAGTTCCCTAACACTTCCAAGTTCAGTTATGTCGGTCAGAATTCTCTATATAAACATACCTAGAAGTATGCTAGTGACTCTAAAATCTCTAAAAGTTGGATGTTTTATTCAAATATATACAAAAAATTTGAAAATTTGACTCAAAAAGGCTAAAAACTGTATATGCAAAAGACTCCCCCACACTTAAACTTCACATTATCCTCAATGTGTAAAACAGAAAATTCTGAATTCTGACGAAGCAGCAGATAAAACGCAAAAACTGTGCAAATTGGTAAGGAATTTGGAAAAACTCCATTTCACGAAAGTTGTTCATCTATGTGTTTTCTACAAAGTATCAAAAGGGAACAGTGTTTCGATAAACGGTCGGACAGTTATGGTCTCTGGACTGAACTACGCGCAGTCTGAATTTTTCTGACGAAAAGGTATTCGTCATAATCCTCTTCTAAGATAGATTACGGACTCAATGAAATTAAACATGGGGATGCAAATATGATATGAAAACAATAAAAACAAAAAATAAAAGGGTTTAAGATACAAAACCTATGGGTTGCCTCCCATTTAGCGTTTGGTTTAAAGTCGTCAGCCCGACTCTTTTGTTATCGTCCATATACCAACAATCTGAAAATCTGGTAGTCTGCCCAGAAAACAATCTGCAATTATATTAAAAACTTCATAAAAATATTAGCACAAGATATAAATATAGAAGCTATCACTTTATTGAAGTTTCCCTCACACTTGGTCCTTTCTACATCCGAAAGTGGATAGAGAACATAGAATTCGAGAACTTCAAAAAGTTCTTCAGCTTGGTGAACCTGCACAATGCTAGAATCAAACGCATCAAGTGGTGCATACTTAGAAGCAAAATAATCCGCTAAAACTTTGGAAGCACATAACTCCAATCCTAAGTGATGTGGGTCAAAAGATTTAGAAATATGCAAAGGATTAGACAAACCTTCCACAATCTCTTTTATTACGGGATCCTCATCATTCTTAAAGAATTACAATGAATTATTTACCTCGTTTGTATCGTGGTCCTCTATCAAACTACTTATCCATTCTTCGTCTGCTTCAACCAAAATCTTAGCATCATTATAATCCTTGGCAAGCTCAATTGGGTCTTCCACGACTTTAATCAATTTGGTTTCATTCTCAATCTCAATCTCTTCAACAATCTCATCATCGGAATCAGAATCCTCTCCTAAAAAGTCTAGTTCGTTGGTGCAAATCTTAAAATCTTCACTTGTGTACGTTACACCATTGACAACAACAGTTGTGTCATATCCATTCTCCTCCTTTTGAATAGGCAAGTGATCGTTATTATGATCTGGAGTTGGAATAACATTACCATTATTGCAAGGACTTTCAAAAGGTTCCTTACCATCAGAATCTTCCTCATAATCTTCCATATCGAAGCGGCGTTCAAGTTCCTATGACCTTGTTAATTTCATCAAGAGTCTTTTGTGATGTACCGGCTTCTTCTAGATGCTCATGTTGCTTAAAAAGTTTTCTGACATTAACACGCTTTCCACCTTTATGCTCAATAGAGTTTCTAGATAATATCTCTTCTTTAAGTGAAGGAAAACCACGATAAAGAGAAATATATCTTGATTCGGTCATATTTAGTTCCAAACTCTTTGGCATCTGCACATTACTAGAAAACAACTGATCAGAAGCATAACTATCCTTCCATCTCTTTGATTGCTCACTTACATACCTGTCATAAGGTTGTTGATATGTATAAGAGTATCCATAAGGTTCCGTAGGGTATGGTTGGTAGTTGTTATATGAATGAGATTGAAATCCATATTGATTACCACTATAATATGATTGATCTTAGGCTCCGTACATGTTATTTTTGTAAGGAAACATGACGACTCACAAGAAAGAACAAATCAAAACAAAAATAAAAATCTAAAAACAAAAATAAAAATAAAACAAGCTAAACAAATAACAAATCAATTAACAACCGCTCCCAGGCAGCAGCGCCAAAATTTGATGCGTGTCGTAACCACAACAAATTATTTAAAATATTTCCCACTAATTAAATAATAATATAGCGGTAGTAAGAGATCGTTCTCACAGAGAGTAGTGTAATTGATATGTTATTCAGTTCAGCAAAATAATAAAAAAATACTAAAAAGGGGGGATTGGTTTGATTATAATAAACAAAAAGAATAATAATAAGATGAAAAGATGATTAGGAGTCATTCGCCGTTACCCAACGTTGACTTGCATAGTATACTTGTTTACCTTTCATAAGAATCATATATCACCAACCGTAGAATAACAGCTAGCTCAGTTTTATCCCCAAAACTCGTTATACCACGGATACGGAAGCTCTCCAATATCAGATTCTATCCAACCGAACTACCAAGTAGTAGCTCACTCAAGGTGTAATCCTACAGACTGCTTTAGGCTTTGTGAATTAGGTTGATCCCAGTAGTTAAACTCTTAGGTCAAGGTTCACTTGCTGATGTTTTCTTCACTCGCAATTGCTCCACAAAATCCCTTTGTAAGGTCTCGCGATTTCTACTTTTGTAGAGAGTTGTTTGACTATTACACTTATCACCCAATTTCTACTAGCATTAGAATGATCAAAATATTAATCCAATTGTACACTTGGACAATCTAATAATCAATCATAAACCCTAAATATAGAAAAGACAATCGATAGTATGATAAAAACTTCGAATAAACTTGTATAATAATTAAGCTTCACGCCCGGAACTTTGAATTCATCCTAATCAAATAAAGTTTAGACTCTCATGTTATATCGTTTCTCGGTTTCCCCCTAAAGGGGTAAACCCTAAAATATTAATGAAGAACAAAAGTGTATTATGAGATGTAGAGATATTATTAGATTTAGGTTAAGAAGTCTCTTATATAGTCTCCAAGTTGTAGCTAGGACCGTGCTCAAAATCTCGTGTAAAACAGTCGCCAAAACTAGACTTTTTTTTTTTTTTTAAATAACTTTTTTTGTTTTGCTAACGCGAAAGTTTTATTAAACCAAGAAAAAAGAAGGGGGCTAAGCCTTACCCTCAAAAAGCGACAGAGGAGGCAAATAAAACACAAAAACAGAAAACATCCCAGGATTACAAGTTACGAAATCTATAGAAAGGTAAAACCGAATTGTCCATCGAGATATTCCTTCTAGTGAAGCTAGGCGGTTCAGTCCACCATTCAGATCTCTCCGTCGCCCCATGCTTAGCGAGCGAGTTAGCCACCGAATTACCTTCTCGAAAAACATGAGTACACTTCAGCGTGATGGTAGAAGCAAACTTTATGCAGTTATTCCAGTGCGTCGATAAACACCACGGAACCAGACTCGGATTGCTGATAGCTTGTAAGACGAAAATTGAGTCGCATTCCAACCACATTCTACAAATCCTTCGAGTACGCGCTATCCTGAGAGCGTAAATTACCCCCCACAGCTCCTCTATCATTGAATTGTTTAGCCCCAAGTTTTGCGCCAAGCATCCTCTGACCAGACCATTGGAGTCTCGAAACACAACCCCGCAGCCGGAGGGACCCGGGTTTCCCAAAGAGGAACCATCAGTGTTTGCCTTGATCCACCCTTTTGGCGGCGGCAGCCATTGCACCAAAACCGCCAAAACTAGACAAAACCTTGCCAAATTCGTGCAAGTTCTCATAGCCCCACGTCAAAATACTTTTCATGGGATTGGAAATGAACATCAATTAGTCCGGCCCAAATCAACTCTCCTTCGTTTAGCTTGTCCGTCTTCCAAAACTAACAACCTATTTTCGCCTTCTCTTCTTACGGCCAAGACTTTCCGGCCGTAACTTCTCCTGGATCTTTTCTACTTTTTATCACGGCTAAGACTTTCTAGCCGTAAGTTTTACTGGATGTTTATTTCTTTTCCTCTCTAAACTCGCCATTTCCTTCTCAAACTCGGCCAAGCTCTGCTCTTTCATTCTCGTCACAGCAACAGCAAACCAACTCCTTCATCGACTTTAATCCTTACTGCCATGGCCGAGACTCGAGACTCAACTGCAAACTCGAGCTTTATCTTCTTCTCATATTTGAGACCTATCACAAGACATCATTTACATCCCCATTGAACTCCAGCAGGAAACATTCGAACCCCACAACTTCCTCATCAAATTCCGATAATGGAAGCAACAACTTGCTCGCTGTTTAAAATTCATCTTCTACCATGGCAGCAACCTTTCAATCACCGGTGATAACCTCAGACAACAACTCCATCGCTGCTACTATCTGCAGCTCCAACTCCTTATCGTTCTCTTCTCCCTGTTCAACTATGTCCACAGTAAAAGCACTGCACAGTAGCGATCAATCATCATTACCATTCTCTCGAGCTCCTATCGTTCTAAGCAACCACAGACCATCGCAGATCCGAGTTCATCTTCATTACAGGCTCCGTAGACTCCATTACCATCACTGCATCCATCTTCCATCATCGATAACCATTGCCTCGAGCTCCATTAAAAATCTTCATTATTCATATACAACGCTGCCAACATCACCAAACTCGAGTTACTTCTTCTCTATCAGACGTTGTTGTTTCCTTCGCTCACTGCCAAGCTCGAGTGCACCTTCAAAACCATTTAACCATTCCTGAGCTCATCTCATATAACTTCGAAACTTTACTGCCACTCAAACTCCAACTCCGGCAAGTCTCTGTTTAAAGCTCCATCGTGTTTTCTCGAGCTAAGTAGCATCTCAGAAAACTCAACATGTTTTGCTGCTCTTCGAATTCTACTGCCATCTCTCGAGTAGCATTCAGCTTTCTTCAACAGACACCAATTTCCATTCTCGTCTGCCAGCAACAACATCACTTCCATCAGGTTCTTCTCATACGTCATCAACGTCTACTGCCAGCAACAGCTCCTTGTCTTCTATATTCGGCCTCCCCTCTTCACTGTTCTCATTCACCAGCTCGAACCAGCAGCAATATCATCTTAACTTCTTCCCACGAGTTCTTCTTTATCCTGTTATTCCCTTCACTACCAACCATGCAAACACCAGAGCTCAAATACAACAGTTGATGTGATTATCGTTATTACCGTACAACTGATTATGGGAAGAAGATGAAGGTGGCAACCCTTAGTAAATTATCCGGTTTCCTTTAACATGTTTTGAATTCTGTTTTCCCCTAAATGAAAGACCAGACTCCGTTTAGCAGTCCCTTAGTAAAGTAGACGTCCCTTAGCAATCTTCACTCCAACTTCATTCTTGTTTCACCCATAACTTCTTCATATGACGTCGGATTGACCCAATTCTTTTGTTGTTGACTTCGTATTCACGTCCTCTTCAAGATGATATCAAGGAATCCTAGATTCGAACGAGTTCCACTTGGTCTTTGACCCTTCTCTTCTTGTAGCTAACTTCTTTTATTGCACAATTACGTGCCATTTCGCTTCTTTTGGATGATTCACCTAGCAAAACATAAATAAGAGAAAACAAGAGTAATATACAATAAATCGCAAGAATATATAGCAATTACAAGCATGGATTCAACACTAAATATATGTAAAATATGCACTTAACAGTTAAGCAGAGTACTTGGACGATCTCAAAAATCAATATCCAAGATCAATCTAATCGAATCCAAATAATTCAATCGGAATTCTGCCAAGTTGTTATATAAACTTGTTATCTATCTTTCAAGATACGAATTCTACAATAAATTAGTCTCGTAATCGATTACAATTAAGAGGAATTATCTATGTAGATTGAATACGTACAAACCCGTGTAAATCCAATTATAAAGATAAACAATATAATGCGGAAAAGGAAAAACACAATACACCATAAATTTTGTCAGCATGGAAACCGCAATAGCAGAAAACCCCAGGACCTCGTCCAGATTGAACACCACACTGCATTAAGCCGTTACATACACTATCCTACTATCAGACTTTGAAATGGAATGTAGGTGAGAGCGAATCCACCCTCCAAGCAATTCAGTTACATTCACTGTCCTTACGTCTCTTGAACCTCGTTAGGATCTACACACTTGATTCCCTTAGATGGCGTCCTTTACAGCCTAAGAGTTGCTTCACCCAAAGTGAAGACTTTTTATACCAATCTGCCTCTAACGGATAAGCCTATTTGATTTCCGTTTAGACTAAAGATCAAGGTGTGGAAATATGTTTGCAATAGCAAGCTACCAAACCTCAAAAATCTGGAATTTACGACTCCCGAAGAGTATCCTATATTATTAACCACCTCTCAAGAACAATCGTCGAAAGATTAACTAAGATCAGTCTTTAGATATCTATCTTGAGGAATCACAAAGTCTGAGAGGAAGACAACTTTGTGACTACCATCTGTCTTGCCTGAAAGATATTACGAAAACCTCGATAACAAAAAAGCAAGATTAGGATTCACGAACTATCAACGTAAAGATAGTCGGACCGGGCTTCACGAATCCCAAAGAGAAGTCTTTTTAGTCATAAACCTAAAAGGTCAATAGAGGCGACTCTACAATCAACTAGGACACAAAGTGTCAAGGATTAATTTTCACAGTTAACGGAGATGCTCTATTTATAGTTTTCAAAGAGCAAACAAAATAGGTCTTCAAAATACAATAGTAGATTGTACACAAGGTTCGATTAGACAGATTTCAGTAACCGTGTATAATGACTGTTCAGTTTGGCAAGTTATCCAAAGAACTAAAAGTTATTTGACGTTCATTTAAACACCTAAGAAATTAATCATGATTCAAACATCTAAGTGTTTTAATAAATCAATGAAGTCTTACAAGTGTTTAAGAGAGTTTCAACAATGCTAAACATACTAGAATAATAATTCTTTGAACATCTGTTAACATTGTCAGGACAATTGTACAGCGGTTCGCCAACCGCGGGGCTTGTTCACAAGTCAGGGTGCAACGGTTCGTGAACTGATTTCACCAACCCTACTAGACTACGGAACTCAGTTGACCACAGTTCGTGAACTGGGTTCGCCAACTGCTAGCCAATTAATCCAACCTATAAAATTCAGTTCTCCAAGGTTCTCCAACCAGGTTCGTGAACTGTTCCCAACTGAACTTATGGTTTGCGAACTAGTTCGCTAACCTTCCTATATTTCTGAATCTCAGATATCTATGGTTTGCAAACTGTGTTCGTCAACCTACCCTGAGTAGAAATTCAGTAAGTTCATATATCACTCTTTTAGTAATTAAAACAGTCTCAAGTGATATAATCATTTGCATGGGAAATTTTCAATTGATCCACAAATTAATTCATAGAACTAATATTGTTAAGGACCTTTGAACATCCGCTAAATCATATTTCGATATTTTTCACAACACAAGCTAGACTCGAAACATCTTTGTTAATCCACTATAAGTCTTAAAACAGAATGGTATAGTGAGTAAAATAGAATGGTTCAGTCTTCACATACCTGATACAGAAGTTCTCCAAAATGTCTTCGTCGATCTTCAGTCTTCACGGGTGATCTCTGATACCCAACTACGATTCCAACCTATCCGAAAATTAGTAGACTAGAAATCAAGATATAGTATTGATCACCTAACATTGATAACAAGCTTGAGATGACAAAACTTGTAGGCTCAACCAAGCAACGATGTAACATAAAGATTATTTTGAACTGAACAATAAAAGAAAAGAAAAACGCTTACTGACCATGTAACATCCTTATGAGAGCCACTGAATTGTTGTAGTATCTAATGGAATGGAAGGTGAAAAGTAACAACCAATGTAGTTAATATCGGATATCGGTCTGTCTAGGCCGTACTGGTACAGTTGTGTACCGGGGAGACTACCGTTGAAACATCGGTGTGATATCGGTTCCAAATTTTTATAACAAACATTTTTCACACATATTCTGTTAAGATTAATAAATACCATCAATTTTAGACAAAAAAAAAGAAGCAAGTATTCATTTAAAAACACGAAAGCTACCATACGGAGTTCAAACTGAAAACAGAAGAGTAACTTCAACAACTTTCAAATTCACTATCTAAACCGGTAATATCTGTCATATCGGTGTATACTGGGTGAAATCATCTGTCACATTCTGTATCACCGATATAATAGTTCTTGTCTCGCCCAAGTGCTGAAACCGAAAATCACCCATTTTTGTATGACACACTATCTCCTTTCTAATCCCCAATTTTATTTTATTTTGTAGGTATAACCAAATTTATTTATTTTTTCTTTTTTGAGATATTTTATTCTCACTTTGGGATTAGAGAAGATAGACTTGCACCGAAACTCATTCAGGCACTACTTCAAGCAAAGTAGAGTCTGAAAGTCCGAGCTAAGCGGCACATCTTTAGCAGCCCGAATTATATTTTTCTTTATATAACATATATTCATCTTGCCTTCTTCTTTTTGCTTATTCACCTTATAACACTTACTTATACTATCGCACACTACCCTTCCCCACTTACTTCTCTCATTGTCTGTAATCCCCAAATTTCTGTAATTCCCAATTTTCTAGGTACAGAGAAGAAACTTTGAAAAGCTTTCAAAAAGGTCTTTGGTCTTGGTGGTTGCGGCTGTCTTGGAGCGGGAGCTCGAAGACAACGACACCACCAGGGTCCTGAAGGACCGAAACTACTTTTGATTGATGGACAAGGGATGTCTGATGACATCGTTTCTTTCAGCTTTGAAGCATTATCAAATGCAACTTCTAACTTTCAAGCTTCACAAATTCTTGGTCAAGGAGGTTATGGTGTGGTTTACACTGGAACGTTAGCTGATAATCGAGTAAGTATTATATGTTTCTTACAATTTTTTAGCTTCAATTCTTTGGTTTTAGGGTTATCAGCTTTTTCCATATTCTTTTGCGTATTGTTGGAGCTTTGTAATCATAATTTACCTCACATGAAAAATTGTGATGTTAGGGTTAGAAATACTCTTTCATCTAACAGTAATTACAAGGAGAAATCTTCAATAATTTAGGGGGGTTTTCTAGTGGTGGTATGAAAGGCACACATTTACATCAAAGAGGAGGAGAGGAGGAGGAAGAGGTGGAAAAGGAGGAAGAAATTCAGCTTCTCTGCGAGTCTAGAAAAGAGCTGATAGAAGCTTTAGGAGATTGCTGATCGTGGGTTTGGAAGGAGATCTTGCGATATGATCCTAGGTTTTCATTTGATGCTGTTTGAATGTTGCTGGATTCTGGTTGAGTGCATTTTATGCTGTTTGAATGTTATTTGAGAATCCTTGACGCTACCTAGGATGAACGCTGAGTTTTTCGAGATGAATATCTCTTGGGGAGATTGCTTCTGAAGATTCCTCCTCTGGTTTAAGTTACTTAAGATGTTCCTGCACTTATTTATCGAATAGATTATGGTATAAACTAACTTATATGTTTATCATCGCAGGTTGTTGCGGTCAAGAGAACTTTGAGTTCAGTGGTGCACATGAACAAATACCGCGAGTCCTTTTTAGCTGAGCTGAATCTCTTAAAGCTCGACCGCCTTAGGCACCCCAACATAATCAGGATGGTTGGCTATCATGCCACAGAAACGGAAATGATGCTTGTTTTGGAAAAGATTTCGCTAGGCTCTCTTGATGAACATATACATAGTAAGTATTTTTTTCTGTCTACTAACTATTATTCATAACTCTATTGTCCTAGCAACTAGACATCTCAGTCTCACTTGATTTTGTTATTTTGTATTTGTTCAAGTGCCGGACAAGGAGCCTCTTGATTGGAGCACTAGATTGATGGTGGCCAAAGGGATTGCTGCAGCTCTGGCATTTCTGCATAGTGAGAACGTTCTGCACCGGGACATCAAGCCTGCCAACATCCTTCTTGGCGAAGAATTTGCACCAAAGCTTATAGATTTTGGGCTTGCCATGCATCTTCCGGACGACGTGGTGACTTATGTTTGGGTCAAAGGAGGACCTCCCGGTACACCTGGTTATACAGATCCCACATGCTGGGATGATAATTCAATTTCTTTGAAAAGTGATGTCTTCTCCTTCGGCGTTGTTTTGCTCGAGTTGCTCTCGGGGAGAAAAGCTCTCGCTGAGAACCTCACTATCGCTGAATGGGTAATCCATTTCCCTCTGAACTATTTTCTCTTCTCTTTACTTAACTTTTGGGTACTTCGCTTTCTCGTATGGTTTTTGTAATTTCTGATTGTGGTATGTGGATGCATTAGTAGCTATACGTGTACACTTTGAATACCTAGAATAGGGATGAGCCCGTTATATGATACATCACTTGTGTTTTTAGTTTCCATTGGCTCTTTTACTTGTTCTGTTTTGGTGTAGTATGGGATCGCATGAGACTGGTTATTTGATATTATTTAGATTTTTATAGCAATTATTAAGATGGACAAAGTAGGAAGTGGTTTGGTATGTCGCGTCAAGATTATGTTTGTTAACATATCAAACATTTTTGCAGGCGAGGCCAAATTTCGCTCAGCCTTTTCATACCTGGGTTTCCCCAGTAGTGGTGGCCACTGGTAATGGAGCTCAACTTGAGGCAGTCATTGAATTTGCAAGAATTTGTTTGTTACAGGAACGTGGAAACCGGCCCACTATGGCAGTTGTGGTAGAGCTTCTTTCCCAACTGTAGAACATCCAAGAAATACCAAGTTGGCAACTTTATACTTTTAGTCTTTGGATTGCATTTGTACCAGGTCCCTTCTTTTATATTTCTAGTCTTTGGATTGTATTTGTACCACTTCCTTTGTGCAGTCTGAGATTAATGGTAAACAGAGTACATGCTTCCAACACTTGCAATTTGGTTACAGTCGAGTTTCGTAGTACTTCTACAATTTAATTTCATTAGCTTTCTTCCCCTCATCAAGTGTGTTTCTTCTGTTATCAAGTGTGTTTTAATTGTTTGCTTTATTCTTCAAAGAAATTTCTTTGTCAGGTGTGTGCAGTAGTATTCTTCTTGTAGATGCGTGTGTAATTTTCCAAATTTACCTTGTTAGGGATGATGTAAATGTTTTGCAGTAGTTTGGGGTTTATGGTTTTCTTCTACGTGTTTTGAAAGGTGTTGAATAGATAACGATGATTGATCGATAAAAGGCAAAGTGGGTTTTCTGTTGGATAATCAGGTATTTCACAAGCAGCAAGACTAATGCTAATTTAGGCTTCAATTACTGTTCTTGCTGCAAGTGTAATAATCGATAGTATGGGAAGTGAGGACACATGGATGTACATATGCGAGGTATGCTGGTAACATATGTTCAGGTCGTTGAATATTCAATACTGAGGGCATAATTTGCTGAAGTGGTTTTGACGGTCCTGTATGCTGCACATCTTTGAGCAAGCATAACAATGCCCAAAGGTGAAGTGATGTGTGATGTGTGATGTTTCTATGAGGTGGTCTCAGACCACAATGGTGTTCCTACCCGGTGAGGTGATGGTTCATGTGGGTACAGTCCACCTCGGTGTTGTGATATGTTCCACATGTGTTTGTGAGTTTTTTTCACAGGTTGGTGATGTTTTAGCTAAAGTTCTCATAGGTGGAGCATTCTTCCTTCAAGGAACAAGCTGTGAACTGTCCAGTTCACAATGTTGTCACTTCTCACTTGTGTTGGGTTTGCTGCTACAGAAGATAAAGCATGGTTCTTCTAGGTTATAATGAATCTAATGTGGCTGGTAATGCCGGAGTTTGAATAAACTGGTATCTTAAGCTTATAGCAGTGGGATTAGGATTACCATGAACAGCAGAAGCTTGTTAAATCTGAGTATTTCAGTGTTGGCGGTAGGATTACAATGAAAAGAAGCGGTATTTTGTTACATTAATTTTGTTGGTTGCCCTGACCCAATGTCATGTTATTGTGTTTACCTAATCGCATTAAAGCATAGATATTATCTACTTATTCACCAATTGCGGTAAGAGAATCAGCTATATTCTTCAAATCATCAAAATAAGCAGAGATAGCTTTATTACCTCTCTCGATTGAATGAAGCTGGCTATGAAGCACCGACTTCTTCGCTGATTTTTTTTTTTAACATACTCCTCCAGGAGATAAACCCAAATTTCTCTTGCCGTAGGTATACCGATCACTCTTTTGGAGATTAGATCAGGAATGGGAGAACTTGCCATTTCAGAATCAAGAACAGAAATGAATAATTGTTGCGAGAACATTGTAATTCTGAGTAATTGTAGAAATTTTAAGAAGTATAGAGATTAGATCGTAGCTGTAATTGCAGCGGGGATAACGAGGATCGAAAGAGATGAAAGAATTGAAATCTTCCTTTTGAAATTGATACCATGAAAGATTTAATCGTCACAAAGATCGATTACACAGAAAAATAAAGAGTTACGGGAGTCGATTACACATAGAAAGGTAGAGGACAGGAGGTGGATGAAGTAAACAGGAGTAAATTACATACAGAGAGTCGAGGAGTAAGTATCGAAATTGAGACGGTAGTCGTAGCTGTAGCTCATGTAAATTTTGTTGGTTGGTTGGCCAATACAGTTAATTTTCTTGGCTGGCTGATACCCCACCATGCAAAGAATGTAAGTTTAACTACGAGTGTAGGACTAGCGTAGGACACAGAGCCGATCCTGTGTCTAGAAGGGCCCTGTGCGAAAATTTTTGTAAGGCCTTTTACAATGTCGAATATTTTGTAACAATAATAAACAAAAACAAAAAAGATCAATAATTTTTATTTAATTTGTAAGATTATCGACGATACCAAAGAAAAATTTACGAATAAATAATGGTATTAATGTATATTTTATATAAAAAAAATGAAAGCATTAAATAAGAATTTTTTTTTTCTCGATGTCAATAAGAATACCCAAGGATAACGTAAATGATAGTAAGTTGGAAATGATTTTGATCTAGCGTTGCTATAGCCGTTGGATTAACTAATCCAATGGTGGTGGTGGTTTATGATGAAAATTCAATTTTTGCCCTTGGAGTAAAAAAACTCAACTAGCAACCACCACCATTGGATTGGTTATAATCCAACGGCTCTAGCAACGCTAGAGTATTTTCAAAAATGCTCTAACGTTGCTAGAGAAAAAAAATTTCCTAGTAAGTTTACTCTTGGGAGGTAATGGTATTAAGTTAAATGCGGTCAGATTTAAATTTAAATCAACAACAAATTGATTGCTTAGTGGATGGATTGTTTAAGTATAGCCTCCATAGGTTGTGTGTTCGAGTTCTGCCAGGGCAAGAATATTTTTTTTTTCGGGCCGGAAAAAAAAGGCCCTCGGCAGAGTTGGGCCATGTGCGGTCGCACACCTTGCACACCCTCAAGGCCGGCTCTAGTAGGACACTTATACTTTAGTTGACTTTGCTTCGGCTTTCAGCCACCACTATCATTGCACCACTGCGTTGCCGATGGGCAATTTAGTAACACTGCAATCTTTCTTTTTTTCAAGAAAGGTTAAAATTTTATTAGGCCGACCGAACGAAACGAGAGAGGACTCTATATATGGTGACTTTGTGTCATTGTGAAGCATGACTTTTTTTTCTTCAATTTGACACAAAAATATTGGATTTGGTATATGTCTATTAATGAAAATCCGAAAATGTCCCTCAAAAAGGACGCAGACGTAATTTATTTTTTCTTTTCTTTTAGACTTTTTTGTAGATTAGCCGAAAAATAAAGGATAATCGCGTAAATTTAGCGGACATAAAAAATGACACAAATGTCGGAAATCTTTTAATTCTTGAGGGTGTTTTAGTAAAAATCGAGGTAAAGGTCACGGGATCGAACCCGATCACCTCCCATTTTTTTCCCTTTTCTTTCTTCTTTCTTCTTCTCCTTCTTCTTTTCTATGCTTCTTTCTGTTCTTCGGTGATAGTTTTAGAAACAAATTAGTGATCAGGAGATGAATCGTGTAATGACTGTGGTGGTGGTGGTGGTGATGATTAGGATAGATGATTCAGATTCGATGAAAAGGTAAATCACATGATTCAATTTAGGTTTTTCTTGAGTAAGTTAGGGTTTTCAGATTTTAGTTTGAATTTATATGAAATTGAGGAGCATATGGGGCTATTGACATATGAAGAACAAAGGGTTCAGATTTAATTGATGTTTGGAAGTCTTATTAATGAACATCAAAGAGTTAGGATTCGATGAAGAATTCAGAAAAGAGTTAGAGAATGAAACTGATGATAGTATTGAGTTTCATCTTATTCTGGAAGTCGAAAAGAAAAGGTAAATTAATGATATTTGAAATTACGTTTCCGTATTGATTTTTATGATGGGTTACAGTGACTATGGAATTATGGATTGTCGGTGATGATGATGTTGAACTGGTGGTGCAGAAGTGGTTAAGCTGAGTTGTTGTGATCTAGAATTTGTTATGAGTTAATTCTAGGTTGGTTTGGATTGTAATGGTGTTAAGCACTACTTGATCGAACTCGCAAGTGTTGCTATCTCAAGCTTGTTCTATAAGTCTTGATTTCTAGTCTACTTATAGCTATGTCTCGGATTAGGATAGAATGTATAGTCGAGCTTTAGAATTCAAGGCGTTCATCGAGTGAAGACGAATAACTACTAAGGGGAACTCGTGGAACTTCATCAACAAAAGGTATGTGGAGACTTGAACTCGTCTATCACTCAGAAATCTATTTCTATTTTATCTCCTATTGAGACAAAATTCGTATAGCTATATAGACTTTAATTATACATATTTGATATTTCGAGCTGAGTTTAACTCGCTTACATATTTATCGAAATATGTGTTGGTAAGCTTTTTCTTTAACCAAGTTCATCTTTTATTCTTGACGAAAGTCAAAAGATGATCATGTGAAAATCGCTTGGTAACATCTTATATGATTTGTGTGAGAAAGTCATTTGATGTAGACTCGGAATGTTTCGTAGTGATTATTTGATCACTTGAAAATTACTTTGAAGCTAATAGTTTGTGTGAGACATCTATTCTCGTCTTCTAAGAATGTTTCAATTATTGAAATTGGAGTTTAGAACAATTAACCATGATTGGATATTGCACAGTATTTGTACTTGTATGGTAATTGTTGCAAATATATTCCAAGCCTGGGAACTTAGTATGCATACCCGTATGCGTACTGGTTAAATAGTTGAAGTCTGGGAACTATAGTATGCATACCCGTATGCGTACTGATTTCCACCGAGTTCGATCATGAATGACAGTATGCGTACCCGGTTGCATACTGGCGAACACAGACCAAGTCCGGCTACTTAGGTATGCGTACCTGTTTTCATACTTGAGAGGGCTAAGTTCTAAAATCGGTTGTTCATGAACAAATACATTTATAAAATAAGGAATGCAATCTTTTGCAAACCGTGGCTATAATGTTCATGAATTGATTCGAGTGAATCAAATCTGATTTTCCTTCAATTGTGTCTTGTATACTTCCATGATAATGTAAACAATTGAACAACTCTATAACTAGTTTCATTTGAGTCATTTGAACTAGTTGTGATTAAGATGAAAAAGGTTGATATGAAATTGTTCATATGGATAACTTCGATTAACTATTGTTGATCCAACTAAGTATACACGTTTAGGTACGGTTACCCATATCTAAATGAAGGCACGTTTCATTTGTGTGTATCAAGCTAAGTCAATCTAAAGGTTGAAAGATATTAGCTTGAATCTAATTAGGTTTTCATCTAACTGTGAATATTGGATGCTTTGTTACCAAGGTAACATTGATTGCAAACCCTGATTTGAAGACTATATAAGGGATAACTCTAGCAACTAGGAAACCTAATCCCCACACCTCATGTGTGATACTAGTTGCGGCTAGAATCGATTTTCCTTTAACCTAGGTTTTTCTAAAACCATTATAGGTTAACGACTTAAAGACTTCATTGGGATTCTGAAGCCAGACCCAACTATTTTATTTGTAGTTGCGTGTTCGGATATTACTTTGTTCTATCATATTGAGTACTATGATCTCTAAGATTTGCTCGAGATTTAATCTATGATAGGTAAGATAAAAAGTAGTCACAAACATCTTCATCTCATCATTTGATTCCATAATATATTGTTCCCCTAACATACGGTTAAGATCATTGTGAGGTGATTGATATTACTAGGTTGCTCTTCGGGAATATAAGTAAGGCGTATCAATTGGTTCTTGTTGACCTTGATTTATCAAAAGATTGAACAAAAACTCGTAAGTATTTCTATGGGAGATAGATTTACCTATTCAATAGACTTTTCTGTGTGAGACAGATTTGTTTATCAAGTCTTCGACTTTGGGTCATAGAAACTCTTAGTTTTGGGTGAGATCAGCTAAGGGAATCAAGTACGTAGAGTCTTGCTGGGATTCAGAGGCGTAATGAACGCGACTGTACCTTAATCAATGTGAGATTGGTTAGGGATCAACTACATTCAGGTCCTAAGTTAACTTTTAGTGGGCTAGAGTCTGTAGCGGCTTAATACAATATGGTGTTCAAATCTGGACTAGGACCCGGGTTTTTCAGCATTTGCGGTTTCCTCGTTAACAAAACTTCTGGTGTCTGTGTTATTTATTTTTTGCATTATATTTTTTATATAATTGAAGTATCACAGGTTGTGCATATTTTAATTAATTAGATAATCCAACCTTTGGTTGTTGATATAAATTGATTGACACCTAAACATTGGTCTTTGGTACTGTTCAAGTTTTTTATCATAATAATCAGGCTCGCGGATTCTATCTGTTTGATTTGCTGATTTCATTGAGAAACATAGATACCACTCTTGGATATATTTCTATTGATTGAGTATGATTGTCTAGTTGATTATCTTGGAATTATATTGGAGTTTGTCCATACAGATTTCCAAAACGAAATATTGGGTATGGTTGTTAGACTCCCCGCTTTTTTAATTGGTATCAGAGTAGGCAAACACGTTTAAGACCTCATAAGTCTGTGTTTGTAGCAATCTGACTCTACGGACAGAAGTGTTATCTCTATAAACGTACCACCCGTCTTCGATGGCTTGAATTACTTATGGTGGAAAATTTCTATGCGTGCATTTCTTCAAGCACGTGATTTCAATTATGGGTTCGTGTAGTTAATGGCTACGATCCTCCGGTTGCTACAGAAGGCGATGTAAGTTTCCAAAGGATATTGGTGCAAATGATCCTACTGAGATTCTCGTCGCAAAGAAAAATTTTGACGGATTAAATGCTATCATCCATGCCATTACCCCATATCTTCAGCACCACGTGACTATGTGTACTAAGTCTAAAGAAGCCTGGGATATCTTAGAAACTGTATTCGAAGGAAATTCCTCTAATAAAGAAGCTAGGCTTCAAAACCTAAATTCTGATTGGGAAAACCTTTGTATGGCTGATGAAGATTCATTTGATGAGTTTAATCACAAAGTGTCTGAAATTGTTAATGCATCTTTTGCATTGGGTAAGACTATTCCTGAAAAGGGCATTATGATTAAAATTCTCATCATAATGCCCTTAACACGCTTTCCAGAAATACTCTTATTAGGAAGTTAAAGATCTTTGATCATGAGCATACATCCAAATCTTGGAAGGATATTACTTTCAAAGCATAAAAGAACACTAAATTGCTTGACAAAAGTAAAAGTGTTGGCAACTCTGTTGTTGATCCTATTGAGACTGATTCATCATATGAAGATCTTAACAACTCAGTTTCACTAATCACAAGACATTTTATAGATCTTCTTTTGAAGAGCAGTACGGTTCATCAGAGATAAATCCAGGTCATCAGTCAAACCTCATGACTGTGATCTTCCTAAAAATAGGGACAATGTTGATACTGATGATGAGGATATGCCACAGTGCTTTAAGTGTAAAGGTTTTGGTCATTTCTCTAATTAGTGTCCAAATCATCGAAAATACACTGGGAAAAAAGGTCTTGCTGCAACTCTTGATGAAATATCTGATCATTATGATTCAAACGATGATGAAAAGTCAAGTGTTGCACTCCTTGGTGAAAATATTGATTTTGATAATTATAGCAATACGTACATCAATCTTGATATTCTTCCTGGAGAAACTTCGTCAACCACTATGGAAGATAAAATGGATTTTTCCTTTTATACTAAAAAATTCTATTCCACATGTTTCAGGTACCTCATTTTATTTAGCAGCATGCTCAGCTATGGTGTCTGAACCGTCCTCCACATTAACATGTTCTTATTGTACTTTTAAGGGTCATGAACTCTCTAAGTGTTACAAGTACAAACATAAAATAAGATATGTCAATAAATTTCAATGGAGAGCAAATCGATTAGCAAACAAGCTCAAACTTATTCAGAAGTCTAATTCATCTGAGGTAAGAAAACTCAATTACTCTCTGAAAAGAGTTAATTTCTAAAGAAATGGTTAGACCTCTCCTGAAAAGATCAAGGTCTAAACATTTTTTGAAAATAGGTATTAAGAATTCCATACAAAAATTGAATGGTGGACAGATTATTGTTCACCCCAACATAGCTTGATTGTGTTGAAGGTGCATCTTGTCTCATGTGCCTGGTCAAAGATCCATGAGTAGAGCACAAATCAGGCTTTAAGAAAAAAAAAAAAATTTGGTTTTTTGGAATTTTGTTAATCTTTTCATATCATAAATTGGTATTGAAAAGGATTTTCCCTTTTGATTAGTAAAAGAGGGTTAAATTCGATAATTCGGCCTTTTCTAGGTACGTGAATTGATCGTACTTGTATAAAGGTTATGTAACCCTACATTCTTTTTTCCTTCTTTGAAAACTCTTTTTATCACAAGACTACTTGTATAGTCTGATTTGTGTATTCTCACAATCCCATATAGGAATGGAGACTCTAGGCATCATGTCTGTAGATGGAAAAGATTTTAATATGATTTTTAATCCATCAATCATGAAGGAAAAAGATAAATCTCATTCCTCTACAACTTAGAAAATAAAAATGAAAAAAATGAAGAAACCAAGGGTTATCCTCTCTAATCTTCTGAAGTTTTCTGGTGTTCTTGAAGAGTTGAAGGAAACAATGAAGGAGATTCAACAAATAAGGCTATTGTTTTAAGGACTCTTGAAATTCAGAAGGCCCTGGTTAGGCATCAGTCAAGAATGTTTATTGGAATTGACTCCTTTTTTCATGAACCTTATGTTCCAATGGCTGTTGACGACAAGGAGTTCGGGGACGATAAAGAATTTTTCAAAGGCCTTAATGTCTAGGAAACTTCTTATGAGAATTTATTCTTGTGTTTTAAGAAGGATAACTAGGGTTTGGAATAGCATATATTGTGATTACACATAGTTATTGCCAACGATTGTCATCTTGCAATATTTTTAGATTTATTTATTTAAAGTTTAAAGTTTATTTGGAAGATGATTTTGCAGTATTTAATATTTTGGTTTTATATATTGCAAATAATGTTATGGGATATGTGTGTTTACGTCTGTGAACTATGATTGTCCCATATATGTCAAAAGCTAAGTCTATTATGTCATTATGCAAATATTAATGAAAAATAGAATGAACTTTTGATGACAAAGATTAAGTCTATGGTATCATTATGCAAATATTGATGAAAAATAGAATGAATCTGTGAATATTCCGCAGTATTGATCTTTCCCTGATCCACTTTTATGTGAAAGTACTGTATGGCTCCGTAAGTTTTCTTATGTTGAGCATTTCCGATTATATGAATTATTGAGGTTCCTATGTGGTTAATTTAATTGAGTTTTCTGGATACAAATTCATGTCTCATGTGATTTGTTAATGTCCAAAGAAATCCAAGGTCGCTCTTATTGTTCTTTCAGGAATGACATTTTATGGGAAAGAGTTCTTAATTGAACTTGTTCTTAATGGCCAAATCTTTGTGGGGAGTGCGGCTGTGGAATATTGTATGAGTTATCTTGTATCTTTATAAACTCCTTGATAAATACACTAAGTTTCGACTATGTGAAATCATCGAAACAAGGTTGATATGTTCTATTTTAGTCATGGAGTATCTCTATGATAATTTCATTATGATCCCGCTAGTTTTCATACCTTTGCTAATTTATATTGACAAAAAGGGGGAGAATTATTGTGTAGTTCACACTACAAATACATATGGTTTATGGATCATTATGTAAGGGGGAGTGATTTTCATTGTGAGATGAAGTATTGACTAAGGGGGAGTGATACATATCACCATACTATTATTTTCAAAGTTGTGATACAATTGAACTTTGATGATGTGTAATAATACTATGGAACTGTATAAAAATGATTGAGAGCTACTGTTTTCTCATTGCTATGGCTACGGATCTTCAACTATGTACACGTTCAGAATCACTGGAGTACTTGGAAGTGACGAATATTTCGAGTAATGTTGAAGAACCAAGGAAATCAAGCATTTGGATGAGAAGCTACAATATTTATTTATTTTGTAATCCATATGTATTGATAGTTTTGACACTAAAATTGACAAATGAGGAGATTGTTAGAGCATTGCTCGGTCGAACTCGCAAGCGTTACTATCTCAAGCTTGTTTGTCAAGTTTAGTTGTCATACTATAAGTTTTGATTTCTAGTCTACTTATAGCTATGTCTCGGATTATGATAAAATATGCAGTTGAGCTTTAGACTTCATGGCATGAACCTACATGAGACAGGACATCTTGGTTATGGGAAGGACCTATCTATCTATGAGTCGGGTTCCTTTAGTATTTTTACATATTGTTAATCATGTGAGTGGCTCGTTCTCTACACGGTAATTGTGTGTGTTGTCCAGCTTATATGTATGGACTATTGTACTTCGTTGAGAATTAGCTAATGAATTATGAAAAACTTATCTTCTTCTCTAATTACTTATGCAACTTCTTTGTCTAACAATGTCTTCTCATTATCACCATAATTCGTCTATTTCTTACTCTAAACCTCTAATTCCTTATATATACCCCAATTTATCTCTATCCTTAGATATCCCAACTATCACCAATGATCCAATTATAGCGAATACCATTACAAGTGGTATCAAAGCAGTCGGTTCTGCGGCTGCAAACATGAAAGCCCTAACAGAAATCGAAGAACTATCCATTACAATTGATAAGTTATTAAACCTAACATAAATTGAAGAACTATCCCTTTGAGTGGATGTGTTAGTATTAGATCTGGATGAGATATCGAAGGTGTTGGGTGATTTCAAAAGTAAACCATCTCCGCAGTTTTTGGCCAGATGAAATAAATTTTTAACAACAAAGGAAAAACAACTTCTTCTATCAGAGCATATGACATATGTGAGTGAATCTACTGATGAAGACTGGAAAACTAACTCGTTTGGGATCTTCGAATTAGTTGGATCGGTGATGAAGAAGGTACCTCTAATTGTGAAGGTAATGGATGAGATACCTGTAGCAGCTCCTGTTGATTTAAGTTCACCTAGTAATTTCATTCAAAATTCTTCAAATCCACCAGTACCAGATGCGTCAGATGGAGTTTTATATTCTACTTCAATAATAAATCTCCCTAACGGGTCTGGTAAATCGAATATGGCCGGGGAAGAAATTATTGCCAAATTGAAATCAATCTCACTTGATTCAGGTGATTTAAGATCAGTAAGATAATTATTTTTAAATTCTTCAACTCTTAGAACAACAAATGAAGGTAAATTTCGATCTACTTCAATAATTATTTCATCTAGTATCGATGAATCTAGTAGTCTTAATGAGATTCAAAAATACAAGGCGACTATAATGTTTCTAGAATACCAGGAGGGTAAACCATTAAATTCTGGTAATGAACCTTGTATTGATGATGTGGTTTTCAAGTTAGAAGGGTTGTAAATGGTGAGGTCAAGGATTTCATCTTGTTGAATAAGTTCAGTGGAAATGCTTCTACCCCTCTAGCAATGGAGGAAGATAATTACAGATCTAAACTCAAGTCTGGTTTTCTTAATGTTGTTATTCCTTTCGAGAACGATGATTATGTGAGAAAATTTAGTAAAACGTTCTCATTCTCACTTATGAAGATGTGTTATGAAAAGTTCAATGTTCATAAGGTCTTATTCATTGTTGACAACAAGCTGTGTGGTGAAATATGTTTTTGTTGTAGATTTGAATTGGCTCAAACCTTATTTGTTCGAGGAAAGTGGTTTGAATTGATCAGGATGTATTCTCATTATAGTAGCAGCAATTTTCATTTCAGTTATAGCGTACTTAAATTGGGTTTGCTTGTTCTGAATGGGTTCATTTTAAAGAATAGTTTCAGTGCAAATTTTATTTCTGAGGTGAATTCTAAACTTGGGTACCATCTGTATTTATTAGTTGAGTATTAAAGTGTCTTTGAATTTGTAAAAAAAGGATACCAGAGTGTTGTCAGCAAGCTCTTTGAGGAGAAGCCACAACATCATAATGTTCTTTGCACTATTTTGAGATCTTATATAACAATGAAATACGAGTCTAGCAGTGCAGGTGGACTAATTCTTCAGATTCTTGTCAACAGTAGATGGAGTTTCAAGGGAAATGTGGGCTTTCTAAAGTTATAACTGAGGTATTATTTCCTCACAATCCCTGGTTGTGTACGAAGTATTTTGAGAAGTGCAAGATGTCTCGATTGTAGCATGTATATTACTTGAAAGGTATTTGATTGGGGACGGTGGCTAGGACCGATTCTAAGTAGTTATAAATTGTTCTTGAATATTCTTACTTCTGATATGTTGGTTCTTAAAGAGTCTACTTGGGTGAATGAGTACAATGGGGAATCTTTTTATGAGTTAATGCTAGCACATGGGTATTGTTCAACAATGTTAGGGGGATACCCAAATGTGTTTCTAATTGTGAAAAATAATGTTAGCCAGGTTGTTTGCAAGCTCCCTGAAATAATGTTACAGCAAGGTAGTGGCACAATGACTACGACTGAGGTGTTTGAGAACACTCATGAGCTTATCAATCAAATGTTGGGTAACAGTAAACAAAGTTTCAGCTATAACAAAGAGCATCTTAACTTGTAGCTGGGATATGGTCTACTTGAAATATCTGAGGGAGTAATGGGAATTTTGAGTAGTAAAAGGCGCCTCTATTGTGTCCAGGATTTTTCTAGGAGGGTATTTGATAGCAGAAGGTTGGTAAAGTTGATCCGGAGGAGTATCGAATTCTTCCTAGACTCTCTTGCTCCCTGTATGTTTGTTCTTAATGGGTTAAAGTTGATAGTTAGATACAGTGGGAATGTATTCCCGATTGTTTCAAGTGATGGTAGTCTAGAGGTTTGTGAATTTTTTAATGAAATGGCGCATCAAGTTGATATTCTCTGGTGTAGTTTGATACTACAAGTGACAAGGAAAAAATGAGTTTCGCAGTGCACCAGAATTACAAGATTTTGGAATATGAGAAATGTTAGTGGTTATCTGTTGACTTTCATGGAGCTACTTGGAGTTCATCGCCTTATTGGGTTTGGGTGTGTTAGTCCTGGATGGAGTTGTAGTGGGAACATAAATCACTTATTCTTTCAACTTCAGAATGGTGTATATGTTCTATACAAAGAAGTAATTATTTTGCAGCACAAGCTGGAGTCAGGTGAGGTGTTTATGACATCCCTCTTGTTGCCGACAGTTAAAGAAGGTTTTCCCACTCTCTTGAGAAGTCTAATGTGTTCGGATAGCTGGAAGAAATTCGGTTATCATGATGATGGAAATTAAGGGAATCCTAACAAAGACAATTACTGGTAATTTTGGGCAGCCATTAACATGTGTGAGGAGTAAGTATATTGACCAGAGCCTGGAAGGAGTTAGTTGGATGGTACATGGGCTCTAGTTTTATTTGCACATTCTAGCTTACAACCAACTCTATAAACTGCTGAAAGTCATCACTACGAAGCACAACATACCAGCACAAAGGGGTGAAGTTCTATATTGGATGTTACATTCTTTCGACTTCATCTTTATCACCAGGATCATTATGTCCAAAAGCAGGAATCTTTCTAGAGTATTACAGATAAGTCAAGATGGAGTCAAGAGACTTGCGCTACTTTTCAGTAATGAATAAAATATGCTCATTGGGGTCTACACAACCAATTGCTCTACCAATTTTGACATGTATTATGGCTATGATGAAATCGTGACCAAGATGGAATCCTGCAGTTCACTTGAAAAAGATCAATGGCTTGTGACTTTTTCCTTGAAGTCCACCAGGGTCACATTCATAGTTACTACTGGTTTCGAGATGCAGTTGTAGTAATGGTGCCGCTTATGTAGCCGAGCTCAATTCTCATCTTTCATCCTTAAGGACAAGGATGATTTGGAGAGGTCGGTAGTTGTCATGAACCTACATTAGGCAGAAAATCTTGGTTATGGTCAGGACATATCCATCTATGAGATGGGTGCCGTTAGTTGTTCTACATATTGTTAATCATGTGACAGCCTCGTGCTCTGCACGGTAATTGTGTGTGTCGTCCAGCTTATATGTATGGACTATTGTACTTCGTTTATAATTAGCTAATGAATTATTAAAAACTTATCTTCTCCTATGATTTCTTCTGCAACTTCTTTGTATAACAATGTCTTCTCATTATTACCATAATTTGTCTATTTCTTACTTAAAACCTCTAATTCCCTCCATCTACCCCAATTTATCTTTATCCTTAGAGATCCCAACTATCACCAATAATCCAATTATAGTGAAGACCACTACACTTCACGTCGTTCATCGAGTGAAGACGAAGAACTACTAAGAGGAGCTTGTGGAAATTCATCAACAAAAGGTATGTGGAGACTTGAACTCATCTATCACTCAGAAGTCTATTTTTATTCTATCTCCTATTGAGACAAAAGTCGTACAGCTATATAGACTTTAATTATACACATTTGATATTTCGAGCTGAGTTTAACTCGCTTACATATTTCTCGGAATATGTGTTGGTAAGCTTTTGCTTTAACCAAGTTCATCTTTTATTCTTGACGAAAGTCAAAATATCATCATGTGAAAATCTCCTGGTAACATCTTATATGATTTGTGTGAGACAGTCATTTGATGTAGACTCGGAATGTTTCGTATTGATTATTTGATCACTTGAAAATTTCTTTGAAGCTAATAGATTGTGTGAGACAGCTATTCCCGTCTTCTAAGAATGTTTCAACGATTGAAATGGGAGTTTAGAAATGAAAAAACGGGGGTCTAACAACTTAACCCAATATTTCGATTAGCGATCTATATGTACTAACTCTAATATACTTTTAAGAAAATCAACTAGACATATAGACTCAATCTTAATAAAAAAAGTATATCAAGGAGTTAATATCTTTATCTCTCGATTTGATCTATACTCAAGCAAATAGAAATCTGCGAGTCTTTATCAAATACAAGAGATATAAACTTGGATGGTACCAAAGACCAATATCCAAGGATCAATCAATTTCCTATCAACAACCAAAGGTTGGATTTCACAATTGATCGATACAACGCACAAGCTATGATATTTTAATTATATAACAAAATATAACGCGGAATAGAAATAAAACAGACACCAGAAATTTTGTTAATGAGGAAACCGCAAATGCAGAAAAATCTCGGGACCTAGTTCAGATTGAACACCATACTGTATTAAGCCGCTACAGACACTATCCTACTACAAAATAACTTCGGTCTGGACTGTAGTTGAACCCTAATCAATATCACACTGATTCACGGTACAGTTGCGCTCCTTACGTCTCTGATCCCAACAGGATACTACGCACTTGATTACCTTAGCTGATCTCACCCACAACCAAGAGTTGTTACGACCCAAAGTCAAAGACTTGAATAAACAAATCTGTATCACACAGAAAAGTATACGATAATAGATAAACCTATCTCCCACATATAAAGCTATGAGTTTTGTTTCGTCTTTTGATAAAATCTAGGTGAACAGGAACCAATCAATAACCCGGACATATATTCCCGAAGAACATTCTATAATTATTGATCACCTCACAATAATCTAAATCGTATAGTAGGGAAACTAGATATTTCGGAATCACAAACGATGAGACGAAGATATTTGTGATTTCTTTTTATCTTGCCTTATCGAAGATATAATCTCAAGCCAATTATTCAATTGAACTCGTACGATGGAAAATGGCAAGATCAGATCGCTCAACTATAAGAGAAGTAGTTTCGTCTGGCTTCACAATCCCAATGAAGTCTTCAAGTCACTAACCGACAGGGTCTTGAGAAGAAACCTACGGTTAAAGGAAAATCGACTCTATAAAAACCAACTAGTATCACATAGGAGGTATGGGGATTAGTTTTTTCCAGTTACTAGACGTCTACTTTATATAGTTTTAAAATCAGGGTTTGCAATCTAAGTTACCTTGGTAACAAAACATTCAATATTCACCGTTAGATGAAAAACCTGATTTATCCAAGCTAATATCTTTCAACCGTTAGATTGAAACTTAGCTTGTCACACACAAAAATGAAATGTATTTCATTTAGGTTTGAATAACCGTACCTAAACGTGTACATTTAGTTGGTTCACGAATAGTTAACCAATGGTTAGCCATATGAGCACTTTCATATCAACCATATTCATCTTCTTCATAACTAGTTCAAATGACTCATAAGAACTAGTTCAAGAGTTGTTCAATTGCTTAGATCGTTATACATGGACACAATTGAAACAAAAACGGTTTGATTCACTTGAATCAATTCATGAACAATATAGACACGGTTTGCAAATATTACATTCCTTATTGATTTATTGTTTAAGTTCATGAGATAACCGATTTGAGATATAACCAGCTTAGGTACGCGTACGGGTACGTGTACTCTAGCTTTACCGGAATTGGGTTTGAAAACCTAGCAAAAAATTTTGGATGAAAACTTCTGTGGGTACATGTACAGGTACGTGTACCTAAGGTGAATGGTTTGTAAGTTCATAAACTCCAAACTCAACAGAAATTCACGGACGTGAACTTCCGCCAGTACGCGTACGGGTGCGCGTACCCAACCTGTCTCTTTCACCAATGCCGCATGCACACATATGCATGCACTTGGTTTCCGGTACATGAATTTATACATTAATGTGCAAACACACTATATATGCTTATATTCATATGTGGTTACGTAATCTCAACTCTATAGTTCAATCATTAAAACATTCTTCGATAATGTTATAATAGTCGTTAGACATAAAGAATCGACTATCGTCATCAAAGTTATTTTCAAGATTGAAATGTCATCATGACTTTCGTCACAGATAAAGATGAAAGGTGGTTAAATCGAAAGCTTACCAACGCATATTTCGAGAAAAAGATAGGCGAGTAAACTCGGCTCGAAATAGAAAATGTGTATGTATGAAAACTATCATACTTATACGACTATTGTCTCAAGAGTAGGAGATAGATAGACTTTTGAGTGCTAGATAAGTTCAAGTCTCCATATACCTTTTTGGTTGGATGAAGTTCTACCGGTTCCTTGAGTAGTTCTTCGTATTCATAAGATAATCTCCATGGAGTCTGGAGCTCAACTATACTTAACTATCCTAGACCGAGATTTAGTCATAAGTAAACTAGAAATCAAGACGTATAGTTTTGATCACTAATATTGACAAACATGCTTGAGATAGCAACGCATGAGAGTTCGATCGAGCAATGCTCTAACAATCTCCCCCTTTGTCAATTTTAGTGAAAAAACTATCAATGCATATTGATTACAAAATAGATAAAACTTTGTAGCTTCTCGTGCACATGCTTGATCTTGATGCGTGTCGTAACCACAACAAATTAATTAATATTTTACTACCTAATTAACAAGTAATATAGTGTAGTCAAGTTCGTTCCTACGAGGAGCAAGAG
The DNA here is from genome assembly GCA_023529315.1 of Papaver bracteatum. Classification (NCBI taxonomy): domain Eukaryota; kingdom Viridiplantae; phylum Streptophyta; class Magnoliopsida; order Ranunculales; family Papaveraceae; genus Papaver; species Papaver bracteatum. Next base: position 147,153 of record JAJJWX010002127.1, on the reverse strand, counting down.
GTTTTAGTTGTCTTATAATGTCACAAAAGGGGGGTTTTGGTTTTAGATTTTAGATTTTATAAACAAAAGAAAGTAAATAAAGCAATTAAAAAGATAAATTTGAAATCAATAAGAGATATTAGATCAATGAATCCTTCTTCGTTGCAAAATAATGAATCATGTTATGTTCTTTTCCACTTTTTATTAGTCACGGATTATCACCAACCGTAGGATAGCAGGTTCGCTTAGCTAACCCCAAAATTCCTTATTTCACTGAGTAACAAGTCCGCTTAGTTATCAGATTCTATTCAAAAGAACCACCTTGAGGTTCGCTGATGAGTGTCAAATATTTCTTATTCATACACCTTTTCATTGGCACTTAACTCATATTTCGCGCTTCAAAGTCATATATTATCCCAAATTCTGCATTCTTACCATCTTCAAGAATAAATATTTGTATTAATTAATTTTGTGTTTTTAAGTACTAAATAAAGCTTGGAAGAATTGAGAAGACAAAAGAGAAGAAAGTTTGAAGCGTTGCAACCCGCTCGCGCATCAGTGGCAACCTGTTTACAAATTCATGGGATTAAAAAACCCATGATACAAAACCCATGATCCAAAACCCAAGACCCAAATCCATTTCCACCTCACCCCCATTGGATTCTTTCCAAAACATCCACCTCACCCCCATTGTATTCCATTCTATCCATCAATTAAGAAAACATGTTTTGTTTAATTGTTGAGTGGTTGCTACAAGAAATTTCGAATCCCAAGTGTGAGAGAATTTTTGTGTATAAATAGAGAGGGTTGTTGTGTTGAAAACTCATCCAAGAATAGCTTGTTCATGTTAGTTTATCAAATTTCAATTTTGTTGTAATGTTCTTCATGTTCTAATTTCATTTACTAGGGTTTAGATGAAGCCCTAATATCATTGGTATGTATTCATATCTTGTATCTTGTTCTTGAAAGTTTAGAATTGTTTAAAGATATAATTTAATCCAAGTTTGTCAACATCTTGCTCTCACAATGTATGCCATGTATCCATTGTAGTTAGAATATCTCTATGTTGATTATGCTACAACTCATGCTTAACCAAATATTGATCTTTAGATTAGTTGTGCTTAATTAGACAATTAATGCTTTGGAGAAATACTTTAGTTGTGATTAAATTATCCATTGGAGAAACACCTTAGTTATACGGTAGACTTGAATCTACTATAAGGACAAGAATAATATTACAAGTTGAATGCATATCATAGGTTATTGGTGGATTTGAATACCCTAGTATCCATATTATCATTGTTTACATATCTTGCTATTTGCATCTTTTACTTTTATTATTTCAGTCACTTGAAAATCATATCGTCGTATCGACAAAATCAAACCCCTTTTGGTTACTCTCCTGAATCAGATTTAGAATCAACTTCTGCACTCACCAAGTCTCTGTGGTTCGACCTGTGCTTGCCATGTGTTGCTTGTCGATACTGTGCACTTGCAGTTTATACATAGAAGTAAGTATCTTTCCGAGCCTACCAAGTTTTTGGCGCCGTTGCCGGGGACTCGGTAGCGGTGTAGTTGAAGTTTCTACCTCCTGTCACTGTTCATATTTCATCTCCTGGAACTGTTCATATTTCACGGTACATAATCACTGTACATTAGGTATTTCACTGTTCATAACCACTGTACACTGGGTATTTCACTGTACATAATTTACTGTAGTAGCGTGACTATTCACAGTCAATTTTACACTTATTTTTGATATTTTTTTTATTTTGCTTTTGCTTTAAAACTTCGAAACCCTAACTACCTCTTTTGAGCTCAACAGGTGCCTGAGTAGCTGTTGTAAAGGCGAAGGAAAGGAAGCGGAAGAAGTTTTTATTTTAATTAAAAAAAAAGAGTTTATTTTATTTATCTATTTTTAGTTTGTATTAGGATTCCTTTACTCTTGTAATTTTATTTTTCTTTTGCACTTTATTTTGGACTTTGGACTTGGACATTCTATTTTTATTTTTACTTTTAAACCCTACGGAAGGGTAGTATTAAATATCAAACTATTTGTAGAGAAGGACGGTGATTACAATATCACCTCGGCCCCTCGGGTTCGTTCATGACATAGGAGTCGTGGCCCGAGTCGACAACAACGGTTCATCCCCCGTATGGTATGGGAGGTAAGTTTGTCGAAACACTCGTGAATCCCCTGTTAGCGAGTTACTGTATTCCTTCGGTTGCATATAAGTTGAGGATTTGAATACGGCTGTTTTATTTTCCTAGTAAAGGGCAAGGACTGGCCATACAAGATAAGGGTCCGGATTTCATCACCGTTCTCTTCTTGCCCGCCTTAGAAAAACGATACATACACGAACCTAAGCTTTAAAATTTGAAATAGAACAAGACCTATAAGGTAACGAGCTTAGTAGGAGAGTCGTTCGAAAAATATTGGTTACTCTCTAAGCATACTTCGAAGTTCATGACGGTTTCTGTAAATTGAATGCGTGACTGCGCCTCCTTGTAATACGGTGAGGTCTTGGGTATCAAAGCTCTAGAAGCTTCCCTCGCCTCTATTCAATTTACTTAAATTCAGATTGATTCCAGAAGGGTTTGCTCAGATTGTAACGAATTCCCTTTCGAAGGATTAGAAGTTGGTCTAGAAAACAATCTAAGTGGATCCATCATGCTTTTTGTTTGCTAGAAATCAGTAGGTTTTCTGTGGTAGAGTCAGCCTTGTTTGCGATTGCATAGAACTTCCCTTTCGTTTATGATTTTTCTTCTTTTATTTTGTTTTTCTAATGTACGCCCGAGATAATTAGAGAACGGGCTTGAAAAAAAAAAAAAAAAAAAAAAAAAACAATAATGAAAAAAAAAAATATTGGTATGTTTTCAGTGTGTACATCCCAATCTCTGCAACAAGCCTAATGCTAGTTAGAGATCATGTCAGGATTCTGGTCTGCAGGTGGGGATGGAAACAAATCCATCAGAGAGCTTGCTTACGGGCATGCTTCACATTATGAAACTCCAACAGACCATGATGTCACTAGTTATAGGGATTATTATGGACATTTTCACGATCCGAGCATCAATACATGAACCCTAGTAACTACTCACACATGTATCATCCACCACAGGGTGAAAATGAATATCTTTACAGTGCCCAACTCTCACAATCATCACTTTTGGACCAGTTAGAATCTAGAACTGCAGCTTTAGAAATGCAAATGCATGAATCTGTCGCATATAATTCTTCTAGGCAATCGAAAATCTATGCTTGTACCTTATGTGGAAGCTTAGGCCATCCTGCTGAGAATTGCTATATTTTGCATGATTTTAGGCAATCTAGAGAATATCATGAAAATCCAAAATATGAAATGCCAACAGATTACAAAGCTGATAGTCATTGGGACCATAATCAACCTTTCGAAGGTTGCGATCAATATTTTATAGACCCTAATGACCCTGCACATATGTATCATCCACCACAGTGGGAAGTTGAACAATTTTGTACTTCTCAATCTGTGGAGGAATATCTCAGACTCATCGAACAAACTAATGCTAGGAGTGTATTGCATGATAAACCATATAGCATTGATTATGAATTTCCTATTGTTGAAGACTCTCCTTCCATCGAACAACTTAATGCATTATTAAAAATGAATTTGATTCGTTTACAAAATGTAGGAAGGGAGGAATTTCAGGATGAAATGTTTGTTTGTCCTAATGAAATAAAATGTGAAAATAGTATGCCTAGTCTTACTCGTGCAACTGATATTGCATATGAACCTGTTTTAAATGAAGGGACTAGAAATACTACGATTTTGAATAGGGAAAAGCATTTTTGTGATGATAATGATGATGATGTTATGTTAGCAGAACATGTTTTTACTGAAAATATTGTCGAACCTTTGGGTTCAGAGAAAATAGGCTTCTCTGCCTCGACCTTAATGAGTGATGTTTCTTCTAATGTTCCATATACATGGGATGTTGATACTGATCTTGAGCACAGTGCAATTTTCCCCCGTGAACAAGAGCATGACATATTTCTTGTGTCTGACTTAGAAAATGTTGAATCTCCTGTCGACACTAATGATCTTAAGCATGAAAATATAATTGACGTGTCTGATTCTATACCTAGGTCACAACATGATGTCTCTTTCGATTTGTCTATGCATGAGAATAAAACTTTGGATGATCATGAAACTGATTTGGGTCTTGCTGAATTGTTCTATGAATGTGAGCATGATGTATCACTTGTAGATGACTTAGGAGATGTTAATGTAACTAATGATAATGGTACTCTTGATCTCATCCATATGAGCTACTTAGACGTTCCTACTCTCCTGATTAAGTCACCAACTGATGGTCTTGTAGTGGACCTAAGAATTGTTCCTTTGAAGTGTGCTGAATCGATGTGGTTGACAGTTCCAAACCTAGGGTTAGAGTTATGTGCATCTCAAATTCTTTTGGACTTTTTGTCCACTAAATATCCTGTTATTGAGAAGTCATATCTGGAATGCATTGATGTTTCTCTTCCCATCCCGAACAAAGCCCATTTTGAGCTAGACCTTCTGCGTGATGAACCCCTAAAATTGTTAGATTTCGTGCCCAAAAGTATTACTATTGAAAAATCTAGGTTTGGGGGTATCTCATTTTGTTTTACTTTCTCACGTGCATTTCTATCATATCATATTTATGTGAGATTGTTAAAATTTCTGCACTTCGTCTTTTGGGTTGATCCTCAACTCTTTAGATTGATAGTATATGGTGAATTTTTGTATATAATAATCCAGTAGATATTGTTAAATCTTGTTTCATGAACCGGTTAAGTTGTATTTTGTATATATTGTGCTAATCCAATGTGACATCAACTGAGTTAATGTTGGATTCTAGCATTGAATAATGAGGCTCTAATCTTGCTTTTGACATACCAGTAATCTCTTCCCTTTTCTCTACTCAACATAGTTCTCATGGTATGTTTCTGTTTAAATTCTTTTCATCTGTTGAAACATTGAGGACAATGTTAGATTTAGGTTTGGGGGAGTATTTGCATATGGCGTTTTGTAGTCTTTTGCATTTTTTATGACCAGCTGTGGAGCGGGTCTTTTGTAGGATCCTTTGTAGTCTTTTGCATTTTTTATGACCAGCTGTGTAGCAGGTCTTTTGTAGTGTTTTGCATTTTTTTTGTTATCTGATGACCAGCTGTGGAGCGGGTCTTTTGTAGTGTGTTATCTGATGACCAGCTGTGTAGCGGGTCACTAAAAAAAATGATGATCAGCTGTGTAGCGGGTCTTAAAAAAAAAAAAAATATTGGTTACAAATTTTCATGGTTCTACGAAATTCCAAAGTTCATCATCTACAATTGAAGACCGAAGACGAAGACATTTCTATGGATGCTCTGAAATTGGAGAAGGTTTTGTGGGTACATCTTTGGTAGGCCCTCACGAGACTACAACTCGTCCACTAGGGACACCTAGGGGTTTAAAGGCTTAGTGCATACGCTAAATGCATTCGAGAGACCAGCGACAATGGTATAGTTAGGATTTCTAGATTTCTGTTTCACTTGAGGACAAGTAAAATTCAGGTTTGGGGGTATTTGATGAGTGTCAAATATTGCTTATTCATACACCTTTTCATTGGCACTTAACTCATCTTTCGCGCTTCAAAGTCATATATTATCCCAAATTCTGCATTCTTACCATCTTCAAGAATAAATATTTGTATTAATTAATTTTGTGTTTTTAAGTACTAAATAAATCTTAGAAGAATTGAGAAGACAAAAGAGAAGAAAGTTGGAAGCGTTGCAACCCGCTCGCGCATCAGTGGCAGCCTGTTTACAAATTCATGGGATTAAAAAACCCATGATCCAAAACCCAAGACCCAAATCCATTTCCACCTCACCCCCATTGGATTCTTTCCAAAAACATCCACCTCACCCCCATTGTATTCCATTCTATCCATCAATTAAGAAAACATGTTTTGTTTAATTGTTGAGTGGTTGCTACAGTAAATTTCGAATCCCAAGTGTGAGAGAATTTTTGTGTATAAATAGAGAGGGTTGTTGTGTTGAAAACTCATCCAAGAATAGCTTGTTCATGTTAGTTTATCAAATTTCAATTTTGTTGTAATGTTCTTCATGTTCTAATTTCATTTACTAGGGTTTAGATGAAGCCCTAATCTCATTGGTATGTATTCATATCTTGTATCTTGTTCTTGAAAGTTTAGAATTGTTTAAAGATATAATTTAATCCAAGTTTGTCAACATCTTGCTCTCACAATGTATGCCATGTATCCATTGTAGTTAGAATATCTCTATGTTGATTATGCTACAACTCATGCTTAACCAAATATTGATCTTTAGATTAGTTGTGCTTAATTATACAATTAATTCTTTGGAGAAATACTTTAGTTGTGATTAAATTATCCATTGGAGAAACACCTTAGTTATACGGTAGACTTGAATCTACTATAAGGACAAGAATAATATTACAAGTTGAATGCATATCATAGGTTATTGGTGGATTTGAATACCCTAGTATCCATATTATCATTGTTTACATATCTTGCTATTTTCATCTTTTACTTTTATTATTTCAGTCACTTGAAAATCATATCGTCGTATCGACAAAATCAAACCCCTTTTGGTTACTTTCTGAATCAGGATTTAGAATCAACTTTTGCACTCACCAAGTCTCTGTGGTTCGACCTGTGCTTGCCCTGTGTTGCTTTTCGACACTGTGCACTTGCAGTTTATACATAGAAGTAGGTATATTTCCGAGCCTACCATTCGCTTGCAAGATGTAATTCCCCGAATGCATTAAAATTTATGAATTTAGGTTTAGTACTAGTAGTTAGACTCGGTTCGCTTGGTACACTTTATAGCGTTGTTTTCACACACAATTGCTCCGCGAAATCCCTCCGCAAGGTCTCTTGTTTTCTACTTATGTAAATAGTCAAGAAACTATTACGTATTCCCTAACTTTCACTAGCTTTAGATCAAATTAACAAATCAATTTAGCGTGCACTCTAAACAACCTATCAATCAATCATAAACACTCATATTAGTAAAAACAAACGATAATCACGTGAAAAACTTCAAAGTAGGTTTCAAACAAAACTCAAATCATATGTAAAGAACTAGGAATTCATCCTCAATCAATAAGAAAATTAGCTACTCATAGTTTAGAGTTCACACAATAATAATAATAATTAAAGAAGAAAGAAATAAAGAAGAAGAACTTATTGAAAAGATGATGGTTGCTCTTTCCTCCAATCCTTGTGCACTTGAACTCCTTCTCCAAAGTAGATGTGTGTAAAAGGTTGTAGAGAACTCCTTTATTTATTGGCTTCAATGCTATTCAATCCTTGTAGGAAAATAATCCCTTTCTCATAATAACACCACTTTCCCAATTTGAGCCTTATTCTAATTTCAAGTGCAATTCTCCAAATATTCCAAGTTTCCATCCAACTTCCAAACCTAAGTCTTCACAGCCATGAGAGAGACTCACACAAAATTCTGCACAAATTGGGTAGCCGGAATTCGATTTTTCGTTACTAGAATATGGCCAGAAACTCCTTTCGGCAAACTGAGATTCTGTCTCTGATAAAGGAATATTTCGTCTGATGTTGTCTAAGTTAACTGTCAAACTGACGGTCTTTCATTAGTCAATTGGGTCAAGGGAGGAGTAGTCAGCTCAATCAGCTGACTTATTCTGGACTGAGTCGGCTTATTCACTGAGTCACTGAGAAGGATCGGTCATCGGACTCGTCTGGAACGGTAATCGCCGTCACGAGTTGGCTCACCTGAGAAACGATTTCGGCAGAGTTTCGGCTGTTTACAGGACTTCTCAGGCCAAATTCAGGCCGATATTTCTTCACCTGTTAAGAACCTAATCATACATCTAGTTCATTCATATCAATTTCTTGTTGCTTTTCCTAGCATTAACACACAGGAACACCATTTTGCAACCTCATTCACAACTCACATTTCATGTGCAGTAGCAGCAAGCCATAAACCATTCCCCTGTATCATCTCAGTCTTGATTTCTTCATGGTATCAGAATTTTTTCTTCAAAACTGAATCCAAACAAAACCCATCTCCGATTCAAACCCACTAACAGCATCGAACCCATCTCTGTCTTGTCTTGATTTCTCAGACTGCAATTCTTCCTTCATTCAACAGCTCCATCTGAATATCAAACCATCTTCAAGAACACAACTAGCGCCACCACCATCTGCATCTAAATTTCAACCACATACCCATTAGCTCATTTTGATCTGATTTCTTCAATTCAATAACAACAGCTCTTCCCTGATTACGAACCCATATATCGTTCTTTTCCAGCAAACCCATATCAATTTTATCATTGATTTATTCTTCAAATCGAAACCCATTCAATCACCACCAACAGCTTCAATTCATTCTCGAAGTTCATCATCAAACCCTAATTTTCATTTCAGATGATTTTACAGTATCACCAAAATCGTTCCTCAATTCGATGGCAGCACCCATCATCTTCTCTTTCTCTGATTTCTCTATCAGCTTCTCGGACAACAGCATCGGCCATTGTTCTCTTTTATTTCTAAATTTTAGAAAAGTATGAATGAGATACATACCTATCAATTTTAGGGTTATGAGGTGGGTAGGATTGAGACACCCAACATAAAAACCACCCCAGATGGGTACCCTTTAGTTCTTCTTTGGTGCTTTTAGCACTTTTATTTAACCACAAACCTTACTACCCCTTAACATGGGCTGGCCTGTCTTTAGTACTTCTATAAAAGAGATATAGCCCTTTAACCTTGGCTGGGATCCAAAAAGTCTTTTCCTAGAAAATGACAATTTCTCCCGTTTTGCTCAATTGGGAGATTTCTTCTTCTTTTCTTCCGTATGACTCCAAAGTACCTAATAACTCAAAAACATGCGTAAAATACATAATTCACAAGAAAAATAGCAGAAAAAGCATAAAAAAATATATAATAAATATGATGTATTCTACACCCTATCAGATCTCCTCGGTGCTTCAACATTACTCGAAAACTTCATCTTTTCCAAGTACTCCCATGATTCCATAGATGTTCAGTTCAGCATCATAGTTGTTGAAGTTCCGTATCCATAACAATGAGAAAACAAAAGCTCTTGATCATTGTTATATAGTGTCATAGTATTAATACATAACATCAAAGTTCTTATATCACAACTTCGACAACAATACTATGGTGATATGTATCACTCCCCCTTAGTCAATACTTTCGTCTCAACACCAAAACCACTCCCCCTTACATAATGATCCTAAAACCATATGTATTTATAGTGTGAACTACATATTAATTCTCCCAATTTTCGTCAATAAAATTGGCAAAGGTACGAAAACGGGATCCTAAGGAAATTTTCACGGAGACGCTTCAAAACCAAAGAAAAGGACATGTCAATTTTGTTTAGATGCAATCATAAAGCCGAAGCTAAATGCATTCATCAAGGAGTTTATAAAGATACAAGATAACCCCTAAAAATTCCACAGCCGCACTCCCCACAAAGATATGGAAATTAAGCGCAAGTTCAAAAGAAGTCTCCCCCATTTGATGTCATTCTCGATAGAACAACAAGGGCGACCTTACTTTTTACAAGAAAAGAAGGATTTTATTAGACATCAATAACCACAAAAATGATTTTGTATCCAAAACTTCTCAATTAAACTAACCACAAGAGAAATCATGATTAATTTAATCGGAATACATAATCAAATTAAACACAAAAGTGATCAATTTAATTGAACATCCTCGACATAAGAGAACTTACGGAGCTACGACTATGTTAACCATAAAAGAATGATTAACTCAATCATTTTATGCTCAGCACAAAAAAAACTTATGGAGCATTGTAGTACAAATAAAATATGGATCTAGGAAAGATCAATAATGCGGCATAAACAAGGATTCATTCTAATTTTCATCACTATTTGGACAATGACATACAATAGACATAATCCTTGTAAACAAAAGAGTTTAACCTATATTTCATCAATGAATTGACATAATAGGCTTAACTTTTGTTTGTCAAAAGTTCATCGATGATTGTATCAATACTTGCATATCAACATATAAAAGAGATAACTTTTGACATCGTATGGGACAATAATAGTTCACGGACGCAAACACACATATCCCATAACATATTGCAATATATAAAACCATAAAGATTAATACTGCAAAAATCATCTTCCAAACAATTTTAGAGTTTAAATAAATAAATCTAAAAAAACCAAAGATGAAAAAATATTGGACATAGCTATGTGTAATCACAATAATGGCTATTCCAAACTCTATTTATTCTTCCTAAAACACAAGAATAAAATTCTCATAAGAAGACTTTCTTGACAAATAAAAACAATCTACTAGAAACCGATCACAAGCTAAGTCAATGTTCACGTTCAGGAGCTTCACGGGTTTCGAGATCTTTGAGCTTGTGATTCATAGTATCAACTGCGTCTTCGGAGAAGATATCCTCATTGACAAGTTCTTTAACATGTGACTTCATGAGACCAAGGTCATTGGTAACCTTTTTCAACTCAATTCTGACCACATAAAGATCCTTCATAGTATCAACAAGTTGCAGTTTTTCTTCCTCAAAGTATTTAAGAAAGTCATGAACCACTTCAGCAGAAACTATATCCTCATTCTCAACATCTTGGTGTAGTTGCAGGAATTCCTACACTACGCCCCATACAAGAATTCACCATTATCAACACATATTTGAAGATTAAGAATAACACTTTTATTGATTAATTCTCAGAAATGTTACAAGAAATGAAAGGAATCAAGAATACAACCGTTCACCAGAACTTTCTCTCTCCTCAAGACTTTCTCAACACTCTAAAAATTGATCTCCCCCTTTCTCAATCTATTGGTTCTATTAATATATGGTAAGTACATAGTGGATGACAGCTAAGTTATCCTTTAATTTCGGATCTGGCTCGCGATGCTCTCGCGGTAGTTGTAATGCTAACTCTCGCAGACGTTGTATTCATCGCAGAATCGTCATGCTCTTTTCGTGTTTCTGCTTGTAGTTGCAGGAATTCCCACACTACACCCTACTCAAGAATCTATCAATATTTATGACACAATTTGAAGATTAAGGACCTTTTTTATTAATATGATCTTAAAAGAATTACAGAAATCAAGAGCACAGAACACTTAATAAGATTTTCTCTCTCCTATGAACTTCCTTAGCACTCAAAAATTCATCCCTCTCTCTGGAACTATTCATTTCCTTTATATAGGCATTTACATAGTGGATTACAGCTCATTTACAGCTAAGATTCCCTTTAGTTTCGGATCTAAGTTCTTGCGATATATCGCAGTTTGCACCGCCTTAATCTTTCGCAGGTTTTATTGATTCATCGCAGAAATGTCACACCTTCCTCATGTTTCTGTCGTTTTCATCCGATATGTCATTCCTTATGTCATTTGAGATGTATTGCAGAACATCACTGATGTACCGTAAACATATCTCGCAGAACTTTTGTTTATTTTGCAAGAATATTGTTGTGACAATATTCTGATCCTACATCTTTCCTCTTCTCATATATTTTCTGCGAAGAAGATAAAGATCATGAGAATTTAAATCTCTTGATTTGCCGCAACTCCCTATCTTTTCACACTACCTTCACTCTGACACATCTCTGTATCCATCGCTAGATATTCTACGCGTGTTTCTTCTCTTATTTATTCCTTGACACGTCTTTTTTCAACCGTTGAATTCTGACCATTCACGTCTTTTCTTCATTGAATGCACTGATGATCTCGAGAATCTTCTTCTCTTATAAATATCTTCTTCGCTAATCTCTCCTCTTCTTTTTACTTTCTCTTCTTATTTTTTCTCTGCAACTCTTATGTTCTTCATCTTCTTCAGCAAATTACGGATCTACTACTGTTTCAATCTTGTTTCTTTATTCTTCTTCATCTTAATCATCATTCCCATACTAAAAAATGGCTCCTGCTAAAAAATTAGGTCAACCTACTTTCCAAAAACATCAACAGAAGTTCCAAACCTTAGGTTTCACACTTTCTGAGATCCCTGGTCAATCTTTAGACACTGATCTCTCCATTGATCTAGTTTCAGAATTTCCTTCTTCCAATGGGAAAATCCTTATTTCGCTAGGTCAACTAGAAGCTAGCCTTCCTATCCCTCTTTATAACCCAGATCTCCCTCTTTTTTATGAAATTATTTCTGACGTTAAATTTTCACGAGCAATCTTCCAATTAAGTGGAGATTGTATTCGTCTCATTCTCGAATATGCCTCTCGTGGAGCTGGTAAAGGATCTCGCTATCCTGAATCTGCAAAACATCCTGATTTTAAAGATATCCCAATTATTCCAGCGAAATATACCGTGGAGAATTTCTTTGCGAATTATCAAGTGATTCCCATGAAGAAAGATAGCACATGTTGGGCTATTCGTTTGAATAGGAATAAAAAGGTTGCGAAGGATAAACTTCTTATGCAAGATATAGATTATCATTCAAGTAAAAACCAAGGTCCACGCTTCTCAAAAGATGATAAGTGGTGTAAATTTCCTCTCCTCCTTGAAGGTTCATATATTTCTGGCGCTCTCGATCTTCCTGCGAATCCTGCGAATCTTGCAGCGTATTTTCCTTGGGTTTTTAACTGGCCTGAAAGGAATTCTGAGGTATATTTCGCAGAATTTATCATTATTCGCAAATTTTGATAAATGTATCATTCTTATTGATTATATTGAGATATCTTTTATCAGATTGAAAGAATGAAGCTTAATTATGTCAATACTGGGAATCCCAATCTTCTTCAAATTTTGAAAACCTTCACAGATGAAGTAAGAAACAATCTTCTATAACCTTTAACAATATATTGTTGCCCCTGTTTCTTATCTTTATATGTGATTGTTTTCAAGGAAATACCATTTGTCGCGGTGGTTGAAGCCAAAGATAAAGGCAAAAGAGTAGCAACTCCAAATGAAAATTATGGTGCTTCTCCTCGCCGCAATAAAAATCAAACCACTGACGGTCGTCCAAAGAAGATAAGAAAAACTCAACCACTTCCTTCTGATAATTCTCAACTAAAAAAGACTTCTACTATCGCTGAAAAAGATAATGAAATCGAAAAAAATAGTGGAATTAATAATAATGCCTCTGTGGGCCCTTTAATGCATATCTCTTCCGAGGGAATTAGGTCTTCGCTGGGTCTTTCTCAACCTGAGACTCCAATGGATCAATTTTCAAACATTTTTAGAAATCCCCTACAAGGTGTTGGAGATGATGATATTACTCGTACTTGCGACTATCTCTCAAAGATCTGCGACGCTTCAATCTTGACTAATAATAAAGATCTTAAAGGAGTCTCAAGATTTATTAACCCAGGTTTTCTTCATGCGTTAGCTTTGTTGGTATGCCCCTTTCCTTCATTTTTCTTGTAGTAAACTTTAAATTTGTCATGAGTATCAAAAATCTTTTACTTATCTTACTTATTTTCTATTTTCTGTCACAGACTGCTAGGGCTTCTTTTTCTGTTGCTTCAGAATTATAAAATAGATTATCATCATCGCATAAAAGGCTTACTGATTCACAATCTGAATCTGCGAAACTTCTCGAGAAAAATAAGCAATACGAAGCTGAAATCTCCATTCTTCGCGAAAAATGTAAACAGTTGGAAGTAGCTAGAAATACTGAGCTTCTTAATAAAAATAAATCCCTTGAAGTAGAAATTCAAGTTATTCAACATAAATTAGTTGATAAGGAGAAATTATGCAAACAAGTTATTGGTATAAGTCTTCCCTCTTCTTTTTTTTTTTTTTTTTTGAGCTTAATTAGGCAACCATTTTGCAGATACCTATAATCTTACTGATGAAGCCATCATTTTTAATTCTTTTGATGAACCCATAGATGAAACCACTCTTCTTGAGCGTCTTAATGACGCTTTAAATAATTATTCAGTTGAAAAAATTAATATTTTGTCCATTGATGAGTTAAATATCATATCTCCCTTATGTGAATGGATTATAGATCTGTCTTGAGTACATCCAATAGTTTAAAGACTTGCAGAGATGAATTTAGAGAAAAAATCAAAGTCTTAAAAGCCAAGAAGAGTGAACTTGAGAAGAATAAAGAACGCATTACTCTTCAAGGAGCTGAAGCTCTATCAAAATTTCGCAATACCTTTATTGATACTGAACTTGAGAGAGATAGACTTAAGGATGAAAACATTAAACTTCTTAAAAGAGAAAAACAAATCCGTTCCCATCTTCTCATTCAAAGTGATGATGAATTCGCATGGGCTGCGACAATTCTCGATAATGCTAGGAAAAACTTAGCGATAGATGTCAGTCTTCATACCGAGCAAGCAACATTGATACAAGAAATGATCCATGAAAGAGAAGGTTATTTATTGTTTCTCTATTATCTTTGTATTTTTTGTAGATTCCCTAACTAATTTCTAATTTATTGTTGTATCATCGCAGAATCTGAAGGAAGATATTCCAAAAGGGTAGCAGAACTTGAAGAAGAAAAAAGTGGTCTTGCGAAAAATCTTGCTTCCCGTAATGAAAAAATCTCAAGAATGCGAGAGAAAATAAAGATATCCAACTCAAACTTGCGTAATAATCTTCTCACCGTTCGCAATAATGCTATTGAGAAAGTTTTCAAAGATAACGATCTTCCTCTTAGTCTGTATCCTTGTCTTATGGATAATATCCCAACCAGTTCTCAAGTACCAATTATTTCTGATAGTGAGGCTGATACAAATGAAAATGAAAGCGAAGATGAGGAAGGAGCTAATGATGAAGATAGTGAAGACAAAGATGAAGATGAAGATAATGATGGAGATAAATAGCTCTGTTTTTTCTTTTTGATTTTCTCCTGTATTTTTCTCTTTCTTTCTTGCGATAATTATCTGAGACAACTTGTAATATTCTGCGAATTATCTGCAGCTCCTGATATCTTTCAAAATATAAATTCTTTTTTGCTTCTATCTGTTTGTTATTTATATGAATTTATCATATAATGATGAATAACAATATTTACCATTCTATGCATCATTCCCATACTTGCCTCTTGTTATTATTCTGCAATATGATAAATGAATTATCGCAAATAACGCTGCGAAAAATCTGTTATATGCTTCGCAGATATAACCTCTCTTGTGGTATTATTTTGCCTTCCTAGTTAAAGGTCTTATTATGCCACTTTTTATGCGACAAGATCGCAGGACATTCTTACTTTTACATGTAATAATCCATTGATCTTGTCTTATCCTTTATTTTGATCTATGCGACAATATGATAAGTCTAAGCCATCTTGCGAGATTAATCTCTCTTTGCTTTTTAAGACTTATGACATTGGAGTCTTTGCGATGAAATCGTAGGACGTTTTTGCGATTTATATCCTCTTATCATTGATTTCATTTATCTAGTCTTTTGTTTTTATCGCAAAAACCCACTGATCTCATCTTAACATTTCTCTTTAGGCTTTTTAGCCTGTCATGCGGAAATATGACGGGCCTAAATATTCTTGCGAATATAAAGTCCCGTGACATTGCTGTCTGTGTCACGCGACAATATGACGGGCCTAAATATTCTTGCGAATATAAAGTCCCATGACATTGCCGTCTTTTTTGATACACAGCTCCCTAATGGAGGGCATCGCCCTTATCTCTCCCCCTGGTTGCCCCTTCAAGGAGACGTACTTCTGCCATACAAGACTAGCTCCTCCCATCCGGTTCTAGAAACAACCAGTTGTTTTCGTAGCCTCTTATCCTTTATGCCTATATGGCTTATAGTTACGAGACTACACCCTAGTGGGGTTTTCTTTGGGCCGAACACATCGTAAGTCAAGACTTGCCATGAATGGACAGGGTAGGTTCATCCGTACCGGGCACCCACAGCTCAACCGTTTACCTCGGCGCCTTGATCATACTTTGCATTCCTTAGGATAAACTCTCGGGCGCCCAACCAGGGTATAACCTTATATAGTTGGGAATCCAAGTTATCTCTCCCGGATGGATTTTCTATAATCCCAAATCTCCATGACTAGGTTCCAGCAGCAGTATAGCCTTTCCCATAGTCATGCAAAGAGATACCCCCCTTATCACGCACTTTAAGGACATTGCCTCTTACAGAATAGAATCCGTGAACTAAGGTGTATGCCATAAAATTTCGTCCCATTCTTATATGTTTTTAGGCGATTTGCGCCCGTCTTATGCATTTGTATTAAAAATTCTTATATGATTTGAAATCATCATCTTTTTCTGTCAATAGAAAAAAAATTATTTTTGAGCAAAGTTTTTCTTTTAATATTCTGTTTGGCCCCACTCTCCATCTCTTTGGCCCCACTCTCCATCTCTCCATCTCTTTGGCCCCACTCTCCATCTCTTTGGCCCCACTCTCCATATTCTGTAGCAAGTTATCAGGAACTCAATTTTGCTTTTTTCTTGTTTCTTAACGCTTTTGGATTCGTTTTCTGTGATTCTATTTCTTTGGATTCTGTCACTGTGATTCTATTACTAAGGACTCTTTCACTACGGATTCTACTCAGGGGGTTACTCTTTTCATTCGAGGGTTTTGTTGCTCGCCTAAAATTCGATTTTAGGTGTGGGGTTGGATTTTGAATCGGTTTGGCTTGTGAGGTTTGTTTTCAGTTGTAAGGGAGTTTTGAGATGATTGGGTGGTTCCGTATTTTATCGTAGCAGGTGAAGATTTTCAGTTGAGGTGTGGTTTATTTCAACATTTAACACCCTTTTTCTAACTTTTGTTCGGCACACTAGGTGTTTGTGAAAATTACGCAACCATTTGTTTCATTTTAAAACATTGTAGAAGTAGAATTGTCCACCATTTACTCTTGGTTAGGCCGGCTTTCTTCATTTGTTTTTAATCGGGTGAGGTACAGGGCACGTCCATGGCGTGCTCAGGACCTTCACAGAGTTATGGAGTTTCTAAGGACTCGAATTCACAGTCCGTTTCTTATTTTCAATGCCCCTTCAGGAGATTTGATGGTTGCAAGAATGGTGCGGGTGGAAGAGGTTTGGGAAAAGCTTATTTGATTCAGCATCTCAGAGATAAACATTTTGTCTATGGTAGGGAGAATGATCGGTGCAGACATCGGATTGCTACTAATCATGATATCTACAAAGCATGGGTAGATGTCCTCTCTCAACTTCGTATGTGGTTATGCACGGATTGCATGCTTCTTCGTGCCTGGAGAAGACCATGTAAATCTCATGCTGGAGATGGCTTATTCGGGCCATTTAATAGCACAGACGCTCACTTGTTGGTTAATGGAATTTTATGTCCTCCTCCAACCACTGACAACATAGCAGATGATATTGATGCTCCTTTGCTTCCTTGCCTTAATGTGGAACTGCTCGACAAAGTGTTTAAGCAACATATTCAAACTGTCAAAAATATCCCTCCAAGGTGTAAACTGCAGTTCTCAAAAGTTTTGAAGTATGCACTTGATAAGGTACGTGCAAATCCTGGTGAGGTTTCTGTGTGGATACAATTGTTGTTGTTACCTGTTTGTATTCTTCATTTACACATCCCAAAAAGCAGTAGTGAGGAAAAGTCTGGCAACCGAAGGACTTTACAGATTAAATCCATCAATCAATCTATTGTACAATGGTATGTGCCTGACGGTTGTATTCAACTAGTCCAGAAATTGCTCCTTGAACACGCCAAGATAACAACAAGCAACGTAGGAAGAACAACAACCAGGAGGCTCTTAACTTGATTATATGTAGAAAGAAAATACGTAATGGGCTTTTTAATGCAGCTATAAAGGTCCTCACTTCGGATGGTATTGCCACAGATGAGGAGGATACTTTGAAAAAATTAATTGATAAGCACCCGTTTGCCCCGCCACCTGACATACCCACGGTCCTGTTGAAAACAGTGTGGTTTCTTCAAATGAGATCATTCTAGGAAGGATAATGAGCTTCCCCAAAGGCACATCTTGCGGGAGAGATGGTTTGAGGGTTCAACATCTACTCGATGCCCTCAATGGACCTGCCGCTGTTGTTGCTGATGATTTACTTACCTCCATTAAAGGGGTAGTCAACATATGGTTCGACGGCAGGTGTCCATCGACTTTGGGAGAATTCGTGGCGAGCGCACCTCTTACACCGTTGCTCAAACCGGATGGGGGAATTCGTCCGATAGCTGTTGGGACAGTGTGGAGGAGATTAGTATCCAAGGTAGCTGCCCAAGCTATTGCAAAGGATATGTGCACTTACCTCAAAGATTTCCAGTTCGGTGTAGGAGTTCCATGTGGAGCGGAAGCCATCATACACTCGGTCAACAGGATTCTACACCAGAAAGGTAATTCTTCCACTATGACCATGCTACTGGTTGATTTTAGCAACGCCTTCAACATGGTCAGCAGGTCAGCTATGTTACAAGAAGTAAGAACGCACTGTCCCTCAATCTCTAAGTGGGTTGAGTTTTGTTACTCGAAGCCGCCTAAACTATACTACAATGATTCCACATTGTCTTCTGTCCAAGGAGTTCAACAGGGTGACCCTCTTGGTCCCCTTCTTTTTTCGCTCACGCTACACCCTTTGGTCAAGAGGATTGCCACGGAATGCAATTTGGATTTACATGCTTGGTACTTGGATGATGGTACGATAATTGGAGACACTTTAATGGTTTCTAAAGCTCTGAACATCATCAAAAATGAGGGTATCAAGATTGGTCTCAATCTTAACATCGCCAAGACAGAGATCTTCTGGCCTACGATGGATATACGATGTCGTGATGGGAACGTCTTTTCAGCCCAAATTTGTAGACCAACTAAGGGGGTAAAGCTTTTAGGGGGGCCTGTAAGTTTAGACCATGAGTTCTACAACAGCTTGATCAAGAGTAGGGTGGTCAAAACTATCAATTTAATGGACGCCATAAGGAAGCTAGATGACCCCCAAAGTGAATTGTTATTGTTGCGTAGTTGTGCTGGAGTCTCTCGTCTGTATTACTCTATGAGAACTACCAGGCCGGATTATGTCATAGATGCTCAAGTCATCTTCGATGCTCACCTATCGTTACATCTGCGTCACATTGTCACTAATGATGGGCCTGGTATGGGGTTGCTGCAGTACCGTATGTCTTCCCTACCACTTAGTTTGGGTGGTTTAGGTATGTACTTCATGGATGATGCAATAAACTATTGCTACTTGGCTTCTTGTATACAGACTCAGCCGCTTCAGATCAGCATCCTTCGTAACTCTCAGCTACAAGGCCCTAATCACAACATGCAACAAGCTATAGAGCTTTTCTCCAGCATATGTGGTCCCGACATCAACATCGAGCTTACTGCCCCCCATCCCATGAAGACCCTGGCAGTGAATTATTTTGATGTTGTCATGAAGGAGTTGCCGGTTAAATTTTCCATGTCTTCTCGAGATTGTGCTATTTGGGATTGCAATAAAGATATCCATGCATAAGACTACCTTAAGGCTATTCCTATTGAGGGGCTTAACCAGAGGGTTGGTGCTCAGGAATTTGGAGCTGTTTTACCGTATAGGCTTGGTATACCTCTTTTTGTTGAAGGTAGTCTGTGTGCTTTTTGCAAGAGGGATATGGACTGTTATGGGGATCATGCCTTACACTGCGCATATGAGGTAGGCATCAAATTTCGACACGATCTCGTGCGTGACATATTTGTAGATATGTGTTTTCGTGTCAGGGTGCGGCTAGAAAAGAAGTAGAACTGGGTTTGTTGGCAGATGATGGGAGTTCTCTCCGCCCGGCTGATATTTTAGTCCTTAATTGGGACAATGGGCGTGACAAGTGTTTAGATGTCACCGGCGTTTCACCATTCACCGGAGGAGGGGTGCACACATTTCGTCCAGGGTTAGCACTGAATACGGCAATTAAACGTAAGCATAAGAAATATTTGGATAAATGCTTAGCCAAAGGTTACAACTTCGGCACTTTAGCCTTTACTACTTTTGGTGAACTTTGCACTGAAACGATGGATCTCTTGAAAAGGCTTAATAATCACTTATCTAGATTTGATGTTAATGCCAAGAAATGTAACTATTTCTTTCATAGATTAGGAATAGCCATACAAAAAGGGGTTGGAGCCCAGCTTGTCGCTAGGCTGCAATCTAGTTACTTGTAGAACCTTTTTCATTTCAATAAAAAAAAATTTGTAGTTAGATTAATTGTTTGGACGTATAATATTAGTAATAATAAAAATGATTCTGCTTTAAAAAAAAAAATATTCTGTTTGCATATTTCTTGCTATTTTTGTTCTTCAACTGTTCGCAACATGACATTGCTGCACTTCTTTTCTTCTGTGACGAATGATTATTCGCAATACTTTGTTATTTGTTTATTATTCTTGTAATATATCCTTTCCCCGCAACTCTATACTGTCCACCATTAATTTCTCTGCTCTCTGAGTTTGCTTCCTGTTATGTTGCAAATTACGATTTCTGGCATTTCTTTCTTCGCAAGTATTAATGTCAACTTCATAACACTTTTTCCCTTCAAACCAATCACCTTTAATTATCCCAATACCATGAGGATGCGGAAACTTTATGCATTGATGATATGTGGATGCTATGCCCAAGATTCCATGGAGCCATGGTCTTCCAATTAAGGCATTATAAGGAGATTCTATATCCACTACACAGAACTTAATTTTTGAAGATATCTTGTTCAATGGGATTTCCAAAGTGATTTCTCCTTTTGGCTTATTTGTAGTACCATTAAAACCATAGATCTTGTAAGTTGAGGGGATTAATTCATCATCTCTTCCACCCATTGTACGGTAGGTATGATAAAATAAGATGTCTACCGAGCTGCCAGTATCAATTAAAACCTTATCTATTTCCCAAGAATCATGTGATGCGTCATCATCATCTTCTTCTCCTTCTTCTTTATACTTTGGATTTATCTCTAACTTCACCACCAACGGGTTATCATGCATCTTCCATGGCTCTGGTATCTCTTGTGCAGTAAAATAAATAATTTGTTTCTGCCATTCTTCTAACGGAGAAATTTTCGCAATATTCATCATTTCTCTTCCCTCTGTATCCCTCGCAAATACCCTACTTAGTACATTATCATGGAAATCTTCTATTGTTTTCTGCGAATGTACAATTGAATTGCAAAATAATTTTTTTGTTGTAGCTCCTACTTCAATGACAAATGTTTCTGCTTCTTTTGCAACATTGACTCTATGAATTTCTGGTGCAAGCAAGAATTGCTGAGGTTGTGGATATCTCGCTAGAAAATGATTTAACTTCCCCTGTTCAATCATTCGCAGAAAAATTCTTTTTACATTTCTACAATTACTCACAGAATGGCCATGAAAATGATGATAAGGGCAGAATTCTTGACTTTGATTGTTAGGATGTGGTTCTCTCCCCATGTTCCATGGTGAAGGTATATTCTCCATCAAAATAATCGCTTCCCAAATCTTGCCTATACTGGTATTTAGCGGTGGCAATTTGATGTCTTCCCATATAATCCTTTGACCTCTTTGCTCTCTTGAATAATTCTGCCTCTGTCCACCATAAGTCTCTTGCGGTTGATCAAACCTTGGGACCTTATTATTTTTATTGCGATTATAAAAATTTCTCTCCTTTTCCAATTCCTCATGATCTCTACTCCCCATTGCTACTACTTTTCGTTGATTATCAATCTCCACTTTCTCTCGCTGATTTTGGGAGGTACTTGCCACTGTATTAATCATCTTTGGTAATAAACTTCCATTTGATGTGGCTAAACTCATGCCTGCGAGAATTGGATATGACTCCATCTCATTTTGTTTTTCCTCCAAAGCGATATACTCTTCTTGCAATTCTCGCAGTTCTGTCATAGTGATTGTGTTTTTAACTCTGAATACCTGGATGTATAATAGATTTGTCGCAAACATAGCATTTATGAAGGACAAAATGAGATATCTTTCATCTACTCTTCCTGCCATTTCACTACACATTGTTCTCCATCTTATCGTTAAGTTCTTTAAACTCTCACCAACTCTTTGCTTCAATCCAAACACATCTTCAATTCCAGGTCGTGTAGAGTTATTGCTTATGTATGCTCCTAAGAAAGTAGTTTGCAAGTGCATGAACGAATTTATTGTATTCTTGGGGAGACTTTCAAACCACTTCAATGCTTCGCCAGTTAAACTTGACGCAAAATATTTGCACAAGACGACATCATGGTTCTCCCATTGTAGCATGCATCGAATATAGGCTTTGATGTGTTGGACGACACATGTAGTCCCATCAAAAATAATGGTCAACACCGGCAAATTGCATTTTGGAGGTATCCCTCCTAATTGTACCTCTTGAGTAAATGGAGTTTTCGCAGCTTCTTCGATTGTCTCATCAAGTTGTCTTTTTCCTCCTTCTCTTCTGTTATTTATCATTCCTCTCATTTCTGCTAATTCTCGCAAGATTTGCTCATTCTTATCAGAATTTTGTTCCATGGGCTTTTTCAACGCAGCCTCTCTTCGTCTGCGTTCATGCCTTTCTTGTCTTGCGATATTTCACGCTTCTTCTTCGAAATCTTGATTTTGCCTTCTTCCTCGATTGTCTCCTTCTTGAATTTGCAAATTAATTTGCCTTTCATTTTCTTTTTTGCGAATTTCCTCATCCCTTATTGTTTCTCTTCGTTGCCTTTCTATATCTCTGCGAATCCTCTCATATTCCTCATTTAGATTATCATTATTACGATTTTTTACACGTCGTCTTTCTCGATTATCATGATTATTCTGACGCAAAGATGCTTGAATTTCTTGTTCTTCTACTTCAGCTCACAATCTCTCTCTTTCTCCCGCTAAATGTACTTGCTCAATATAATGCCTCTCAATATCATCTTCAATGATCCTGCGATTTATTCGAATCTCTTCATCACATAACATTCTCCTTCTTTCTTCTTGATTTTCTCTCTCATATTGATTATGTCTAATATCCAAAGTTTCACCGCGTGGAATATAACGATCATTTATCAAATTCTCACCAATGCTTTGTATAGGGTGATTTTGTATTGTTTCTTCTCTATATGATCTTGAACTTGATCTCATGCTGCTTCTTGATCTTCTGTTTTCCAACCTCAAATTTTCCATTCTCAATTCATGATTTTGCCTTGTAAGATTTGCACGTTCTTCTGCCTATAATCTTCTTTCTTCTTGTATCCTTTGCCTCAAATCATCTACTACTTCATGCCCTTCATGAATTTCTCCTCCATCCACTTCTTGATTTATTTCCTCCTCTTGATTTTCTGCCTCTTCTATCGAATTCGACCTCCAAGTATGCACACTTACTCTATCATAATCCTCATTTCTATCTTGTGCTTGTGTTTGTTGATTTGGTGGTTGAATTGAATTTTCTGCTCCATTTCTCATTCTACTTCTTCCTGATTTAATCCTTAAAGATTCTTCCAATTCACCTGTTCCTTCTCCTGCAATTCTTTTACTTCTTCTCACTGTTGTTGGTGGTTCTGATGTATTTCTTCTTCTCCTAGCCATTCCTTCAATTCTAATAATTTCTTCAAATCTTCAAATTGCAATTTGAAATTTCTCAAACTGATTCTCCCTGTTTCTGGGCGCCAAAATGTAGTTGCAAGAATTCCCACACTACACCCTACTCAAGAATCTATCAATATTTATGACACAATTTGAAGATTAAGGACCTTTTTTATTAATATGATCTTAAAATAATTACAGAAATCAAGAGCACATAACACTTAATAATATTTTCTATCTCCTATGAACTTCCTTAGCACTCAAAAATTCATCCCTCTCTCTGGAACTATTCATTTCCTTTATATAGGCATTTACATAGTGGATTACAGCTCATGACAGCTCATTTACAGCTAAGATTCCCTTTAGTTTCGGATCTAAGTTCTTGCGATATATCGCAGTTTGCACCGCCTTAATCTTTCGCAGGTTTTATTGATTCATCGCAGAAATGTCACACCTTCCTCATGTTTATGTCGTTTTCATCCGATATGTCATTCCTTACGTCATTTGAGATGTATTGCAGAACATCACTGATGTACTGTAAACATATCTCGCAAAATTGTTGTTTATTTCGCGAGAATATTGTTGTGACAATATTCTGATCCTATACTTCTATCGGCATCCGTTACGTCATTCTTTGAATTATTATGCGACGCTCGCAGAGTGTTGTTGAGAAGCTCGCAGAAATGTTGTTGTAAATCTCGCAGGAATATCGTTGTAGCGATATTCTGATCCTACATCTTGCCTCTTCTCATGTCTTTTCTGCGAAGGGGAAAAGATCATGAGAAATTGAAGTTTGTTGAAATGCCGCAGCTGTCTATTTTTCACATTCTTTTGTTCTGACACATATCTTCATCACTCGCCAAATTTACTACACGTATCTTTTTATCCATTTAATTTCTGACACGTCCTTTTCAACCGCTGCGATCCAAACGTTCACGTCTTTTCTCTGCATTAATTGTGCTTATCCTCTCGAGAACTTTTACCCATATATATATTTTCTTTAGTTCTCTCTTTTCTTCTTTTTACTTTCTTCTTCTTTCTCTCTGCAATTTTAATGTTCTTCCGCAACTTCCGCATCTGCTACTGCTATATTTTCTTTCTTCTACTTTCGATCTTTTCTTCATTCCCATACTAAGGATGCCTCATCCTAGTCATAAAAATGTACTTGTCTTTGAGAAGATGTAAAAGAAACTTAAAGGTAAAGGTTTTACCTAATCCACTATTCCTGATCAAAGCCCTAAGGATGAACTCTCTATTAAATTATTTTCTGATCATCCATGTAATGGCGAGAAAATCATAGTCTCATTAGGTCAACTTGAAGCTGGCCTGCTCATTCCTCTTTATAACCCTGAACTTCCTTTATTCTATGAAATTCTTTCTCATGCGAAGTTCTCGCGAGCTATATATCAACTGAGTGGAGATTGCATTCGTCTGCTGCTTGAGTTTGCTACTCGCGGCGCTGGTAAGGAGTCTCTCCTGAGGCAAAGAACCCTAAGTTCAAAGATGTTCCTATTGATCCTGCGAAGTATACTGTAGAGAATTTCTTCGCGAATTATGATGTTATTCCCATGAGGAAGGATATCACTTCTTGGGGTGTCAGTTTATAGAAAAAAGATGACGTCGCTGAAGATAAAGCTCTTATGTTGGATATTGACTGGCATCTGGGAAACAATACATCTCCTCGCTACTCTAATGATAATAGATGGTGTGTCTTCCCATTATTTCTAGAAGGTCTATATATCTTTGGTTCTCATGCTGTATCTGCGAACCTCGCAGCATATCAACCATGGGTGTTCAGATGGCCTGAAAGAGAGGGAGAGGTATATCCTTGTAACTTTAAGATTGTATTATTATTTTCCTCATGTTTTTATATATTCTCTCGCTGATCCCTCCAATTTTTCCAGATTAAAAGATTGAAAGCTAGCTACCAGAAATAGGGAAACAAAGTACTTTATTAGCTCTTCGGGCAATCACAGATGAAGTAAGAAATATTCCTTTTTGATTCTTTAACAATATATTGTTGCCTCTATTTCTTATCTTTATCTGTGTTTGAAGGTTATTGAAGAAATAGAACCTGTTGAGGTTGCGAGGACCAACGGGAAAGGCAAAGGTGTTTGCTCGCAAGGATAAACCTGATGTTTCCCATAGGGAGAAATATGGTGTTCCTCCTTTAAAGAAAAGAAAAGTACAATCTTATCATTCTTCAACTTTTCAATCTGGCGAGAATTATAGCGATGATAACAATGATGATGATGGCGATGATAGTGATGTTGATTTCACTTCTGCGAAGGAATCCTCCCAGTCTGAGTCTTCTATGTCTCAGCTTTCCAGTATATTCTCTGACACTATGTTAGGGATTGAAGATACTCCCCTTGTTGATGCTTGTAAATCCATGGCAGCTATTTGTGATGCCCCTCTCTTGGAGAATAATGAATCTCTCCACGGGGTTTCCAGATCCATATCTCCAAGTTTCTTACATTCACTTGGTTCTCCGATATGTTTTTATTTATTTGCCACGTATGTGTATTCTTATTTCCTCGCAAAATCTTAATTTGTATTTATCTTGATAATTTTCTTTCGCAGATTGGAAAAGCTTCTTTTTCTGTTGCCTCAGACATGGAGAGGAGACGTAAAATCTTTGAAAATAAGAATGCCATTCTTCGCCAGAATAATGAAAAGTTGGAATCTAAGTATGCTAATCTTCGCCAAGAAAATGAAGAATTAAAATCTGAATCTTTCAATCTTCGCGGACAATTGGAATCTGGATCTGCTTAGCTTCATGACAAAATCAAGCGATTGGAAACTGAGCTCTCTTCTTCGCAGGATAAGGTTGCTAGTCTTCAAGCTGCGAATGATCAACTTTATGGTAAGATTTTTTTTTCTTTTCCTTTCATCCCTGTATCCCTTTGTGTTTTCTTATTTAGTCAGTCCTATTTGTAGATATTTACGGTCTCTCTGATGAAGTTGTATTCCTTCGTTTTTTTTCCAAATCCAATAGATGATGATACCCTCATCAATCTCCTTAATGATTCCTTAAGAAACTTTTTAAATGATGAAACTGAATTTGTTTCCGTTGATGAACTTAGATCCAAAATTCATCTCTTAAGGATTGAACATAGATTCAACTTGAGTTTAACCAATAAGTTTAAATGCCTTTATATTGACTCAAAAGAAGAAACTAATAAATTAAGAACCAAGAATAGTGATCTTATTGATGAAAAAGATCTCATTACTAAAAATGGTGCTCAAGCTTTAGCAGATTTCCATAAGACTCTTCTCGATGTTCTAATTGAAAGAGATAGACTTATCTGCGAGAATAGAGCTCTTGTTGAAAGGGAAAAATCAAGTTTGCTCTCGCCTCCTCATTAGTAGTGAAGATGAGTTTGCTTGGGCTGCAAAGGTTCTTGATAATGCCAGGAATAACTTAGGTGTAAATGTTAGTCTTCAAGCTGATCATTCTGCCTTGATTAAAGATATGATCTCTGACAGAGAAGGTTGTTCTTCTTATTTTTCCTCTAATCCCTTTCTTAACTGAATCTCTATTATTTTATTTAACACGTTATCATTTTCTCGCAGTATCTGAAAAGAATTTTCGCCAAAGAATTGGAGAATTAGAAGAAGAAAAAGGACAACTCGCAGAGCTCCTATCCTCTCGCAACGAAAAATGCTCCAAGTTCAAAGAGCAACTTCAGATTACGCTGGCGAAATTTAGTAATACTCTTGTTGATGTTCGCAATGATTCTATTAAAATGGTATGTGATGATCATAAGATTCCTCATTCTGTGTATCCTTATCTCGCGAATGAAATACCAAAGAATGTTCCCAATATTGTCATCTCTGATAGTGAGGCTGAATAAGATGAAGATGAAGATGAAGAGGGAAACTCTGGTGAAGATAATGAAGGATCTAAATAGATTTATGTTTTCTTGGAATCTCTTTGTAATATTTGTACATTTATTTTATCTCTTTCCCCTTGTAACACATTGCTGCGAATCTCTCCAATTTATCAAGTTCTTTTATATATATGTTTCTTTGCTTCTATATGCATATATTAAAAAAAAACAATTCCTTTTTGCAATATGGTTAATCAAAATTCTTATTAATTTTTAATCTGCGTAAATCTGTCATATAAAGATGAATAACAATTTCACCATTCTATTCATTCCCATACTTGCCTCTGTTATTCATCCGTAATATGAAAGATTGAGCAAATCAATTTTTAATAAGATCTGTTTATAAATTTTTGCCTCTGTCCCTGCGTAAATATCACAGATCATTTCTACATAATCTCATGATCTCTGCGTAAATGTCGCAGATCATTTCTGCATAATTTCATGAACTCTTGTGGTCTTATTATGCCTTCCTATTTAAAGGTCTTATTTAGCCACATTTTGTTTTGGCGACAAAATCGCAGGACGTCTATACATTCGCATGTAAATACCCATTGATCTTGCCTTATCCGTGTTTTTTCAATTTCTCTGCGACAATATGATAGGCCTGAGTTTTCTTACGAAAATAAATCCCCATGACATTGTCGTCTTGCGATGAAATCGCAGGACGTCGTAAAAACCCATTGATCTCATTTTATCTTTTTCTCATGGCTTTTTGCCTCTGTATAATTGTATTCTTAAGACACTTAACAGCTCCCTAATGGAGGGTGCTGCCCTTATCTTCCTCCTGGTTGCCCCTTCAAGGAGGGAACATCGGCCATACAAGACTAGCTCCTCCCATCCGGTCTTAACAACAACCAGTTGTTTTCGCAGCCTCTTATCCTTTATGCCTATATGTCTTATAGTTATGAGACTGTACCCTAAGTGGGGTTTTCTTCGGGCCGAGTGAATCATAGTCAAGACTTGCCAAGGATGGTCAGGGTAGTTTCGTACGCTTCGGGCACCCTTGGCTCAACCATGTACCTCAGCGCCTTGGTCATACTCTGCACTCCTTAGGAGAGATCCTTAGTCTCCCAACTAGGGTATAACCTTATATAGTTGGAAATCAAGGTACCTCTCCTAGATAGGTATCTCTCATGGGGATGGACCCCAGCTCTCCATGACTCAGGTTCCAGCAGTGGTATAACCTTATCCCTGAGCCATGCAAACAGATACCCCCTTATATGACGTACTTTAGGTCTTACATTTGCCTCTTGCGAAATTTTATCCGCGAACTAGGGTGTACGCTATAAAAGTTTGTCCCATTCTTATATATTTCTTGCGAATATCTCCATTTCTTTTTTCTTTGTCTGTCTCTTTTTGCATTTCAGCTCTTGAATCATTTTTGAATTTCATCTTCTTCATTGAATCAAAGCACATATTTTTTGTAGATTTTTTTTTTGTTTGACGAATCATTCATACATCTCTTGTATTTCACAATTTAGAAATTCTACCTTTTCAACTTACTATCTTATGCTTCTACTTTTTTGCTGCGCTTTTCTACATTTTCTCCTTTTGAGAGATGCTCGCCATCTATTGTTTGCAGCTCATGTTGATTTCGCAGTTTTCTTTCCTCTCGCCGCTCTATTGTATCAACCATCAACTTATCACCTCTTTGTTTATGCTTGATGTTATGTTTCCAGTTTCTGCTCTTTGCAGCCCTTTCCTCGCAAGATTCCATATCAATTTCATAGCATTTATTCCCATCAACCCAGTCTCCCTTTATAACTCCAACACTATTAGGATGAGGAAATTTAATACATTGGTGGAAAGTTGACGCCACACCTAATATCCCATGTAGCCAAGGTCGTCCAATCAGGGCATTATAAGGTGATTCAATATCTACAACGTAGAATAGGATCTTAGAAGATAACCCCTTTAATGGAATTCGCATTGTAATTTCCCCTTTGGGCTTGTTGGTTGTACCATTAAAGCCATAGATCTTATATGTTGATGGTATCAAATCCTCGTCTCTCCCTCCCATGGTCTTGTAGGCATAATAAAACAAGATATCCATTGAACTTCCAGTGTCAATTAGAACCCTATTAATTGCCCAAGAATCTTCAACTCCATTATCCTCATTTTCTTCATCTTCTTCTTCTATTTTCTTTGGATTTATTTCTAATCTTGCCACAAGTGGATTATCATGCATCTCTCCAGGTTCAGGTACTTCTTGTGCAGTGAAATAAATAGTCTGCTTTTGCCACTCTTCTAATGGCGAAGCTTTCACAATATTCATTATCTCTCTTCCATCTATGTCTCTCGAGAAAACTCTACTTTGAACATTGTCGTGGAAATCCTCTATAGTCTTGTACGAATGTATGATGGAGTTACAGAACAGATTCTTTGCTTTTGCTCCCACTTCGATCACAAACGTTTCTCCTTCCTTAATTGTATTCACTCTGCGAATATCTAGAGCTGGGGGTAGTTGCTGAGGTTGTGGATGTCTTATTAAAAAATGGTTTAATTTTACCTGATCTATCATCTTCAAGATAATTCTTTTTACATTCCTGCATTCATTTATTGAATGGTCGTGAAACTGATGATAAGTGCAAAATTCTGAACTTCAATTATTTGGGTGTGGCTTTTTTCCCATATTCCATGGTATAGGTATGTCTTCCATCAGAATTACAACCTCCCAAATTTTCTCTATGCTAGCATTTAGAGGTGGCATCTTAATTTCTTCCCATATTATCTTATGACTTCCTTGTCCTCTATAATGATTTTGCCTTTGACCACCATAAGTCTCTTATGGCTGATCAAGTCTCTGAACCTTATTATTTCCACCTCTACTGAAGAAATTTATTTCCCTTTCAAACTCTTCTTGATCTCTGCTACCCATAGCTACTAATTTTTGTTGATTATCATTCTCATTCTTTTATTGCATCACCTGCGAAGTGCTCGCCACTGTATTTATTAACCTTGGAAGTAGACCCGCGTTTGCTACAACTGAACTGGTATTCGCGATGGGATATGATTCCATCTCGTTTTGCCTCTCCTCCAATGTAATGTATTCCTCTTGTAATTCTCGCAGCTCCATCATGGTGATTGTATTTTTGATTCTGATAATTTGTATGTACAACAGATTGGTTGCAAACATTGCATTAATGAAAGATAAAATGAGGTATCTCTCATCCACCCTTCCTGCCATTTCACTGCACATTGTCTTCCATCTTATATTTAGGTGTTTCAGACTCTCTGCAATCGTCTGTTTTAACCCAAATACATCTTCAATACCGGGCCGCGAAGAATTGTTGCTTATATATGCTCCCAGAAATGTAGCTTGCAAATGGTCGAAAGAAGTTATAGTATTTTTGGGTAAGCCTTCGAACCATTTTAGCGCCTCGCCAGTTAAGATGGATGAAAAATATTTGCATAATACATCATCATGGTTTTCCCATTGTAGCATACACCTAACATAAGACTTGACATGTTTAACAACACAAGTGGTCTCATCAAAGATACTGGTTAACATTGGTAAATTACATTTTGGGGGTATTCCTTCTAATTGTACTTCTTGAGTGAATGGAGTTCTCGCAGCTTCTTCAATGGCTTCATCAAGTTGCCTTCTACCTCATTCTCTTCTGTTATTCAACATTCCCCTCATTTTTGCTAACTCTCTTAAAATTTGTTCATTCCCAGCTGAATTTTGCTCCATTGGTCTTTTCAGTGCAGCTTCTCTTCTTCTGCGTTCATGTCTTTCTTGTCTTGCGAGATTTTATGTATCTTCATCTGCATCTTCATTTTGCCTTCTTCTGCGATTTTCCTCTTCACCTCCTTCTTGAATTCGCAACTGATTATGCCTTCCAATTTCTTCTCTGCGAATTTCTTTATTTCTCATCGTTTCTCTTCGCTGTCTTTCTATTCTCCTTTGTATTCTATCATATTCCTCATTGATATTATTGTTATGGCGATTTTGTGTGCGTATCCTTTCTCGATTTTCATGATTATTCTTCCGTATTGCTTCTTGAAACTCTTGTTCTTCCACTTCTGCTCTTAATCTTTCTCTTTCGCAAGCTAGACGTGCTTGTTCAGCATAATGCCTCTCAATTTCGTCCTCAATTATTTTTTGATTTCTTTGGATTTCTCGCCCATGTAATATTCTTCTACCTTCTTCTCAATTTTCTTCACCATCTTGGTTATTTCCACCCTCTTGATTTCTATTATTACGTTTACCATTCACAGTTTCACCGCGTGGAATGTAGCGATCATTAATCATCTCTTCTTCTCTATGATGCTGCTCTTCATTTGGATTTTGCATTTCCTATCAGATATTTTCTCCAGCATTTCTCATAGGGTAATTTCGCCTTGGTTCTTCTCTAAATGATCTTTAACTTGATCTAGCAGTACTTATTGATCTCCTACTTTGTAATCTCAAATTCTCTCGTGATTCTGCCTTGTTAGATTCGCACGTTCTTCCGTTTCTAATCTTATTTCCTCTTGTATTCTTTGTCTTAAATCATCTGCTGCTTCATTTTCGCCTTCTCCATGAATTAATCCTTCAACCACTTCTTGATTTCTTTTCTCTTGCCTTTCATTTCTTAATTGTCGATCTTCCGCTTCTTCCATTGAATCCGATCGCCAAGTATGCACGCTCACTCTATCATAATCCACAACTCTATTTTGTATTGGTGTTTGCTGATTTGGTTGCTGAATTTGATTTCCTTCATTATTCCTTGTTCTATTGCTCCTTTTTCTCAATCTTGAAGATTCTCCTATTTCATTTGTCTCTTCCCCAGCAATTCTCCTACTCCTCCTTACGGTTGTTGGTTGTTCTGATGTGTTTCTTCTTCTAGCCATTCCTTCAATTTTGAGATATTGTTGTAAATCACATAAAAATCTTTTCCAATTTCTTCAAATTCTTTCAAATTATCACTGTAAATCCTTTCTTCTTCTAATCATCCATGTTTCTAGCGCCATTATGTAGTTGCAAGAATTCCTTAACTACACCCCATATAATAATTCACTATTATCAACACATATTTGAAGATTAAGAATAACACTTTTATTGATTAATTCTCAGAAATGTTACAAGAAATGAAAGGAATCAAGAATACAACCGCTTACCAGAACTTTCTCCCTCCTCAAGACTTTTTCAACACTCTAAAAATTGATCTCCCCCTTTCTCAATCTATTGGTTCTCTTTATATAGGGTAAGTACATAGTGGATGACAGCTAAGTTATCCTTTAATTTCGGATCTGGCTTGCGATGCTCTCGTTGTAGTTGTAATGCTAACTCTCGCAGACGTTGTATTCTTCGCAGAATCGTCATGCTATTTTCGTGTTTCTGTTATCGTCATCCGTTACGTCATTCTTTGAATTATTCTGCGACGCTCGCAGAGTGTTGTTGAGAAGCTCGCAGAAATGTTGTTGTAAATCTCGCAGGAATATCGTTGTAGCGATATTCTGATCCTACACTTGGTGTGAGTAGGCATAGTAGCATGAGGCATTCGGTGCACCTTCTTCTACAAGAGTTATTTTCTTCCTTATTTTTGATTCAAAACCAAAACCTTTCTCAAAAAATCCCTTTGCAAAATCACTACGAAGAGATAAAGAAGAGTACATTCTTGATAACCCAAAAAATAACCTAGCGTATGCGTACGTGACTTACGTAACTTGATAGATCGGCTACTTAAAGGTTTAGAGAAGGAAGTTTTAGGGTTTCCTTAATTGATTCGTTCTAGTTACATGGGTAACCCGTACGAGCTCAATTTTCGTCCCAAAATCAGAACATGAGTCGTACTTACACGACTTTGCTGAAAACTCTTGCGAAACGAGAAACATCATGATGACTCAAAAAGAAAATCTATGTCTCATTAGAGAAGCAATTTTTACAGTACATGAGTAACACCTTGTTTAACCAAAAACAAAAACAAAAAAATTACAATAGCCAAACAAACCACTTGTGCAAGTATTTTTACAAGGATACTCAGGCTAAAGACGATAAGAAAATAGCTTGAGAATCTGAAAATACCATTCTAACAAGTATACATGAACATATCTCTCAACCAGGATTTTTATGTAAGAGATTTCAACCTTGTGATTATGTAGCACAAGTATGAAATTTTAGCTCATCAAATGAATATTGTTTTTGGTTAAACCTCTTCCTTCTGTACTTTGGAGGAAGACTGTTATGATGTGAAAAGTCATCATAAAATTTACTATCATCATAATACAACGCATAGTAAGGATTTTTACCTGAAGAATGTTATCTGGATGAACTATACAGTTTGTTTATGATTTCCTTGTATCCCTCAATAATCAATTTTAGGTTGTCATCCATCTGCTCATATCTGCATTCTTCACTTGATACATGATTCACATCATTATCTCCATTTTTAACAGGAGAGAGAACATGAGTTCTTCTTGGACAATATTTGTCAAAAGGTTTATTATGCTTTTGTGCATTTGAGGAACTCATGGAACTAACTTTCCTGGTAGGGAACACAGGATGTGTGTTAAAACCAATTGGTTTTGACATACGGATGTCAGGTACACCTTTAAGAATTAAATCTAAGGTGTGTTGAAGTTGAAACAATGATTTGTTTTTCAACTTGAATTTCCTCTTTTGCATTGTATGCCTTTTTGAATCACAAAAAAGACACACTTTCTGATCACGAGAGTGATTAGAGATTTCAGACCTAACATTATCTTCTAGAGATTTCTTTCTTCCAACTGATATGAGTCCCCTACATATTTGTTTGAGTGGGAAGAGAATCTGGGCTTACCTCTGAACCTGGAGCTCTTTCAGTTTGAATAGAAGTAGATGGTATAGCAGATTTTTCTGAACATCGTTGAATGGAGAGTTTACTCGGGAGATGTTCAATATCTAAAGCATCCTTTTTAAGTTTTGCCTCAAGTAAGATACGAGTTGATCGAACTTCAAGATTTTACTTATAAGAAGATTTTTCGCTGGAGCCACAGTCTTTTACTACACCCAGAAGAACATTGACATGTTTGTTTAACTATTTGAATCTATCAGCTTGAATTCTAACAAGATTTAGAATTAGTTTACTCTCACTAGATGTTTCCTCTTGAGCAACAGAGTCATATTCATCAGGATAACACATGCCATTATTAGTCTGTTCCATTTGAACTCTAGGTTCGTCTATAACAGAGATTGAGGGATGTTTCTCTTTAATAGACCTATTAGAAACAGAGTCTTTATTTATGGTGACGCGTTTATCAGAGATAATACCTCTATCAATAGATTCAGATCACTACAAACACAGACTTTTGAGGTCTTAAATGTGTTTGTTTTCTCTGATACCAATTGAAAAAGCGGGGGTCTAACTACCTCACCCAATATTAATATTAGCTATCTATATGGACTAAC
This sequence comes from Papaver bracteatum, assembly GCA_023529315.1. Lineage (NCBI taxonomy): Eukaryota > Viridiplantae > Streptophyta > Magnoliopsida > Ranunculales > Papaveraceae > Papaver > Papaver bracteatum. Next base: position 112,424 of record JAJJWX010002127.1, on the reverse strand, counting down.
TCTAATATACTTTTAAGAGAATTAACTTGACATTCAGACTCAATCTTAATAAAAAGTATATCAAGGAATTAATATCTTTATCTCTCGATTTAATCTATACTCAAACAAATAGAAATCTGCGAGTCTTTATCAAATACAAGAGATATAAACTTGGATGGTACCAAAGACCAATATCCAGGGATCAATACATTTCCCATCAAGAACCAAAGGTTGGATTTCACAATTGATCGATACAACGCACAAGCTATGATATTTCAATTATATAACAAAATATAACGCAGAATAGAAATAACACAGACACCAGAAAATTTGTTAACGAGGAAACCGCAAATGCAGAAAAATCCCGGGACCTAGTCCAGATTGAACACCACACTATATTAAGCAGCTACAGACACTAGCCTACTACAAACTAACTTCGGTCTGGACTGTAGTTGGACCCTAATCAATATCACACTGATTCAAGGTATAGTTGCGCTCCTTACGTCTCTGATCCCAGCAGTATACTACGCACTTGATTCCCTTAGCTGATCTCACCCGCAACCAAGAGTTGCTACGACCCAAAGTCGAAGACTTGAATAAAAAAATATGTATCACACAGAAAAGTCTACAATAATAGATTAACCTGTCTCCCACATATAAAGCTATGAGTTTTGTTCCGTTTTTTGATAAAATCTAGGTGAACATGAACCAATCAATAACCCGAACTTATATTCCCGAAGAATAGCCTAGAATTATTGATCACCTCACAATAATCTAAATCGTATAGTAGTGAAACTAGATATTTCAGAATCACAAACGATGAGACGAAGATGTTTGTGATTTCTTTTTATCTTGCCTTATCGGAGATATAATATCAAGCCAATTATTCAATTGAACTCGTACGATAGAAAATGGCAAGATCAAATCGCTCAACTACAAGAGAAGTAGTTTCGTCTGGCTTCACAATCCCAATGAAGTCTTCAAGTCGCTAACTGAAAGGGTCTCGAGAAGAAACCTACGGTTAAAGGAGAATCGATTCTAGCAAAACCAACTAGTATCACACAGGAGGTATGGGAATTAGTTTTTTCCAGTTGCTAGACGTCTTCTTCATATAGTTTTCAAATCAGGGTTTGCAATCTTGTTACCTTGGTAACAAAATATTCAATATTCACCGTTAGATGAAAAACCTGATTTATCCAAGATAATATCTTTCAACCGTTAGATTGAATCTTAGCTTGTCGCATACACAAATGAAATGTATTTCATTTAGGTTTGAATAACCATACCTAAACGTGTACATTTAGTTGGTTCACGAATATTTAACCAATGGTTAGCCATAGGAGCACTTTCATATCAACCATATTCATCTTCTTCATAACTAGTTCAAATGACTCATAAGAACTAGTTCAAGATTTGTTCAATTGCTTAAATCTTTATACATAGACACAATTGAAACAAAATCGGTTTGATTCACTTGAATCAATTCATGAGCAATATAGTCACGGTTTGAAAATATTGGATTCCTTATTGATTTATTTTTTAAGTTCATGAGATAACCAATTTGAGATATAACCAGCTTAGGTACGCGTACGAGTATGTGTACTCTAGCTATACCGGAATTGGGTTTGAAAACCCAGCAGAAATTTTCGGATAAAAACTTCTGTAGGTACACGTACGGGTACGTGTACCTAAGGTGAATGGTTTGTAAGTTTGTAAAATCCAAACTCAGCAGAAATTCACGGACGTGAACTTTCGCCAGTACGCGTATGGGTGCACGTACCCAACCTGTCTCCTTCACCAATACCGCATGCACACATATGCACGCACTTGATTTCCGGTACATGAATTTATACACTAATGTGCGAACATACTATATATGCTTATATTCATAGGTGGTTACGTAATCTCAACTATACATTTCAATCATTAAAATATTCTTCTATAATGTTATAATAGTCGTTAGACATAAAGAATCGACTATCGTCATCAAATCTATTTTCATGATTGAAACGTCATCATGACTTTTGTCACAGATAAAGATGAAAGGTGGTTAAAGCAAAATCTTACCAACACATATTTCGAGAAAAAGATAGGCGAGTAAACTCGGCACAAAATAGCAAATGTGTATGTATGAAAACTATCATACTTATACGACTGTTGTCTCAAGAGTAGGAGATAGATAGACTTTTTAGTGCTAGATAAGTTCAAGTCTCCACATACCTTTTTGGTCGGATGAAGTTCCACCGGTTCCTTGAGTAGTTCTTTGTCTTCATAAGATAATCTCCATGGAGTCTGGAGCTCAACTATACTTAATTATCCCCGACCTAGACTTAGTCATAAGTAAACTAGAAATCAAGACATATAGTTTTAATCACTAATATTGACAAACATGATTGCGATAGCAATGCATGCCAGTTCGACCGAGCAATGCTTTAAGAAGAACAATTAACCATGAATGGATATTGCACAGTATGCGTGCTTGTATGGTAATTGTTGCAAATATATTCCAAGTCTGGGAACTTAGTATGCATACATGTATGCGTACTGGTTAAACAGTTGAAGTCCGAGAACTATAGTATGCATACCCGTATGCATTCGGATTTCAACTGTGTTCGGTCGTGAATGATAGTATGTGTACCTGTTTGCATACTGGTGAACATAGACCAACTTCGGCTACTTAGGTATGCGAACCCGTTTGCATACTTGAGTGGGTTAAGTTCTAAAATCGGTTGTTCATGAAAAAATACATTTATAAAATAAGGAGTACAATCTTTAGAAAACCGTGGCTATAATGTTCATGAATTGATTCGAGTGAATCAAATACGATTTTGCTTCAATTGTGTCTTATATACTTCTATGAGAATATAATCAACTGAAAAACTTTACAACTAGTTTCATTTGAGTCATTTGAACTAGTTGTGATTAAGATGAACAAGGTTGATATGAAAGTGTTCATATGGCTAACTTCGGATAACTATTGTTGAGCCAACTAAGTGTACATGTTTAGGTACGGTTATCCATATCTACATGAAGGAACATTTTATTTTTGTGTAACAAGCTAAGTCAAACTAGTGGTTGAAATATATTAGCTTGAATCTAATAAGGTTTTCATTTAACGGTGAATATTGAATGCTTTGTTACCACGGTAACATTGATTGCAAACCCTGATTTGAAGACTATATAAGGGAGAACTTTAGATACTACGACACCTAATCCCCACACCTCCTGTGTGATACTAGTTGCAATTAGATTCGATTTTCCTTTAACCTAGGTTTTTCTAAAACCATTATAGGTTAACGACTTAAAGACTTCATTGGGATTCTGAAGCCAGACCTAACTATTTTCTTTGTAGTTGTGTGTTTTGATCTTACTTTGTTATATCATATTGAATACTATCTTCTCTAAGATTCGCTCGAGATTCAATCTCCGATAGGTAATATAAAAAGTAGTCACAAACATCTTCGTTTCATCATTTGTGATTCCACAATATCTTATTCCACTACCATACGGTTAAGATCATTGTGAGGTGATTAACATTACTAGGCTATTCTTCGGGAATATAAGTTTGGTGTATTAATTGGTTCCTGTTCACATTGATTTATCAAAAGATCGAACAAAAATTTGTAGGTAATCTGTGGGAGAAAGATTTATCTATTCAATTGACTTTTCTGCGTGAGACAAATTTGTTTATCAAGTCTTTGACTTTGGGTGTTAGCAACTCTTAGTTTTGGGTGAGATCAACTAAGGGAATCAAGTGCGTAGAGTCTTACGGGGATTCAGAGGCGTAAGGAACACGACTGTACCTTAATCAGTGAGAGATTGGTTAGGGCTCAACTACATTCTAGTCCGAAGTTAACTCGTAGTAGGCTAGAGTCTGTAGCGGCTTAATACAGTGTGGTGTTCAAATATGGACTAGGTCCCGGGGTTTTTCTGCATTTGCGGGTTCCTCGTTAACAAAACTTCTGGTATCCGTGTTATTTATTTTTCGCATTATATTTTCTATATAATTGAAATATCACAGGTTGTGCATAATTCGATCAATTAGATAATCTAACCAATTGTTATTGATATAAAATTAATTGACACTTGAACATTGGTTTTTGGTACCGTTCAAGTTGTTTCTCATAATAATCAGGCTCGCGGATTCTATTTTTTTGATTTGCTAATTATATTGAGAAACATAGATACAACTCTTGGATATTTTTCCATTGATTGAGTCTAAATATCTAGTTGATTCTCTTAGAATTATCTTGGAGTTTGTCCGTACAGATTTCCAAAACAAAATATTAGTTGTGGTTGTTAGACCCCCGTTTTATCATAAGGATATGATAGATAATAAGAAGACTATGATGCTTGTTATTGGTGTTGGTTGTTGTAACATGAAATATCAGTGAGTAGAATGGATTGAGATTTACAAGGGCTTGTAAGGATTCTGAACGGTGGCTAGGAAGAGTAGTTATGAGTCTATGAAGAAGATAGGATATCTGAATGATTGAGTTTAAGAACAAGATAGATGGTGATGTGTATTGCTAGGAACAATAAAATACAATGCAAGCAATTGTTGAAGTTTGATTGTGCAGCGGGTCATTTAGTGAAAAGAGATAGTACTGCATCTAAGGGATGATTGGTTGTTTGAGAAGCGTAAGATGAACTTAGTCATGGTTCTATGATAACGGTGATGCTAATGCACGTAAGATGTCTGAGATGAAATGTATGTGTGTTGACTTGAGAGAATAGAAAAGATATTGAAGTGTTATTTGTATGGTTCTCATTAGTGGTCTCAATGCAGGCTTGCAGATGCTAATTATATGTAAGCTATATTTGTAATTGTAAATATTTTATAGAATTTATTTAGATTAAATGAAATGGTTCAGTAATGCAGTTATACCCTTAGGCTGGAGAAACTTAAATAATGGTTAGGATGATGTTAAATTGGTTAAGAAAGAACTGATATTGTATGAGAATGAAGTTGAAGAGAAACTAAGACCCATGCAAGGATGCTACACCATTATGGTGCAGTCTGCAGAGGCATTGTTATGAGAAACAAGGTTGGTGGGTTCGATTTGAGAGAGGTTTGAGCAAGGTCAATAAGCTGTTATTTGCGGTGAAGTTTAGATGAATGTTAGGATTGAATTTTGCAAGAGAAATGGCCTGGAAGCGGCCTGGAACAATCAGATTATAGGTAAAACTTATTCGGGATCGAAATTCGGAGAGTTAAAATAGTAAACCAGACGAGCTTTACAGTTTCTCTTTAAAAATTTACAAGTCCGACTTTGTTCTATTATGGCGGAACTAAATTGTGTGTACAAAATAGTTTTGCGTCAATTTTTTCGGTTGGCCGTCCCACCTTGGAGCGGTTATATAGTTAATAAAAGTCAAACCACCTGGAGTTCATCTTCCTGGAAAAGTATAAATACGAATTATAATTACAACATCAGTTGCAACCCATAACCGATTCCCAGTTGAGGATTAAATCCCAGAAAGAGTACCAACGAAAATCGTTCTCCATTGATAAACCCATATTTTTATCTCTATGATAATTTATTCTCATGATCTACCTCTTTTTTACCCATCACTCTTTTATTCCTTTCATACCAGATTTCTCATGCAATTGCAAATGGGGTGATTTTCAAACCTTCCGAAGTAAAAAGGATCCTTTTCTTAGCTTCCACAATCCAACAAACCTCCTTAACTATAAGTTTATTGCTCCAGGTTACATCCATCTTTGAAGTGAAATACTTCCAAATATCTGCTGAGAATAGGCATTTCAGTAGTGTATGATTTACACTCTCATCTTATTTGTCACATAAACAACATTGTACCTCTTGGATGTCGCATCCTCTCTTACACAAATTGTCTATTTTGTGAATAGCATTTTGAACTGGTAGCCATATAAAAACTTGAGCTTTTTAGGAGGAACATTTTTCTTCCAGACATACTTTAAATCCGACTAAGGACTGCTCAAAAGGGAATGATATAACTAGCATGTATAACCCTTCATAGAAGTGTAGTCCTAAGTAGATAAGAAGCCAATGCTATGTTCTTCGTATTCTTCTGTTCATGTGGATCCCCTAAGACAGTTATTACCCTATTGAAATCTTCAAGAACTTCAACGCTTAGATAGCCTTTCAAACTTATCCTTAATCTTCTTTGAAAAACTAGATCAACAACTTTGGATTTTTTAATAGAAGCTGCTTTGAACGTCGGATGGAAAGAGAAACATAAAGTCTAGGTCCTTTCCATGCATCATGCCGAAATTTGATGTCTCTGTCATTGCCAATTGAAAATTATACACTGCTTGAACCAAATCCTTTGCATGTTGAATTCCTTTCCAGTAACCTATGACATGAGGCAATTTGTATTCATCTGGAAATAAGTATCCTACATTTGTCTTAGTTTTTAGTTGGATTATCTTTCTCCATAATGTTTTGTTAGAGCACTTCTCGGTCGAACTCGCAAGCGTTGCTATCTCAAGATTGTTTGTCAATGTTAGTGATCAAAACTATAAGTCTTGATTTCTAGTCTACTTATAGTGATGTTTCAGACTATGATAGATTGTGTAGTTGAGCATTAGATTTCACGACGTTTATCAATTGAAGAAGAAGAACTACTAAGGAGAGTTTGTGGAACTTCATCAACAAAAGGTATGTGGAGACTAAAACTCATCTATCACTTGGAAAATATATTTCTACTCTATCTCCTGTATTGAGACAAAAGTCGTATTATTATATAGTTGTCGATTATACACATTTGATATTTCGAGATGGGATTAACTCCCTTACATATTTCTCGAAATATGTGTTGGTAAGATTTCGCTTCAACGAAGTTCATCTTATATTCTTGACGAAAGTCAAAAGATGATCATATGAAGATCGCCGAGTAACATCTTACATGGTTTGTGTGATGGAATCATGGTTTGTGTGATACAATCATTTGGTGTAGACTTGGAATGTTTTGTTATGATTATTTCAATAACTTGAATATTTCTTTGATGCTAATAGTATGTGAAAACGGCTATTGTCATCCTCTAAGAAAGTTTCAATAATTTAAATAGAGTTTAAAACTATTGGATTATAAACATAATGTGCATTCTTGCATGTATGTGATCCATGATCGGAACTAGAGTATATGCGTACTTGTAGTTGTAAAATTCCGTGTACCAAGTATACATACCGGTACGCGTACTTGCGTAAGGTATAGGTCCGTGAATTTTTGCTGGGTTTTGGAAGTGTACTAAGGTATGCGTACCCGTTCGTATACTGGCGAACCCAAACCCAGACCGGCTACTTAGGTATGCGTACCCATATGCATACTTGAGTGGTTAAAATTCTAAAATCGGTTGGCTCATGAACTAATATATTTATATATTAATAAATGCATTCTTTGCAAATCTTGGCTATAATGTTCATGAATTATTCTTCGGGAATATAAGTCTAGTTTATCAATTGGTTCCTATGCACCTTGATTATCAAAAGACGGAACAAAACCCGTAGGTATACAGATTTATCTATTCCAATAGACTTTTCTGTGTGAGACATATTTGTTTATCAAGTCTTCGACTTTGGGTCGTAGAAATTCTTAGTTTTGGGTGAGATCATCTAAGGGAATCAAGTGCATAGTATCCTGATGGGATCAGAGACGTAAGGAGCACGACTGTACCTTGAATCAGTGTGAGATTGATTAGGGTTCAACTATATTCTAGTCCGAAGTTAATTGGTAGTATGCTAATGTCTGTAGCGGCTTAATACAGTGTGGTGTTCGAAGCTGTACTAGGTCCTGGAGTTTTTCTGCATTTGCGGTTTTCCTCGTTAACAAAATTCTGGTGTCTATGTTATTTATTTTACGCATTATATTTTGTTATATAATTGAAATATCACATGTTGTGCATTGAATGGATCAATTGGTAAATCCAACCTTTGGTTGTTGATTGAAATTGATTGATCCTTGAACATTGGTCTTTGGTACCGTTCAAGTTACTTCTCTTATATTCAGTTGGGCTCGTAAATTCCTTTTTGCTGATTGAATTGAGAAATAGAGATATGAAACTCTTTGATATACTTTTCTTTAGATTGAGTCTAACTGTCTGGTTGATTCTCTTGAAAGTATATTGGAGTTTGTCTATTCAAATTGCGAAACGAAATATTAGGTGTGATTGTTGGAACCCCGCTTTTTCATGTTTCTTTCTCCTTAGCATATATCCAACTCCACTTTGTTAAGAGTGTTTTGTTTGTAACTATAAGATTCCTTATTTCCAAACCCCTAACTCTCTTGGTTTACTGATTGTGTCCCAATCCACCCAACAAATTTTTCTTCTTTCAGTTGATACACCCCATATGAAATTTCTCACCAGTTGAGTCAACTTTTTTTCAACTGCAGAAGAGATCTGGAGCAATGACATATAGTAAATACGCAAGATGGACAGTGCACTTCTTATGAGAACCATTGTTTGAGATTTAGAGAGAAATCTCCTTTTTCATGAAGCCAATTTATTAATAAAGTTGTCTAAGATTGGATCCCATATGCTTCTTTTCCTGAAAGAGGCACCTAGTGGTATGTCTAAGTAGGTGAAGGGGAGTGATTCTATCTTGTAATGAAGAAAGATTTCAAGATCTGCAATCTTGGTTTCATCACCTATGCTGATCACAGATTTCTTCTCAAAGTTAAATGATCTTAGGCCATTAATTGCTTCATAAACCTGTAGAGTCATAAAAAAATTCTCGACCATCTCTTCTTAGGGATCAAGGAAAATCATCGTATCATCAACAAATTGTATATGTGATACTGAGATTTGTGAGTGTTTAAGAATTTTCAGTTCTTCACTTCTTCTTAGCAGCTTAGTAATAGTTTTTGCTACCATGTGAACAGAAATGGGGAGAGGGAGTCTCCATGCCTTAAATATTTTTTGTGTTTGAACTTTGCAAAGGATCCGCCATTCACTAGAACTGATGACTAGGCATAGGAGATACACCAGAAGATCCAGTTCCTCCACTTATCGCAAAAACCGACATCTTTTAGCTATCTGTCAATATACAGTAAAACTTTTTTAAAATAATACTCGATAATATAATAGTCTTGCTAAAATAATAAAACTTTCCTGTCCCGATTCGGGCCCTTAGTGCTAAAATAATAAATTCGATAAAATTATAATATAATACATTTCAAAAGTTCTCCTTAAACATTAATAGGTCCCAAATATTATATAAAATAATAATTTCATTAGAAAATAAAAATAATTTTCATACACATTTAATTTTTCTCAAAATATGATTCTGTTAATGTTTAAAAATATTTTTTTCATGGAAATTAATAAGATTTAACAAATGCATGTCATTCTAAAAATATTTTCGTTAATGTTTTTGATCTTTTTCTATATTTTCCACTTTTAAAAATCTATTTCAGTATTTATCCTAAGATTTTTTATTTATTTATTTTTAATATGGAAATTCTTGTTTTTTCCAAAGAATTTTTTTAAATTAAGAATTATTTTTTAAATTAATATTATTATTATATTTATAAAATAATAAATTTTTTGTAGTGGTTGGGAAAGATAAAGAGACACAAAGAGAAGAAGATTCCATTACTTAGAGTTAGTATATGTTACATCCTTTATATACAATAGGAATAAGGCCTAACTATTATTGGAACACACATCCATGGGCTAAAACCCTACAACACTCCCACTTGTGCGGTCCAATAGAATATCATATGCAGTGCTTCACATATAGTGCTTCGAATGTAGTTCTTCAAATGACGTCCTCTCCTTGATGACTTGCGCCGAAATCAATTGCCTTATTAAAACTTTTACATGGAAAAACCCAGTGGGATAAAACCTTGGTATAACTCTTCACATGTAGTCTTGTATTTTACATGTAGTTCATCACATGCAATACGATCCTCAAAGATCAACGAGTCTAGGTTAATTGCCTCGTTAAAACTTCGCCAGGGAAACCCATAGGGACAAAACCTGAACTAAAGAAAAAGAGTACAATATTAAGCAAACTTAGAACATAGTTGGACTCGAATATGTTGCCTCACTAAAACCTTGGAAAGGAAAACCCAGTAGGATAAAACCTTGATGAAGGGAAAATAGTACAACGTGGAAAATACAAGTAAAGGTGATCTGTTGCAGATGATCACTTTGTTCCGTTGAAGTTGATTAGTTGCTTCACAACTCCTAAGGCGAAAAATCCTTGTGGGAAAGACAATAGCCTTAGTTGGGAAATTACTTCCTGGTGTTTGTTGTTGTCTCATCAAAAACCTTGCCGAGCAATAAAACCCTATGGGAAAAAGTAACCTCGGTGAAGGAAAAGAGTTCAACACACCATTAGATGCTCCCCCTGATGTTAGACAATTTTCATTAGTCTAATGCAGTCAAAAGGAGTTTATCACACTATACCTTGGTGACTTGAAAGCTTATATGACCATGTTGTTGATCCTGAAAGTTACGTTGCTTAACAGACTATCGCGTTTCATTTCTTTGATTCAAATATTTTCAGTAATATCAACACGATCTTTATTTCTTCAACATTCAACATACTTGATGTTTTTAGTGTCGTCTCGCTAAAAACCTTGTCGAGTAACAAAACCCTTTAGGAAAAACTATTCTTGATCTGAGGGAAAAAGAGTACGACACAACTTCAATTTCGAAGTAAATTATGTCGACATCATATCCTTGGATCCTCCCCCTGATGTCGGCATCTCCCCCTGATTACTGTCAGATTTGTTCTAGACAGTTCCCTTAGTCATGTATTTTTCGAAACTGAATATTGGTAATGACTTAAAAAATAGTCTACCATATCCCTCTGATTACTTTTGTTGGAGAAGAGGTTATTGTTCCTTCATAATCAACAACTTTTGGATTGCACTTTCATTAACATTCCTTTTAATGTCTTTGCAGGGAAAAAATAAAATTTATGTCAATGGTTACTTTTAAGTACATGATTACATTCACTATACCATTCCAATGACATTGCGTAGGCGCTGAGCTATATCTAGCTAACAAATTCCTTGAGGATGCAAAATTTTATCGAGTACATTATTATACTAAGTACAACAATGCGTCTATTGTACTTAGATATGGGAATGTCATCTCCCAACACATCTTTATCATTTTCCTTTAGACGAAATGGTCACTTACTTACATTTGAACCTCGACTAATAATGGGAGTGCTATCAGGATGCATGTCTTTGTTAAATGGACTGACAACTTTAGAAAAATGAAAACTGGTGGGATAATATACCACAAGCTCAGTATTCGGTCGAGCTTTCCCCAGATTTTTCATCTCAAATTCAGATTTCAAATACCTTTTAAGGTCTCTTATTACATCAAGAATACCCATCATGTCTGTACCATCGACATAGATATTTACAATTCGAAATCAGGAACTTTCTTGTGAATACGCTAGGAAAAATAACTTACTTGTCTATCCCCTCCAAATCAAATAATCACTTGTACGGGTATACCACATCCGCCTGATTGCTTGAATCTATAAGTGAGCGTTCTATCTAACTGTAAATGCACACTGTGGTTTAGAGTCATTTGATTTGGGAAACAAAAGTCTATCAAGTACTTTTTTAAATATCTTATATTTCTTGATTCTTTCAGAGATATGTAACAACCACATACATATGTTGCATTTCAAGTCCTTTTGAAACTACCAAGCTAACTAAGTAGCAAAATGCTATAATACTCATTACAACAAAGTAAACAATTCCAGGGCTTTGTGAGATACCTCGCGCCACAAGGAGAGTCTTTATACCATTACGACTTCATTATTCTCACTATGCTTTGTGACAAATAATCATGTATGTCCACAGGCTTTACACTTGGTTGGTTAGCACTACCACACCAAATACCTATATATTTGTCAAAGAATCAAATTCTACCTGGATTATGTAGGCCAAATATGCTCTTTATTGTTGATATTCAAACAATAAGAAGCATGGTTCGATCTCATCGTGCTCAATTTCCTTTAACAACTGTATATGATAATCATTAATATGCTCACACGATCTTTCCATTGACTCGTGTGTGTTCTCATAATCCACTTGGGATGTCATTGTTCTCTGGAATTATTAAACTTCAGAGCGTCCTCCAGTATTGATTCATGGACATAGTCAGAGACAATTAAATGAGATGATTTTATTAATGATACAAATTAGGTTGTGCCTTACTCATCTACTTCCTTTCTAGGTGAGCATTGATCGAACCTAATGGCATCTCCATCTTCCTTTATGGAGCCACGGCCTTAAACTACACTTCCACCAAGTGTAGTTGCAACACTTTAGTCTATAGTGTACCCCATACTGAGGATTTCTAACCTTGAAGGAATATTTACAGCTGGTATGTGTGATCTTGTCACTTTAGTGACATCAGTGTACATTCTGAAAATCGATTATTCTTTGTCACTTCACATTTACATTTGTGGAGTACAAGAATCAATATGAGACATAGTGGGAACACACCACTACAATTCCTGTCGTTCCCTTAGAAAATGCTTTTTCTTATCTCCCCCTAACGACGGGAAGAATGTCTCATTAAAATGACAACCCGCAAATATAACGGTAAGACATCTCCTGCCAAAAGTTTTAAAATGCGGATAATTGTTGGGAACTCATTTCCAACATAACTACTTAACAGTTTTGAAGACCCATCATAGTACGATGTGGAGTCGTAATGGCACATATATAGTGTAACCAAAAATGCGTAAAAAAACACGAATGTCAGGCTTAAATACAGTTACCAATTGGTACGCAGAAAAGGTTGACTAATATTGGGTTCTAAAAACAAATTAAGTAAGATGCGTGTAATATTGCATATCCCCAAATCAATAAAAGATAGGTTGGTACGCATAACCTATTCCTTAGACACCATCTGTAACCTTGGATGGTAGCCTCTGCGAGACCATTGGGTATAAGATGTTTTATATTGATCTTATTAAACATGCAATATTCATCAAGTCCTTTTGATGTAAATTCTCTAGCATTAACAAGGGTGGTTAGCCTTTGCACTTTGCATTGTGTGGTATGTGCTAGTAGTTTTCAAACGCAAATTTCTTAGGAACTATAACTAGTCCAAAAAGTCAAAACATTCACCAGATCCATCAGTCACTTTAATGGTCCGCATTTTGCATGAATATTTTTCTAAATTTCACCTTGTTTTCTTTGTAATATGGAATTTTACCATTTGCATCTTGGGATGGTCCCGGTCCTGTTTTACTGAAGACTTTGTAAAAATAAGTGATATGCTTTCTTACTTAAAAGCATAATGGGAGGGAGGAGGGGGTTGTGCATCTGGTACTTTAGAAACACTTATTGAGAGATATGCCGATACTTTACATTATGTCAATCTTTTTCTCGTTGTATCGTCCACTCAAACACATCGATGTACGTATGAGTCCTTTCAAAACGAAACATCATGTCTCAACCAAAGTTCCTTTATGGTTATGTCAAAGTCTGTATGAGTCAATTTCCAACATTTCATCGTCGGAGTCAATATATTCAATAATCCAAATATTATAGTGAATTACATTGCACTAGATTGACTCATTAGTTTCTCTAAAATATATTTCCTTTCAAATGTATTAGAGAGTATAAAAGATGCAATCAATTACATTCTTATAATTTTGATGTTCCACATGATATCCATTTGCACGGGTTACTTGGGAATTTTAACAAGGTGTGATTATCTCTTGGTACATCTAGAGATTTTACGACGTCTTTGTTCTATCTTGAAAAATAAATAAATAAATGAGCAGTGCTGCGCTCGATAAGATAGTAAATTGGTCAGGCAAAGCTCTTGTTGCCATTAAAGTTGATGAAAATTGGTTGTTACTATGATACACATACACATTATATTGTATATACCAACATCTATGACCAGGTGCATTTCCAACTCTTTCATTTATGATGGGAGCTAGAGTTACATTTTAGCTTCATCCCATATTCAGTTGATACCTGTACTTTGGTGTCATTTCTAGTGGGAAAAAAAAACAATACATCTTTTTGTCTCATGATATGTATGTCCCTTTTCACATGCTTTATACGAGTCATTACGTCTAACCCTCATTACTTTGGGGTTCTTTCCATTTTCAATTTTGCTACATTTAGCTTAATTTGAGAAATTTCTTTATCTCAATAGGCCAAGAGAATCTCAATACACATGTCAACCACTTACTTTAGGTTGAATATGTTATAAAGATAATTTTCTTGTTGTCATACTTCAACATATACCGGTTCGTTAGTATTATGGATGAAGTAGAGAAATGAAAATTTATGTCTCATATTATCTTTTGTGAGTTCTTCCACAAAAATTGGAACACATGTGATTTTATTTGAACGTTTTTTTTTGAAACTATTGACAGATTAATAGTCGAGCAAGTGGATACATTCCACGGAACATTCAAAAATTTGGGAAAATATCAAGTATCCAATAATGGTGCTCAAGTACTTCTAAGCCCAAAATAAATACATTGGAATCGAGTTGGTACAACCAATTAAAAAAAATACACCATTCAACTATATCCAATATCATATTCAAGAGAAAAAATAGCATTAAGACCAAAATTCTTAATGATTAAGATCAATAAAAATAATTTAAATTGACCATTTATATGATGTTGACTTATTTTAAGACAAAAATAAATAAAACTAGGCATATTCTAAAATCAAATAAATAAGCCTAACGAGTAAATAAGCCTAGCATATAAAAACTCGCATTGTAGTTACATACCTCAAAATTTGGTTCTTGTTATATATACACAAAACCATAACAGTTGAGGCCATGTACAACCGAAACAGAGTGGAAACATGACAACTCGTGCAGTACATGACCGGGTTGATTCGGTTGGACCAAGAAGGATCGAGTTGGTTCAGTTGGACCGGGAAGGACCGGGTTGATTTGGGTGGACCGGGTTGGAGTGGACCCGCTGAATCGGGTTGGACCGGGCCGGGTCAGTCTTTCCTTCTCCATCCCAGAGTTCCCCAGAAAATTACAAACGACGACCATCATATCTTTTCAATGGGATTGAAAGGAAAATAAAACAGAAGTACCAATTCCAAAAGAAGAAAAGAAAAGAAAAGAAAATAATCCAATTTAGCTTATTTGATTACGACGTTGATGGAAATCATCCATGTAGAAAAAAAAAATCAATGAATCCGATATAGCTCCGCGGTATAGTATCGGGCATGATAACGTTTTGTAGTGGTTGGGAAAGATAAAAAGACACATAGAGAAGAAGATTCCATTACTTAGAGTTAGTATATGTTACATCATTTATATATACAATAGGAATAAGGCCTAGCTATTATTGGAACGCACATCCATGGGCTAAAACCCTACAACAAAATTATTATTTTATCGATTAAGTAATATTTCTTTAAAATAATAGGATCAGGGTGGTCCCATACCTATTATTTTATAAATGTTTTACTGTAGTGCAAATTCACATGATCGAATTAATCCTTTTTTTATATCTGGCTTGCAGAGAATCCCCTACAATTCTAATCTCACACGTACAAGATTCTTGGAATCCCCTTCTCCTAGGACTATTATTAGTATAAGGGTGCGATCACAGTTATAAAACACGATGGTGTTTGACTAGGACATTAAAAAAAAAGGTAGTCAGGTTTTGGCCAGAAGGCCGATCATGTAGCCGACATTCTCTAGATGGAGCTTTTACCATTCGACAACTAGTAATTTTGGGTAATGTTAGGGGGGGATTGTAGGTGAATGAAATGCGAAGTAGGTTGCACTCTGGGTTGTCCAAGCCGTCGAGATATTCTCTATTTTCTTATGGTTGTTGGATAGGAAACTGTTTCCATGTATCATACGAAAACTTTTTTTTTTTTTTTTTTTTTTGACAGTGACTAGATACAACCCACACTTAAACTAAATAAAACTATGTCATCAAGTTTGAAGTATTTATTAACCTAATGGATCTGTGGGTTAATAAAACCTATTCTCATCATCTTCCTAAACTTAATTAGCTTTTTTATTTTTCCAGTCTGTTTTCAAAACGGAGGTTCAATTGCCTGCCATAATATGTAGCACTTGTAGGCCATGAAAATCATTAACGTCGATCCAAGAAAACAGAGGATAATCATTAAAAATTTGTATAATTTGTTATTGGTTACCAGACTTCTGTGAGACTCTTAAGGTACATTTTGTTTTGTTAGTAGCTATATCTTTGGGTTCCATGAGTTTTTTTTTTTTATGGTTTTTCCCGTATCTTCATCATTAGTATATAACAGGGTTTGGATAAGTTTGCCTTTGTTAGTGGTGTTCAGAATTTGTCTGGACAAAGATAAATCAAGAGTTGTGGTTCTCCTGACCACCCCCTACATCTCGCACGTGTGGCGTTAATTCCAATATTATGAATGAAAAATGAATACTCAAGTCATGATATGGAAATTCAAAAATTATAACAAGGAGGTTCGAACTCATGACCTATTATGTCATAAGAGTTGCCTCTAACCAGTGTTCCACCTTGGTTGGAATTGATAGAAAATATAAATCAACAATGGTGGTTTGTTCAACTCAAATACCATAATTGCTTTATTAATTAGTATTTCACTAATTACACATAATAAATAATCTATTCATTATTAAGTGTTTTATTAATTAGTGTTTCACTAATTGCTCATAATAAATGACTAATCATTTTTTAATTATAAATGTTTTCTTAATTAATTATAATATTTATTTCTATTAATAAGTAATTTTGATAAATAATATCAATAGACATTTTCTGCGACAATGAGTAATAGAAGAGGTGGAGGCCGAAAGATTAGTGGTGGTTAAGGGCAGAGCCAAGCACAATTATATTTATTTTTGTTCTATTATCGTAAAATGGGATACAAAGTCCATTTTTCACATGTATCCAACTTGCAAAGAATTTTTTCTCCCTCTCTCCTCAAAATCCTGGCTCCGCCCATGGTTTGTGGTAGAATAAGTAGTGACGGTGAATGCTGGTGAGTAGTGATGGACAATATTAATTTTATGTTTTCATTACCACATCGATAACATCGTAGTGTGGAATATGTGGTTGGTTTTTTTTAACACTTATTTCAGGGATGATATCATATAAGACAATATTTTCATGATCGTAGTTGGATCACACAGATGGTGCCTCTATTATCTTTGGTACTATATCGTATAAATCATGATTTTTTAATGTTAAAATAAAATTGATTGAAATACAAAAAAGAATATATACACGGAGAAAAAATAATGAAACTAATCAATTGAAGAAATTTTGTTCAATCTAAACCTCATACATGGTATTTGTGATTGAAAATTAGAATTGCGTCCAACAACTTACATGGGATGGGCGGCAGTGATGGTGCTAGTGGTGGAGTCAAAAATTGACATTGAAGAAGGCCTATTTCAAAAAAAAAAAATGTAAACTTTGGTGGACTAAGCCATAAATATATATGGACAAAGTACTATTTATAAAATAAACTAAAAAATTTATGTAATTATTAAAAATTTAAGGGTTTAGAGCCAGGTTAGTCAACCCTTGGCTCCGCCACTAGGTGGTGGTGGATAAAAAAAGTGGATTCATATGGTTTTATGGTGGTGACGGGTATTGGTGAAAAAAACATATTATGCTAATTAAAAATAAAATTAGGAAAAACTACTTTAAACATGGCTACAGATGGTGCCTCTATTATCTTTGGTACTATATCGTATAAATCATGATTTTTTAATGTTAAAATAAAATTGATTGAAATACAAAAAAGAATATATACACGGAGAAAAAATAATGAAACTAATCAATTGAAGAAATTTTGTTCAATCTAAACCTCATACATGGCATTTGTGATTGAAAATTAGAATTGCGTCCAACAACTTACATGGGATGGGCGGCAGTGGTGGAGTCAAAAATTGACATTGAGGAGGCCTATTTCAAAAAAAAAAAAACATGTAAACTTTGGTGGACTAAGCCATAAATATATATGGACAAAGTACTATTTATAAAATAAACTAAAAAATTTATGTAGTTATTAAAAATTTAAGGGTTTAGAGCCAGGTTAGTCAACCCTTGGCTCCGCCACTAGGTGGTGGTGGATAAAAAAAGTGGATTCATATGGTTTTATGGTGGTGACGGGTATTGGTGAAAAAAACATATTATGCTAATTTCGTAACGTCACAAAATGTGTAACGTTATATTATAAAATATAAAACGTGATTGATCATTTTAATGTTAAAATAAACTCGATAAAACACATGTCCATTTTAAAAAATTGGTGCAATCAAATGCCATGTTATGTAATAACTAAACGAACGACACGAATCAAGATCAGAACATATGAAATTATTTATTATCGATTTGTTTATGTAAAGAGTGGTCAGGATTTGACATTGGCAAAGATAAATTTACCGCTAGGGTTTGTTCAACTTAACCATTTTTAAATGTTTTATTAATTAGTGTCTCATTGATTGTTCATAATGATTAATTAAATTTCTATTATAAATGTCCCTTTAATAATCTAACATAAATACATAATTTTATTAATAAATAATTTAACTAAAAACTATATTAATTCTAATGGTGAGTATAAGCGGTGGTGGGTGTTTGTGAATAGTGGAAGTGGTAACATTACTATTGGTGGAAGAAATAGTGGCGGTGGATGGTTTTTATGGTGGTGAGTGTTGGTAATAGCAGTGTATAATTATAGTTTTTGTTTTTTAGCGAGTTTTATTGACTAAGTAAAAAAATAATCTTCAAAAAACATGAAACATTGTATTGTGAAAGATGTAATTGGTTGTTTTTAACACGATTGATAAGGACAAAAATCAAATATTTCGAGGATGATACCAGAATGTATAAGACAATATGATCATGACTGTTCGATCGCCCATATTATATAAAGACAATTGGTATACCCGCGTAAGAGAACATTATCGCTCTCTCAAGTACTATTACATTCTTTTTCCTGAAAGACCATCAATGTCGAGTTGTTTCGCGAGAACTACCTACAAAGACAACAACTTTCACTCAATTCCCGATATAAAACCTTATAGACCGGGAAAATGTATTTGCATTCTAAAATATTTGTTTGAAAATTATGTATGTTCATCAAAATCATCATAAAAAACTCTAAATCATAAATCTAAATTTCGCCTCCGATGTTTATGGAATATTTTTTATATTTTACATTCTCAAATCATGCGACCTCTTGATAGTAAATCAACAATATCAAATTACGGATCAATATGTATAGGTTTCATTCACTGGATCAGAAGGTAGAGTAGACACAGATGGGTAGATCACACAAAGCAGAACATGACTGAGAATACTTCAATAATTTGGACAAGAGATAAGGTCAAAAATTTAAGATTAACTTTCTATAAGACTAATTAGATCGGCTTCGATATGAGCTGACTAAAATATGGATTAATAATAATTTTCTCGTAAGACAATTGCAAAATATAGTTTGGCTAACTCTGCCTATGTAAAGAGTGGTCAAGATTTGTCCTTCCTCAATTGCTATGTTTTGTGAGAAGAAGGTGACATCTAAGTTTGAGGTATAATTCAAATCTATTAGATTCATGCCATTTACAACTGGATGCCTTGAAAAAAATTGACGTGTTGTTATTATTATTACATGAAAGGGATACATTGACCACACTTGCGCAAATAGCTCACTTCGCAAATGATTGGTGTTGCATGTACTGTCTAGAATGCAATGAGGAATTTGAGGAAACAAGGCACCATAAGCAGTGTCTGGAGTATTTTGGATATAATAACTTAGACCCGATGTAATACTTATATTCTTTTTGTTTTTTAGTTTTTCCACTATCTATTTATTTAATAAAAATGAACATTGCAAATACATAACATCAATAAAAATTAGACAGATTGTGTTTGACAATAATGGCTACTGATGGTCCGGAAACGGCAAAATAAAGGAATTGTTGTAGAAGAATTGTTGGGATATACAATGGATTACTTGATACGAATGAAAGAGATATAACTATTTCGATTCTGAAATCACATAAAGTTCACAGTAGAAGATGACATCAAGTTTAAAGTTAGTAACAAACATAATATGGCTAACTAAAATGTTAAAAAAAAACAAGATATATAAACTTAGAAAGCCGTGGGAGTTGAAGAGGCCAATTTTGAAACCTACAATCTTAGAAAGCAACGATCCACACTACCATTTTTTTTTAATAAATATTCAACGTAAAATATGTCAACTTTTGGTAAAGGATCTATTGACAACCTATTAATTTGAAATAGGACTAGGGAGTACAATATGTGTTCAAGGTTCTTTATGAGGTAATGTGTCGCCAGATTGTATTCCAAGTGAAGGTAGGAAAATACGGAAGTGACAAAATGTCCAAGACTTTTGAAGTTACCAAAGCCTTCGTCAATACGAATTGATGGGAACAATACTTTGTTGAAGATTTAATGGCAGAGATTCGCATATATACAATCCCTTCGAAAAGGTAATGGATACACATTTTAAACATTGTCATCTTATGGGTGTTGAAAAATTACAGGAAAATCATGTCACATTGGATAGTTTGTATCATTCGTTCGATGCAAAAAAATACCATTCTCTGCCTATTTGGAGGATCGACAACATGACCATGATAAATAAGTCAGCTGGAGAGAAATAGGAGCATGGGGAGACTTTTATGGATGATATTGATTAGTTGATTTCACTGAGATGAGCGCTGCTGATGACATATTTCCAAAAAATATTTAAACTTCCATGTTCATGTAGAGCATTACCTCATTATAAGCAATGAACCTAAATAAAAAAGTGTCTGGAAGTTAAGATTATATTTCTTTCGTTTGAGAAAATCTCCGGCGGTAAAATATAAAAGGAAAAAAAAAAGAAAAAAAAAGAGGAAAATCCTAACTATTTTTATGACAAACACATATTAAATCATAAGGAGTTGATAAGTATTTGGGACACAAATTATATGATATATTAAAAATGAACCAACATCATGGCCCGTGACGTTACGGCACGGGTTAAGGGCTAGTATCTCATATGGAAAGGACCAAAATCAGGTACAAGATCGAACCCTGGCCAATCATATTTAGGATTTAATCTGTATTTGCATTTTTGATATGTTTCATGATCTTAAGGTTTGTACAAACATCGAGATGTATAAGGATTGAACTTGAAATGTTCATATAATATCGACATAGTATGTGCTAAACAATTATTACTTAATGTTCAAGTATCTTCCTTGATTATCAAGGCAGGATCCCAAAATCGAAATTTAAATATCTATTTAAGATATTCGAAAATATATGCTTGCCATATCCCAGAGATTTGCATATATATAGTTTCTATATTAGTAAAGTATATATTTGTATGTTAGCTAATATTAATAGTCAACCAGGAATGATTTCGGTATATGAGTTGGATTAATTGAAGTAGGCATTTATCAACACTGAAAATATACATTTATTGCATATTTTAAGGATTTTCGGATATGGTGGTTCCTTGTTATCCAAACAAGCCTTGGTCATAACACCATAAAATAGTAAAGCTTGTATTCTTACAAACTCATTACTTAACACTCTACCTAACCTTTTGCGTGGGAATCCAACTCGTTGATAGAGGAGAGTAATATAATTATGTGAAATCTCTTGTGTTTCCTTTGATTAAAGTCTTCTTTGGGATCAAGAAGCTTTTAGTAGTTCCGCTAGTGGGGAACTAAATTGTATTGTTATTTTAGTTTTAGATTATTGATTTGATTGAATAACAATATAGTTATCCTTAATCTATCAAACTTGTATACTCCATAGACCTTATCTTCGGATATAAGTCTACTCAAGATTTTTTGAGGATTAACTATTTAAATCTATTTGATTTGAAATCTGAAGATAGAACTCCTGATCATCCAATGTTAAGAGACTTCATTATGTATGTAATCGATCATTAATAGGAATCAAGTTGTTTGTGCAGGTGATAGTTTGAAGACTGGAGATTAAAGACTATAATACTTTTTATTTATTTTTATCTATATGATGCTTCCTGCGCACTTGATGCTATGGTATCTAACAAAAAAAATTATTTCAATAAATACCAGACCTAATTGTGGAAAGAGTAAGCAAAGTGGTTAGTTATTTTTCATTGTAGAATTGCTTGACTAGAGCTTGCTGGCTAAGAAAAGTTATTTCTATAATCTTTGTCTTGGTATTGATCTTTGACCAAAAGAGTTTATATTGCATAAATGTAATAACCTTTATGCTCAACTATGTTTGACCATTGCTAGGTTTGGGAGGTACATATTTAAGTGGTTACTGGAACAGGTGAGTCATTCATTGTATTTGTTATGATCCAAATGAGTTGAGATAGCATAAGTCTTCACAACAGGTGAAGCGACTTGAGATAATAGAAGATATCTTGGGGTTCACGTGCGTATACCTGATTAGTTATAGGCGCAGGGATACTGAAGGAATTTAATAACTAGGAGTAGTTTAATTGGTCTCAACTATAAGAAGTTGCGATAGTCATTTTGTATAACAACTTAATTTTAAGAGTATTCAAAACTGGACTAGGTCTTATGGTTTTTCCGCCAAACAGTTTTCCTCCTTAACAAAATTGTTTGTTTTGTGTAATTTACTTCCTCATTCTAATTGTTATATTTATAATTGTAATATACTTGTACATTTATCCACTTGGTATACAATTCCATAGTTAGTTAATTCTTTGACATATAACTATATACCAAGTTAATATCTTGTTGAAGAAATGTTTTGTCAGTTATTGTTTCTATAAGATTACAGAGGTGTGTCTATAGTTGGTTGATACAAAAAAATTATGGTGTACTTGGTACCCTCGTCATTTCAATTGATATTAGAGCAAGAAAATACCATAAGATCTAACAAGCTATGTTTGGTGCAATCCAATTGTTGATGGTGGTTTTTAGTTTAGGGTTAAAATCGTAAAACACTAAACCCTAGCAGACAGTGACTTCACAACATTTAAAGTAACAAGCATTTACTAGGCACATTTAATGAAACCTTTAATGTGTCTCTAAAATAATTACCAAGGTATCTTTTATCAAATTAGGGTTACGACAAGCCAAACCCTAATTCCCACGTGTGCCAATGGCAAATCATGCTAGCCACACCGACCGCACCAAAGCATGCCAACCATGCTAGCCGCACCTCTGTACCAATGGCAAATCATACCAGCCACACCCACCACACCAAAGCATGCCAACCATGCTAGCCGCACCTCTGTGCCAATGGCAAATCATACCAGCCACACCGACCACACCAAAGCATGCCAACCATGCTATCCGCACCTCTGTGCCAATGGAAAATCATGCCATCCACACCGACCGCGCCAAAGCATGCCAACCATGCTAGCCGCACCTCTGTGACAATCGAAAATCATGCCAGCCACACCGACCACGCCAAAGCATGCCAACCATGCTAGCCGCACCTCTGTGCCAATGGAAAATCATGCCAGCCACACCGACCGCGCCAAAGTATGCCAACCATGCTAGCCGCACCTCTGTGCCAATGGAAAATCATGCCAGCCACACTGACCGCGCCAAAGCATGCCAACCATGCCAGCCGCACCTCCGTGCTAATGGAAAATCATGCCAGCCACACCTACCACGCCATGCCAAACGCACCTCGCCATGGACCCATGTCGCGCCACCCTGTTGGCCTTCCCTGCGTGGCTATCAAAACGAAGGCGTGCAACAATCAACGGTTGCCCTTCAATCCCAGGAGCAAATCATGTCCGTCTAAGGTTACCAAACAACCTTCGTCCCCAAAACCCTAGCTTGGTCATGCGCCTAGATCAAGATAGTCACGCCATGCGCCTATGGAAAACCCTTGGCCCCGCATGCCAAGCCGAACCAAACCTATCCCAAGTTAGCCTCGCCATGCCAAACGCACTCTGCCTTGGATTTAGTTATGCTAGTCACACCATGCCAAGACAAACGCCCTTGCCTTGGCCCTAGTCACGCCATGCGCCTATGGAAAACCCTTGGCCCCACATGCCAAGCCAAACCAAACCTAGCCCAAGCTAGACGCACCATGCGCCTATGGAAAACCCTTGGCCCCACATGCCAAGCCAAACCAAACCTAGCCCAAGATAGACGTACCATGCCAAACACACTCTGCCTTGGCCCTAGCTACGCTAGTCACACCATGCAAATCCAAACTCCCTTTCCTTGGCCCTAGCCCCGCATGCCAAGCCGAACCAAACCTATCCCAAGCTAGCCGCGCCATGCCAAACACACTCTGCCTTTGCCCTAGCTACGCTAGTCACACCATTCCAAGCCAAACGCCCTTGCATTGGCCCTAGCCACGCCATGCGCCCAAGGCAAACCCTTAGCCCCACATGCCAAGCCAAACGCCCTTGCCTTAGCCCTAGTCATGCCATGCGCCCATGGAAAACCCTTGGCCCCACATGCCAAACCAAACCAAACCTAGCCAAGCTAGCCGCGCCATGCCAAACACATCTATCCATGGCCCCCCATGCTGGCCTTCCCCAAGCGGCTACCAACGGTTGCCCTTCAATCCCAGGAGCAAATCCGGTCCGTCTAAGGTCACCTCATGACCTTTGGCCCAAAACCCTAGCTTGGTCACGCACCTAGCCGGAGATATCCACGCCATACGCCCAGGGAGAACCCTTGACCCCACATGCCAAGCCCAATGCCCTTGCTTTGGCCCTAGCCACGCCATGCGCCCAAGGCAAACCCTTGGCCCCACATCCCAAGCCTAACGCCCTTGCCTTGGCCCTAACCACGCCATACGCCCATGGAAAACCCTTGGCCCCACATGTCAAGCCAAAACCGCACCTAGCCCAAGCTAGCCACGCCATGCCAAACGCACTCTTCCTTGGCCCTAGATATGCTAGTTACACCACGCCAAGCCTAACACCCTTGCATTGGCCCTAGCCGCGCCACCCTGCTGGCCTCCCCTATGCGGCCACCAAAATGAAGGCGTGCAACAATCAACGGTTTCCCTTAAATCCAAGGAGCAAATTCTAGCCATCCAAGGTTACCCGACTACACATGGTAACCTTTGGCCTGAAAACCTAAGTTTGGCCACGCCAAACCATTCCATGCCAACGGCATGCCAACCTAGCCACGTCACCACGTTGGCCCTCGCTACCGAAATGAAGGCGTGCAACGATCAACGGTTTCCCCTCCTCTCAAGATGTAAAATCTCGACCGACGAAGGTCACCAGGCTAGCAAGTTTCCCGAGCTTGACTTGCCAAGCCACAACAACATGCTACATGTTTCTCAAAAACATTCGAGACATCAACACAAACTGGGGGATGCTCATTAGGGTTTTGGTTTGGTGGTCTATAACGTACGGCATACACAAATGCCCGTTTCAAGATAGTGCAATAAGAATAAGATGGTTAGTAAATGCAAGAAGCAATAGTGAAACGCTCTTTCATTATGGGACATCAATTCCATCAAATCCCATCAATACCAAGCGTTATCACCTCTTCCCATTTAACTCATCCGTTTTCTTTTCTTATGAGGCCAGAGTACGTTTATTTTTTGACTTGTATAAATAGGCTTACCTATTTCTACCAGAGACACAAGTTCTTGGTCATGGGAAAACACCACACTCAGAAAGGAAACTCTTGCAAACTTTCTTAAAGCTCTCACCTTATGATATAAGTCAAGCACTACTCTTCCAGAATTATTCTAGCCTCAACACTCTCTTCGCTTTCCTCCCTAAACCAACCCTTCTCCTCCACTTTATGACCGAAACTTTCAAGCAAGCACTACTCTTCCAGAAACTTTCTTAAAACTTTCTTCAAGCTCTCCCTAAACCAACCCTTCTCCTCCTAGAATTAGTCTGGAACGTCCATTTCTTGGTTTAGGACGGACTTGTACAGATTGATCTCTCGAATCTAAAATACTCCCTTGCAGTACATTATTTAGGGTTTAAATTGTTTCTCACCTTCACACCCGCAATTACCGAAATCAGCAGAAACTATTTTCACCTATAAACAATTGGCGACCACAGTGGGAGATCGTTCTATCGGTCCCAATATCAGTCTTTGAATACGTTTCTCTAACAAGGAATGATGGTTGGTCTTTGGACTAAATCCGTGTCCTCGTATTCCAATTTGGAAAATGGCAACGTTTCAATGCCCAACGAAGGAGTTCCAAGGCCTATTGACCTAGTACTGGTCCAGGGGATTCACACCAAAAACATGGGTCTGATGAGAGATGCATCAACGCCATACTGGATTTCCTCATCGACGTGATGACAGAGTTGAGCAATTCGCCTGCCTCGGAAACTTCAAAGCTGGGGACTGACGTCCCGAATGATCACTCTCAAGCCAACAGCTTCACTACCAATCAGAGAGCCGTAAGCCAAGAAGCGGCCTCACTGGTGGAAAACTTATGTGAACTATTACATCTTTCAAGGGATCAACGGATGGGGGCGTTCACCGCCATCAATCGGATAACGTTAAGCGTGACCTTGGTTCCTCCATGCTCGAAAACAGCAAAAACGCAGGATTCGTCCATTAATAATATCACGTTCACCGACGACGACATGATGGTAGAGGAAGGCCATAACCGCGCCCTACACGTCACAGATCAAATCAAGAACGTGGAATTCAAAAGGGACCTCGTCGACACAGGAGCGTCCTCCAATATTTTCACCCTTAGGACGCTCAGGATGGCCAAAGTACGACCAAGCGAGGTTACACGACAACCTACTACCATGACCTATTTCGAAGGTAACTAAACCAATACATATGGGTACGTCAATTTGAATCTATCGGTATGACCTGTCCAGTCAAAAGTAAGATTCGAGGTAATTGAAAAGGAGATGGACTACCACATGATACTGGGGATACCATGGATCCACGACAACAGGATAATTCCTTCGACGTACCACCAGTGCTTGAAAACCATGCTAAACGGAGAATTCATTCGCATCGCAGCGTCATCATCTCCCTATGCGCCAATCTGTAGCATGGAAATTTTTGAGCCAAGACAAGGGGCGCAGGTCACAACCAACAAGGCTCACTACAGCCCACTGCCGAAATGGACGACCATTGAAGAAAGTGATAGTCCTACACACCCCGCGGAGAAACTCGGCCTTATATCATACCTTCAAAAGAAAGGCGCACTCGCCTCCACCCACAAGACCATAATCTGGTTCCAACCAAGCGAGGACGGGCTTTCATTACGGGTCACGACAAAAAAGGAAAAACCGTATATCAGCGCCGATGTTAGAAATTAACAGGGGAGACTACCACATAGTCTCTCCGCCCAATGGAATGCCAATCTGGTGACGATCCACGAGAAAAATTCAACCACTACCCATCTCCATAAGCTCGACTACATACATACTCTCCTCGAGGAATATCAAGATATGTTCGCATGGACGACGGAAATGCGGTGTGATATCCGATCCAAAGCCAAGGTGACGATATTGAAGAATAGATTAGGCCAAAAGTTATTGTGGCGATCAAACCCAATCCATCACCCTACGATGAGTGCCAAATATATATTCATACACCTTTTCATTGGCACTTAACTCATCTTTCGCGCTTTCAAAGTCATATATTATCCCAAATAACATCAAATATTTGTATTAATTAATTTTGTGTTTTTAAGTACTAAATAAAGCTTGGAAGAATGACACCAATTCAACCAAATTCGGATTAAACAACCCATGATCCAAAACCCATGATCCAAAAACTTGAAATTGTTAAAAACATCCACCTCACCCCCATTGTATTCATTCTATCCATCAATTAAGAAAACATGTTTTGTTTAATTGAGTGGTTGCTCTCAAGTGTGACTCATCCAAGAATAGCTTGTCTCCAATTTTGTTGTAAGCTCGCCATGCATCAAGAATATGTTGATTATGCTACACCTCCCAAATATTTATCTTTAGATTAGTTGAGTTAGACAATTAATGCTTTGGAGAAATACAATTAAATTATCCATTGGAGAAACACCTATGTTTGAATCTACTATAAGGACAAGAATAATATTACAAGTTGAATGCATATCATAGGTTATTGGTGGATTTGAATACCCTAGTATCCATATTATCATTGTTTACATATCTTGTTATTTACATCTTTTACTTTTATTATTTCGGGTCACTTGAAAATCATATTTTGTCGATCGAAAAAAAATCAAACCCCTTTTGGTTACTTCTCTAATCGGATTTAGAATCAACTTCTACACTCTCCAAGTCTCTCGTTACGACACTATGCACTTGCAACCACTTTACATTTTTAGTGATATGGTGTAGTTCATTTTTCATCTCCTGGATCAATCACGGTCAAATCACCGGTGACGTTAACTATTCACAAATAATTTTACACTTATTTTTTTTTTAAAATTTTGAAAACCCCTAAGATAATTTTTATTTTAAATTAAAAAAAAAAAAAAAGAGAGTTTATTTTATTTATTTTTAGATTGTATTAAGATTCCTCTACTCTTGTAATTTTCTTTTTCTTTTGCACTTTATTTTGATATTGAAGAATATTATTAAATATCAATCGATTATTACAATATCACCTCGGCCCTGGAGTTCACAAATTTATTGGTGGATGGTTTCCCTCAATTCCTTCCAATCCATTTTCACCCCAAACATTTTGAATAGAACAAGTTAACGAATATTGGTTACTCTTTAAGGTAAAAATTGAATGCTGTAATACTGAGGCCTTGGGTATCAAAGCATATTCAATTTACTTAAACTCGGATTGATTCCTTGTGAAAAAGATTAGAAGTCAGGTCTAGAAAACAATCTAAGTGGAGCCATCATGCTTTTTGTTTGTTAGAAATCGCAGGTTCTAATGGTGGAGTCATCCTTGTTTGTGATTGCATAGAACTTTCCTTCTAGGTGAATGGTTAACATGTTGATGTCCAGCTAGGCTATGATTGTGTCTTTTAGAGATCATACACGACATCAAGAAGAGTTAATTGAAATACATAGTTAAAGCGCATGAAATTCAAACCCATCCAGAAACAATGAGAGAACCAAGAAACCCGGTGTAGTCTAAGGACTACATGTACCCAAGGACAACCTCCTCAAAAAAGGGAAAACCGTATATCAGCGCCGATGTAAGCAATTAACAGGGGACACTACCACATAGTCTCTCCGCCCAATGGAATGCCAATCTGGTGACGAGCCACGAGAGGAGATACCTGACGCACCATAACATCTACAAGATGACACCAATTCAACCACGGACGAGCTTGAAATTGTTAATATCAGGAATGAAGAATCTCCAAGACCCATCTCCATAAGCTCGACTCTACATACATACGAGCGCACAAATTTGGTAGACCTCCTCAAGGAATATCAAGATATGTTCGCATGGACGTACGAGGAAATGCCTGGCCTGGACGAGAAGCTGGTTACTCACCACTTACATGTGATATCCGGATCCAAGCCTTGGGACAAGCATAATATTACAAGTTGAATGCCCTAAGATAATTCCGGAATGATATTGAAGAATAGATTAAGGTGGAGGTTCAAAATTTATTGGTGGATGGTTTCATCAAACCAATCCATCACCCCACCTGGTTGGCAAACATAGTTCCGGTAAAAAAGAAGAATGGTCAAATAAGGTGATGTGTCGATTTTAGGGATCTAAACAAATGTTGTCCTAAATATGATTTTCCGCTTCCCAACATCGACATGTTGGTAGATGCCACTAGTGGACATGGCATGTTTTCTTTCATGAATGGGTACAACGGCTACAACCAAATAAAGATGTACGAGCATGATGCAAGCAAGACGGATTTTCGAACTCCTCTCGGAAACTTTTACTATAATGTGATGCCCTTCGGTTTGAAGAACGCTAGCGCCACATACCAGCGCGCCATGACCACCATTTTTCATGACATGATGCACAAGCAAGTTGAAGATTACATAGATGACATAGTAGTCAAGTCAAAAACTCGGGTGGCCCACACAGGGATTCTACAATAGGTGTTCGAAAGATGTCGCGAATACAAGCTAAAAATGAATCCGTTAAAGTGTGCTTTCGGTGAATCCTCGGGCAAGTTCCTAGGCTTCCAAGTAACCGCTGAGGGGATCAAAGTTGACCCAACCAAAACTCAAGCCATCTTCACAATGACACCACCACGGAACGTGAAGGAACTCCAGAGTTTCATGGGCAAAATAAATTACATCCACCGCTTCATACCCGGATTGGCTCAACTTATTGCTTCGTTCACCCCCTTACTAAAGAAAGGAGCAAGCTTTGTCTGGACTACATTACAACAGGAAGCATTCCGGAAGATTCAACAAACGTTATCTTCCCCGGCCGTCATGAGATCACCCATGCAAGGAAGACCGCTATACCTCTACACCGCTTTCAGTGACACTGCTATCGGAGCTCTCCTCGCCCTATAGGATGACAAAGGGATTGAATACCCATATACTATTTCATTCGGACTTTAAGAGATGCCGAACTCAAGAATCCCAAAGCATAAAAGGCATGCCTAGCCTTGGTCTACTCCATCCAGATATTCAGGCACTACCTGCTGTCCTATAAAGTGGTGCTGATATCCAAATCCGATCCTGTAAAGTTCCTCCTCTCAAAACCTGCTCTGATAGGAAGGCCAGCCAAATGGCTCCTCCATATGTCAGAATTCGACATAATATGTTCTTCCACGAGGGCCATCAAAGGATATGGAGTTGCGGATTTGTTGGCGGCATTTCCAGGAGAAAATGCCGTAACATTACGCGAAGACCTCCCTGGGGACTTTCCGGAAATCTCTTTCATCCAAGAGGAAACCTGACTATTATTTTTCGACGGCTCCGCCACCCCAAACAACGGCACGGGCGGAGCCGGCGTGGTTCTAGTATCCCCAACTGGTGAAGTTTTCTCACACTCCTTCAAGCTAGACTTCCCATGCACCAACAATTCAGCAGAGTATGAATCCTTCCTCATTGGGTTGTCCTTGGCTAAACAAGCCGGAGCCACACGTCTGGAAATAAGATGGGACTCTAAACTACTGGTCAACCAAGTAAACGGAGTATACGCGTTGAAGGAGGTAACCTTATCCCCATATAGAGCCGAAGCACAAAAACTGCTGAACTACTTCGTCGATGAAACAATAGCCCATATCGGGCGCGACAACAACCAACATGCCGACTGCCTAGCAATGTTAGCATCGAAACTGCGATTTGAAGGCCTTGAGGAAACTCTGACGGTGAAAAGAAGGACTGTGGCTTCAACGTGGTTTTCATAACCCGAAAATGATAAAGTTGATGACTCGAGAACACCGATTATCCAAGAGCTTAGCAGTTCACTCTTTCAAGGAAAGGTTAGTCTTAAAACTTTACGTGATTTCTTCATTCTTCGAGGGGTACTCTATCATAGAAATCCAGACGGCTCCTTGTCAAGATGCCTCGGAGAAGAGGAAGCACATCAATATCTCAATCAAATCTATGGTGAGGTATGCAGACAGACATTGGTGGTAACCCTCTATCGTCGTTTACAACGCCTTGGCTATTATTGGCCGGAGATGGAGGTCCAAGCTCGGTTACTTCAAAGAGCCTGTTCCAACTGTCAATCGATGCCGCATCAATTAGAAATTTTCAACATTGGTCACACCGGGGATTGGCATAAGCCATACATCAATTACCTTCGCGACAGGATACTCCCCACCAATGAGAAGGAGGCATCCAAGATAAAACAAAAGTCCAAGAGGTTCGTATTCCACGAAGGGATCTTATATCGTAAAAGCTTTGGAGGGAGTCTTCTGCGATGTTTGAACGAGGTAGAGGTCTCAATAATTCTGAAAGAGATGAACGAAGAAGAACACCAAGGAAAGAGGAAGTTATTTCTCCAAATACACGAAAAGTACTAATGGACGACCATGGAGGACGACACAACCATTTTCATACAGAGGTGCAAGGAATGTTAGGTCCACGGGAACCTTATTTATGTACCGGCAACTACCCTGCATTCAATAAGCAGTCCATGGCCCTTTCATAGCTGGGGACTCAACATCATTGGGAAGATCCACCCACCATCCTCAAAACATCATGAGTATGTAATAACAGCAACCGAATACTTTACCAGATGGGTTGAAGCCATAGATTTACGAGGAACGAACATAACCACGATTGCGATATTCATTAAGGATTACATCATCTGCCGTTTTGGCGTGCCTAAACATATCGTCACCAACAATGACACCCCTTTCACGAACAAGCAAGTACGAGAGTTGCTCGAGGAATACGGGATTAAACAAGTCTTCTCCACCATATACTACCCTCAAGGGAACGGGCAAGCTGAAAGCACCAACAAAACTATGATTCGAATCCTCAATCAGACAGTGCACGATAATCCTTGAACATGGCATGAGAAACTTCCCATGGCACTCTGGGCATACGGACATCACCAAGAAGTTCCACTGGGGTCTCTCCTTATTCTCTTGTTTATGGCGCAGACGCTATCCTCCCGACGGAAATTAAAATCCCATCAGCCATGATTACCGAAGCAAGCGGAGTTCGATGGAATGAAGCTGAATCCTAAAGTATCAGGGTTGCAGAATTGGACATTGAAGACTCCAGGAGGGTCAAAGCGGAAGAACACGCACGGGCATACATAAACAGGGTTTCCAGAGCATACAACAAGACCGTGAAACCTCGAATTTTTCAAATAGGATACTTGGTACTGAAGACTGCTAAACACATCCAGCAAGACGCATCGGCACCAAAATTCTTCGCAAAATGGGAAGGTCCTTATATAGTCACGAAAGCATACAGCAGTGGGTATTACAAAGTCATTAAGGAGGACAGGGGAAAACTGGATGCGGTAATCAACGGTAAATGGCTAAAGGCATACTACGCATGAATACCTCCTCACCCCACCGTATCACAAGCATGGATAGCCAGTCATATTTTTCACTCTCTTCCATACCGTATTGAGTTTCTATTTTATTTGATTGAATCAAATCAATAAAATTCTCTTATTCTTTCAAAGAAAAATAATGTAAAAAAAAAAACATGCTCAGAAAGAAACTCAAACATATCGCAACAACATAACTCAGAAAAGCCCGTCCAAAATATGGTAATCTCTAGAAAGCATCATCTTCAAATGACTTTGATACCTCTTAGTCCTACTCTTCAAATTCTGGATTGACTCTTCCACCTTATGTGAATCCATGGCCAAGGCTTTCTTCTCTTTAAGAATAGATTTTGTAGCAGGGACCACACCATCAAGAATGCCAGCCCTATCGACCTTCACAATTTCAAGACGATGCCGCAACCAACTAACGTTGAACTTCAGATATTCACAGGTAGACACCATGTTCTCCCACTTTTGAATAGTTGCTTCCGCGATGGCACGGATAGACATATTATCCTTTTCAACAACCATTGGTAGGAGACAATTCACAATAGAAACCAAAGCAGACGAACAATATTGTGCCACGTTCCCGGTGGCAATATGGCCGTATATCTTCCATATTTTTGTGTAAAGAGTTACGAATTCTTTTCGCACAAGGAACCCCCCAACGTTCTGGTAGTTAGAAAAAAGGAACCTCATGTGGGTTCCGAACAACAAGCCTGCATTGGGATACTCATGGCAAGAAATCCCTAAGTCAGCATTCTCTAGATCTGCAGCGGCTGGAAAGACCAAGCTCGAAGAGAAAGGGGTAACCAAGTCATCTTCATCAATAATGGTAACACATGCTCCAACAGGATACCTCTACACAGAAGGAAAACTTCTATTATTCATCGGCAAATAAAGAAACGTATGTTGATTAATGAGAACATACCGATATAACCTTCTTAACCAAAATGACTTGGATGGGGGAATTGTCGCGAGAATCAAGCCTAGCACATTTGGCTGGAGAACCTGGTCGGCTCGAGGAAGATTCGCTTCTGAGCGACATGATGTAAGTTGGACTTGAGAAGAAATCTTTGTTGAAAACTGGAAAGACGACACAACTTCACCGGGCGTAAATACTATATATGGAAGCCCTAAAGGAAGAAGGAGAAAAAAAAGGCTGAAAAGTTGGAACATGCCAGAATCACAGCCGGGAGACCATCCTCAAATGAAAGTTGGGCGAGGAGGGCGCGATACTTTAATGTTAAAAAAAAGGAAAGAATTCCCCATGGGCGTCGAACAAGAAGAAATCAGACAGCACAAACAAATCATAGCCATGTCAAGCAATTTGCTCCATTGACGCGGCCCCACCACTCATATCCGTCCGTACGCGCCTCACCTCACCGAGCCGCGCCCAGCCATGGCTGCACCAGGCCAAGCCGTCTGCTCCACTATCGCGACCCTATCATCCACGCACATTTATATTACCGAGACCACGCCGCCTCTTGGTCCCTCGAGCCAAGCCGTCCACTTGCGTCACCTTCGAAGACTGCGCCCCCTTTGCGTTGGAGATGTACGACCAGACCAAGCCGGTAACTTTCACTTCACCATTCCACGTCTGCATTCCCAGTACAACTTATGCAGGGCCGCCAACACGGGAAGCCAAAACCCTCTGAACCACTCAAAAATGTTAGTCGGGTTCTCCTGACCATATTTGCAATGATTTACATCTCAATTCCGTCCTTTCTGTCACCATCATATGCTTACCTCGCAACAAGGCACATGTTCCGAGCTAAGTAGGGGACTTAATGTTGATGGTGGTTTTTAGTTTAGGGTTAAAATCGTAAAACACTAAACCCTAGCCGACAGTGACGTCACAATATTTAAAGTAACAAGCATTTACTAGTCACATTTACTGAAACCTTTAATGTGTCTCTAAAATAATTATCGGGGTATCTTTTTTCAAATTTGGGTTACGACAAACAAAACCCTAATTCCCACGTGTGCCAATGGAAAATCATGCCAGCCACACCGACCGCGCCAAAGCATACCAACCATGCTAGCCGCACCTCTGTGCCAATGGAAAATCATGCCAGCCACACCGACCGTGCCAAAGCATGCCAACCATGCTAGTCGCACCTCTGTGCCAATGGAAAATCATGCCATCCACACCCACCGCGCCAAAGCATGCCAACCATGTTAGCCGCACCTCGATCTGTGCCAATGGAAAATCATGCCATCCATACCGACCGCGCCAAAGAATTCCAACCATGCCAGCCGCACCTCCGTGCCAATGGAAAATCATGCCAGCCACACTTACCGCGCCATGCCAAACGCACCTCGCCATGTCCCCATGCCGCGCCACCCTGTTGGCCTTCCCTACGCG
Source organism: Papaver bracteatum (assembly GCA_023529315.1). NCBI lineage: Eukaryota > Viridiplantae > Streptophyta > Magnoliopsida > Ranunculales > Papaveraceae > Papaver > Papaver bracteatum. The sequence continues at coordinate 77,265 of JAJJWX010002127.1, read as the reverse complement.
GCTATCAAAACGAAGGTGTGCAACAATCAACGGTTTCCCTTCAATCCCAGGAGCAAATCCTGGCCGTCTAAGGTTACCAAACGACCTTCGTCCCCAAAACCCTAGCTTGGTCATGCGCCTAGCTCAAGCTAGTCACGCTATGTGCCTATGGAAAACCCTTTGCCCCACATTCCAAGCCGAACCAAACCTAGGACAAGCTAGACTCGCCATGCCAAACGTACTCTGCGTTGGCCCTAGCTATGCTAGTCACACCATGCCAAGACAAACGCCCTTGCCTTGGCCTTAGCCACGCCATCCGCCTATGGCAAACCCTTGGACCCACATGACAAGCCAAAACCGCACCTATCCCAATCTAGTCACGCCATGCACCTATGGCGAACCCTTGGCCCCACATGCCAAGCCAAACCAAACCTAGCTAGCCGCGCCATGCCAAACGCACTTTGCCTTGGCCCTAGATACGCTAGTCACACCATGCCAAGACAAAATCCCTTGCCATGCCATGCGCCCAAGGAAAACCCTTGGCCCCACATGCCAAGCCAAATGCCCTTTCCTTTGCCCTAGTCATGCCATGCGCCCATGGAAAACCCTTGGACCGACATGCCAAGCCAAACTAAACCTAGACAAGAAAGTAACGCCATGCCAAACACATCTCGCCATGGCCCCCATGCCGCGCCACCATGCTGGCCTTCCCCACGCGGCTACCAAAGTGAAGGCGTGCAATAATCAACGGTTGCCCTTCAATCCCAGGAGCAAATCTTGGCCGTATAAGGTCACCTCACGACCTTTGGCCCAAAACCCTAGCTTGGTCATGCACCTAGCTGAAGCTAGCCACACCATACGCCCAAGGAAAACCCTTAGCCCCACATGCCAAGCCAAACGCTCTTTCTTTGGCCCTATCCACGCCATGCGCCCAAGGAAAACCCTTGGCGCCACATGACAAGCCAAACGCCCTTGCCTTGGCCCTAGCCACGCCATACGCCCATGGCAAACCCTTGGCCTCACATGCCAAGACAAAACCGCACCTAGCCCAAGCTAGCCGCTCCATGCCAAATGTACTCTGCCTTGGCCCTAGCTATGTTAGTCACACCACGCCAAGCCAAACGCCCTTTCCTTGGCCCTAGCCGCGCCACCCTGCTGGTCCCCCCTACGCGGCCACCAAAACAAAGGCGTGCAACAATCAACGGTTTCCCTTCAATCCTATGAGCAAATCCTAGCCATCCAAGGTTACCAGACAACACATGGTAACCTTTGTCCCAAAAACCTAAGTTTGGCTACGCATGCCAACTTATCCGCGTCACCATGTTGGCCCTCACTACCGAAACAAAGGCGTGCAATGATCAACGGTTGCCCCTACTCTCAAGATGCAAAATATCGACCGTCGAAGGTCACCAGGCTAGCAAGTTTCTAGAGCTTGACTTGCCAAGCCATAACAACATGCTACATGTTTTTCAAAAACATTCGAGACATCAACACAAACTGGGGGATGCTCATTAGGGTTTTGGTTTGGTGGTCTATAGCGTGCGGCATACATAAATGCCTGTTTCAAGATAGTATAATAATAATAAGACGGTTAGTAAATGCAAGAAGCAACGGTGAAACACTCTTTCATTATGGGACATCAATTTCATCAAATCCCATCAATTCCAGGCGTTACCACCTCTTGCCATTTAACTCATCCGTTTTATTTTCTTATGAGGCTAGAGACGTTTATTTTTTGACTTGTATAAATAGGCTTACCTATTTCTACCAGAGACACAAGTTCTTGGTCAAGGGAAAACACCACACTCAGAAAGGAAACTCTTGCTAGCTTTCTCAAAGCTCTCACCTTCTGATACAAGTCAAGCACTACTCTTTCAGAATTATTCTTGCATGAACACTCTCTTCACTTCCCTACCTAAACCAACCCTTCTCCTCCACTTTGTGACCGAAGCAAGTCTGGAACGACCATTTATTGGTTTAGGACGGACTTGTACAGATTGATCTCTCGAATCTAAAGTACTCCCTTGCAGTATATTGTTTAGGGTTTAAATTGTTTCTCACCTTCACACCCGCAATAACCGAAATCAGCAGAAACTATTTTCACCTATAAACACCAACCTATCGAGATAACGAGTTAACGAAAAGGTAAAGTAAGACCAATAAAAGACTCATATAACATATCACAAGGCTTTAATGAATCACTTTTTGGATTTAGTTTTAGCAGATATTTGAAAGGCACTTTATCATCGAGCTCTGTTTGCTCCTTTGAAAATATTTCCGAATATTCTCATGATGAGATTCAGTTGAGTCTTGTATTCATGATCGATGACTTAGATTCTGAAAATACTTCTATACGAAATAAAAAATTTATTGATCATGTGAATATAAAAACATCTGAACTAAAATAATTAAGTGTGCAATTCTCTCTTGTGCTAAAAAACTTAATCTTGTACTAGAAAGAGAAGGTGATTTCCAAATTTCTTTGATCCAAAGCAAGTTGAATATGGTCAACTCTCTATTAGACTAGCTTCTTTGAATGTGAAGCTTCTTTCTTTCAAGAATTATTTTCCAGTAAATATAAATCTCTTGAAGAGAAATTAAAAAAAAAAAAGTTGTTAGAGCATTGCTCGGTTGAACCCACTGGATTTGATATGTCAAGTCAGTTGTAAAATTTAGATGCCAAAGTGCAATCTTGATTTAGTCTACTAAAATCTGAAAACGTGGGGGTATAGCAACCACACCCAATATTTCGTTCGTCAATCTGTATGGACTAAACTCCAATATAATTATGAGAGCACTAACTTAAAAGTGAGACTCAATCAAGAAATATATCAAAAAGCTTTATATCTTTCTCAATCCAATCAACAAATCAACTAGATAGAATTTCCGTGAGACCGATTAATATGAGAATAACTTAGATAGTACCAAAGACCAATGTATGAGTGTCAATCAAGTTCTATCAAACAAACAAGGTCGTATTTATCAACTGTGATTGAACTATGCACAAACTATGATATTTCAATTATATAAACAAATATAATGTGGAAAATAAATAACACAGACACCAAAAATTTTGTTAACGAGGAAACCGCAAATGCAGAAAAATCCCAGGACCTAGTCCAGGTTTGAACACCTCACTGTATTAATCCGCTAAAGATTTTATCCTACTACAAGTTAACTTCAGACTGGAATGTAGTTAAGCCTTAACCAAGTCTCACACTGATTAAGGTACAGTCGTGTTCCTTACGCCTCTTGAATCCTAGCAGGACTCTATGAACGTGATTCCCTTAGATGATTTTACCCACAACTAAGAGTTGCATGACCCAAAGTCGAAGACTTATAAACAAATCTGTCTCCCACATGTATATCTATTCTTAGTTTTGTTTCCGTCTTAAGATAAATAAAGGTGAACAAGAAACTCAACTAACACCCTGGACTTATACTCCAGAAAAACAACCTAGAAACATCAGTCACCTCATACTAACCCAACAGATTGACAAAAAAAGTTATCGCGGAATCACAAGAGTCTAAGACAAAGAAATATTGCGATTACTTTTTATACCTTACCTATCAGAGATAAATCTCGAGTAAATCTTAGAGAAGATAAAACTCAACATGATAGAAAAAGTAAGATCAGAATATGCAACTACAGAGAAAATAGTTGGATCTGGCTTCACGAATCCCAAATGAAGTCTTTAAGTCGTTAACCTAATAATGGTTTTGCAAAACCTAGGTTAAAGGAGAATCGACTCTAGTTAGCAACTAAGACACGCGGAAGTGTCGGGATTAGGTTTCCCAGATGCTAGAGTTCTCCCTTATAAAATCTTTCATATCAGGGTTGCTTAAATCAAAGCTAATATAGCTTAGTAACAAAAAAATTGATATTCACCGTTAGATGAACTCTTGATTTAAGATTCAAGCTAAGTCTGCTTAGAAACTAAGCAATCAATCTCCACCGTTAGATGGTATTAGCTTGATACACACAAATGAAATATACCTAAATTAAGATATGGATGAACCGTACCCAAACGTGTATACCTTGTTGGCTCAATAATAGTTAACCGGAGTTAGCCAGATTAATACTTATAACTTAGCCATATTCATCTAACACTTCTAGATCAAATATGATGATCAATCAATCATGATATATAATCAAATGAATCTAAATGTATTTCAAGAGAATTGTTCAAATGTTCATCATTCCATAGAAATATATATATATATATATGAACCATTTGAAACAAAATCGGGTTGGTTTGTAATTGTACAAAGTACTTATACAAGACCAAATTCATGAACATAATGTCATGGTTTGTAAAACTAGTTCACATACATTATTTCATTAAAGTTCCATGGACTTTAGTTTGAAAACGAACCTGAGTTCTTGAGTATGAAAATCACACTTTACCTATTTTAGAACTTAACCACTTTGTTCTCAAATTGAGTACGCGAACAAAAGTTCTGGACTTTGGATTTATCCAGCCGTTCGCAAACAAGGTACACGAACACCGGCTCCGGACTTGACCATGTCTAGCCGTTATCAAATAGGTACGCGAACACAAGCTCCAGACCTTTTCACATGTAATAAACCAGTTCCTAAACAATAGTTCCTGACCTGAACTAGACTTGCACAATTAATATACAAAGTATGAAATCTGTATTATATCCAGACATTAAAGTTCTAATACTCTCATTTAATCATTAAAACATCCTTGTAAGAAAACAATATGGTAATCTTACACATACCACTAGCTTCAAGTAATTTTCAAGTGATTAATCGATCAATACGAAACTTCTCAAGTCGACATCAAATGTTTGTCGCACTGTAGATGGTGGATTTTCGACATAGGCTTAAATCATAAACCCATAATTATACGAACCTCTGATCCAGCAATCAGACGTGAGTATTGAGACACGGGTCTCATCGAATCCTCTGACTAAGAATACTTTCTCTCAGAGTACATGTAGATATATGGTCTCATGGATAGACAACAACATATCTCATGAATACTGAACGCTTCAGTAATTATTTCTATATAGTATCACGAGATGGACGGCTCCTAGATATCTTGCTCTGCTAGTATAGAGCGATAACGTCTTCAGGATACAAAAAAACGAGTTTACCCTGACTATATAAAGGATATGAAGCTTCAGCAAGATCATATCGGAATAATTAATGCTCCTAGACAACTTGCTATGCTAGTATAGAGCCATAAGTTAATTATTCCTAAATTCTTGGATTTATCCACAGAATTTCCGAAAATATTCAAATATTTTTGCAGATATTTTATTACTGCAAACCATGGTTCTTTCCAGCAGAAATCCATGGGTTAGTAATAAATATCCAACGCACGGGCGTCTGAGCTACCTCTGAGTAAGCCCCGATTTAAATGGTGAAAGTGTACTCAACGAAGATGCACTAACAATCACCGCACGAACGAGTATTTCAAAATACGACGAGACGATGAACCTATGCAAAATAGGAAGGAAAATAATAAATAATTAAAAATTGACCAAGGCGCTGGGATCATGGACCCACTGACCGGCCGACCATTCCTTGGTCAATCCCACGCCAGTTTCATATTTTTTGTTATTTTCCTTGAGTTCATGAAAATCCTTTCACTTGAACAAATATCATTCGTTTTGAGGAAACTCCTCAGTTTCATGGTGTTTCTTTCGCACCAAAGAAATAATATAAAATTAAGGAAAACATTGTGGGGCGTGACCATTGGCCAACCGGCCATGCCTTGGTCCCATCCGGCCCCACACCTCATGGTTCCTCATTATTTTATTATTATTTCCCTAATTTCATGAAAACTCCATAATCTCATGATATTTCTTTGGTCCCATGAAAAATAATATAAAATTAGGAAACCCGTGTGACCGGGCCCTAGCCTGCCGGCCAATCCCTAGGTGGCCCCACATGTCCCACTTTATTATTATTATATTTTCATGTTTTCATAATCCCATGAAATTCCTTAATTTCATGATATTTCCTTCAAATTATGAAAATTCCTTTAAATCATGAAATAATACATAAAATTAGGGAAAACGCACGGGACCGGGCCCTGGCAGTCCAACCATGCTCCAAGCCGGTCCCACATGCCCACACATCCCTTATTTTTTTATTATTATTTTTTATGTTTCCCTCATCTCATGGAAACTCCTTGATTTCAACAAAACTCTTTAATTTTAGCAAAACTCCTTGATTTTATCATATTTCCCTAAAATCATGAAAATATTATAAAATTTTGGAAAAAAACGTGTGGATTGGCTCCTTGGCCAGTCCCACACTTCATGATTCCTTCACTTTTTCATTATTTTCCTTCATCTCATGAAGTTTTGACGGTTTTTTCTGGTTTCTTCATATTTTCTCAAATGTTTGCTCAAATGCACATCTCAAAATATCAAAATTCTCAGAATTGAGATACGAACACTTTGGAGACATGAGCATGTTATCTTGACCGACCAAGGTTGTCTTTTTTGTCTCTCAATGAGCCGGTCTCACGTATTTTCACAATTTGACCTAATTTGCGCAATTTCACGGTCCAAAACTCTTCCAAACAACTTGGAACTTCATGAAACGATCATCATTTGATCCCGTGACAACCCAGGGCCGGTTTCATGACCCCTTGGTCGGTCCCTCATCTTTTCATAATTAATTAGGTTTTATCACCTAAGGTCAGACGAGCATTTTTCAAATAAATGATTAAACCAACATTTAATCATTCTTTCATCAACAAGTCACCAACTCTTCAAGAGGTCTTGGTATTTGCTCACGTGAGCATATGGGTGTTACATGATTGACCCACGGTCTCATGAAACCAATCCTTCCTTCGTTCCATGGTTCAATTCCTAACAAACCATGAAGTGGTCATCAATTGATCAAATTAGGGTTTCTGAGTCCAAGGATCATAATTCCAGATTCAAACACTAATAAATTTATGATGATCTCATGATCAATATTCTTATTAATTATGCTCAGTTCAACTACCAATATGTTAATTAATATTTTATTTTGGTCACGCTTCCAATAATTCATCAGATGAGAGCAACACTTGCTCAAATAAAAAATACTTGCTCAAATCAGAGAATATTGGTTCAACTATCAATATTTAGCAAATTTTCAAATGAGCAATACTTGCTCGCCTCAACTATCAACGTGAGAATCATGCCCACGTTCAATCCATGAGTTTCACAACATTTTACAAAATTATGTTCAACTCAATAAATACATGGACTCATCGTCTCATGATATCACGAAGTGAACAAATGACTAAACTAACCACGAGACGTCAATCGTGTCACTTGAGGGGATATCAACTAGGGTTTTGGTCTGGCGGTCTACGGCATGTGTGTTCAAACACACGATGGAATGTGATCAAGTCGTGCAATCAGTTGAAGGAGTTAACAAAATAGTGGGTGGAAAATCAACCAAGTCTCTGCACGATGAGCAACTGGTTTCAAACACTATTTCCATCTCTCCACTCTTTGATTCCATCAACTGTCACACTTCATGGGATCATGGTGTCTACAATTCCAGTAATATAAATAAGTCTCTGAATCATGATTGAAATAACAAGAAAAACAACGTTAACAACGGCGAGAATCTCACGTCTCACTGACAGCACGAGATCAACAACTCATCAATTGAGCAATTACTCTCAACTGAGCAATTTCAATCATTCAGAACTTATTGTATTCAGAATTCACAACACACCCACAATCTTTGATTATCATTGATTCTACACATTTCTTAACTTCCCTCCTACAGATCAACCCATCCTCTCTTGTGACCGAATTTACTCTGGAACGACCATTGTCTTGGTTTAGGCCGGAGTACTACAAATTGATCTCTCGAATTTAAAGCACCCTCTTTACAGCGGTGCATCTGTGTGAGGTTGAACATTTCTCTCGGTTCAAGGAGTCTCCTCCGCACGGTCATCTCCTCAATTCCGTAAAAACCAGCAAATAGTTTTTCCCCATCTACACTCACAAATCATGTAAGATGTTTCAAGGTAATTTTCACATGATCATCTTTTGAATTAATATTTAGTTTCCAACAAATAAATTGTTTCCAACTAAACTCGTCAAGAATACGATGAACTTAGTTAAATCTAAAAGCTCCCAACATATATTTAGAGAAATAGATAAACGAGATAATCTCGGCTCGAAATATCAAATGTGTATAATGTAAAAGTATATATAGCTATACAACTTAGTCTCTTTAGAAGATAGAATAGAATAAAGTTCTGAGTGATAGATAAGTTTTAGTCTCCACATACCTTTTGTTGATGAAGTTCGTCTAAGCTCTTCAGTAGATCTTCTTCTTCAATTGGTGAACGTCGTGAAGTCTAAATCTCAACTACACACTTCTATTATAATCCAAGACATAGCTATAAGTATACTAGATTATCAAGTATATAGTTTTTATCAACTAAACTTGACAAACAAGCTTGAAATAGCTACGCTTGCGAGTTCGACCGAGCAGTGCTCTAACAAAGTCAATTTCTGAATAGATTAGGTTTACGAAGCAAAATATGGAATCAAATCTATCCTTGAAACTGAAGATTGAAGACTCACGAAGACATCTATAGATAACTTCATCAAAGGTCAGTAACAAATACTTGATTCTCTTGTTTATTTTTCCTCTTTATCTATTGAAACAATTCCTATGATGGTAATATACTTTCGTATAACTATTGTGTACTTATCGGACATCGATTGTTTGCTTGGCTAGTTATGCGTGATATGCAATAAAATTTAATACTAATAAGCTAGAAAGATAACTAATTCAATACAAAAAGACAAAGAATGTTAACCGAAGTACTTGGTAGGGACGCATATATCATATTTTTAAGACAAAAACAGAGTTATGTATTTGTTCTTAGTCGGTGAGAGTTAATTTCCAGACACCAATATTTCGTAAATCGTAAAAATTAAGGTTATATTGGGGTTAAATTGTTTTATAAATTATCGTGTTACGAATTAACGTTTTTAAGGAATAAACTTAGGGTATCTAGTTAGGTTTGGAAACATAAAGAATGGATACTCAGATTTGTCTATCACGGAACTCCCGCATTGGTCGATCCCGACCACAGGATGACCAAAATCAAAGGATGGATATATGATAAGGAAAACACCCTTCTTCCTTATGATATATAGATATAGATATAAATAATGAGTTGTGAGACAAATTCCGGAACTACAGAGCGATTGCGGTCTATTAGAGAAGATTTATGTGACATACTGAAATATTTTTTTATATGAAATAAATCTCTAAATTTTCTAATTTTACTCAGAGATGTTATCGACATTTAATTATTATAGGTTTACCACGGAATCCTCCTAAGAAAGATTCAGTGAGACATAGCCCTATGTGCATCTGCTGGTCTCTAGGGCGGGGTATGAAATTGTGCAACATCGTGCTTGGCCTCACGGTACTCAGCCTTCGTAACTCATTTCAACAATTTAAATTCTAAGGTTTTATTGTTAAGAGCATTTCCTATGGGAATGAACAAACCCATTCGTTTGTTGAGCCAGATGGATGGACAAACTAGGTTTTCCACTATGGGAAAGCACTGCGATTTAGATCAATAGGCATGTGATGTAGGTAAAAACGCTAGCGTTTGTAAATCGAGCGCTGGCGTTGGAAGGAAAAAAATAATTAACGTGGCGTCACAAGATATATCGCCGGCGTTTTTGCTTCTAACACCAACGGGTAGTTTTTAAAAATTCGAATTTCACTTTTTACCTCTATAAATTACCACCATCTTCAAACAATTCACTCACACCAAAATTCACTTGAATTTTCTCTTATAAAATGGCTGAAAAGGCGATCATACTTTTTTGCGATGCAAAACTTGAAGCTGCTGTTTCTAAGATATGTGGGGGTTTTAAAAAGATTGAAAATTGTAAAAGGGAAGTGCAAGTTTTAGAATTTGATCCAAGAAAATGGTCCACTGAAAGGCAAAGAAGAGCTCCAGTTTTGAAAGTTAACAACAAAAAAATTCAAAAACAAAGGTAAAATTGTCAAAGAGCGCGTTGAATGGAAAATACGTCAAATGAAGATAAACAGGGGGCCAAAACTTGTACTTGATTTTTATTGAAGTTTTTATTATTATCTAAAGTTTATATCTTATAAAAGAATTGATAGTAATATCAATGAATGAAAATGTTTATATTTTAAAATAGATTTCCACTTCAAATTAAGTGAAATTTATTTCAATTTAAACTTGCAAATAACATCAAACTACATTTTAATAAACCACAACAAAAATATCAAACTACATAAAATCCAGCGACATTCTCTTTGTAGAGTTCATATCATTCAAAATGCTTAAACTCTCTTCCCCTTTCTTTAGTAAACTTGGTATGAGCGATGGTTTTCTGTAAAACATAGAAAAAAACAAGTTCAGATATTTATAATGTAGTTGCCCAGTGAGGAAAAAGGGAAGATACTCACTAGTTCTTCGTTGGATAATCCAGAATAGCTACGGTGAACCATCTACAAAACTTCCGTATAATGTTTGACTTCATTCGTGATGAATGCAATTCTTAGTTCTAGGCTCGTAGTGTTTCTTATGATTTCGTTCCACGATGCTACAAAATGTCCCAATATTCTTTCCTATAAATGGTCATTGTTCATTGGTCTCATCAAACGATGTATCCAACATCGAACAAGAGTAACATCTTCTTCCATTGTAAAGACCGGGAGCGGCATTCGAGTGCAGTAACGATGTGCTTGAGATGGATCATCTTTTAGAATTCTGAAACACGCTTCGTAAGGAAAAGGCTTACCGTGAGCTTCCTCCCAATTATCAAGAGCTGTTTGGGTCACTTTATCTTTAGTTACACCCATGAACTTTTCTCGATCAATTTCTATTACCAGATCAAGAAATGGATGGACTGCAAGCCTAATAGGATGAAAACGAGCACGCAATCGATGATCATCTCGGTTTCATGGGTTTCCTGTCAGTGAGACGAACATTGAAAAAACATTCTCCCAAAAAAAAACGTCATGAGAAATAACAACACCAATGATTACCCTAAGAAAGAAATATGCTTTTCATAGACTTATATCCTCTTCTTAAGTAAACTTGGGACCACGATTTTTAACAGACATTTCTGCAAATGGAGAGAGATTTAGCAAAAAAAAGCAATTGAAGATGTGATTTTGGATATGTGAGGAATGAAATTTATAGGTCAAGAAAGAAAAGTGAGTCGTTGGAAATATGTCCATTGGCGTTTGAAGTAAAAGCGCCCATTTGAATTACATAGAAGTTGGAGCTTTTAGTAAAACCGCGCGACTTTACTAAAACCTCCTGTTTGAATTACCAATGCCTATTTTCTATTATAAATACGCCTCTAGGTTTTATTCTAAACCAAACCATCCGATTTCCTTCTCAACATCCACTATGTTTTCTAAACGCAAAGCGAAGCAAATATTATGTGTCGAAGCAAAAGAGGTTTGTCTATTATGTTTCATGGATAACCACAGTCTTATGCAATGTCCTTGGATGTATTCAAAGTGTCCGCGGGAAGGTTGTTCACGCATCAGAATGGTGATTGAATCACAACATGAAAAGCTCAGGTATTTGCAATGTCAAGATCGATTCATTATGGAAGGCATTTCTCGGAATATCCCGGGTATTTTTTGGTGGAGTAGGCTGATTGAAGTTGTTGGACAAATCGATTCACTAAAACCATCAATATCAAGTAATTTAAATTTTTCTTCGATTAAACATTGCACCATCAATTTCATAAATAAAAACATAATGCATTGAAAAACCACACCATACATGAGAATAAAAGAAATACACCAGATTAAAACAACTACTACATAGGCGGCATCAGTTCTCGGCGGGTGGTGGAATTCCTAGGGCGATGTAGGGATCATATTTGATGAGCACCCTAAGAATGTTGAAACAAACATGGAATTCGAACTGACGACCGCAGTGAGATGCTGGCCACATCGCTAGAGTTCTGGGTTCCACTTCATGTTCGGCTTCACCGTTGAGCTTATTTTTGTGATTCTCCATTAGATAAGCGATGAAATCCGATACATTACAACTAATTACATTAAAACGATGCGCCAATCCCTGACAATCACGCCTATTAATGTTCATCGTTTCAGCAGCGAACATTTCAAAAACTTTCTGCCAGAACGTCGATTGTGATACATTCCTACCAGTAGCAACATCATCGACAATATCTTGTGTTTGAAAAACGTAGGCTCTGCAAATAGCTAAATCCTCTTCTTTAGTGAATCTAACATAACGAACGCTGGGATGCATTTTTGTAGATGATTTGAGAGGGAAGAATGTGTGAATTTAGAGTTCACATGAGGAGTATTTATAGATTTCAGAAAATATAGCCGTTGGATCAAAGGGTTCTGCAGCCGTTCAGATTGAGCTGTTGGCGCCATAGTGATTGACGCTGGCTTTATTGATACGGAGTCCGACACTATATATGAAGACGCGCGCTAGAAATAATAACGCGGACGTTATTTCTTCGGACGGGAGCGTAGGTAGCAATGCCGCCCGTCCTTAACACAGACGCGCGCTGGATGTTAGGACTCAATGTTCAAAGCAACAAATTTAATGATTTGAACATCTATTTTTTTATGTCTGTTCATGCCATAGTGGGAGCATCATCCCGTAGGAACTGCTCTTAAAAGGAATAAAAATAAATTGGCGGTGAATGCGTGGCGTCACTTGAGAACGGGGTTTGAGTCACGTGACATTAAAGTACCTGTTCACGCGACAAGGGACTATATTTTATAGCGAAATCGAAGACCCTCTAAATCTTCTTTTCCTCAATTTGCTTTCGCTTGTTTTGCTGTGGGTATGGCTAGGTTTCGATATTTCTCCTGTCTTAGATCGACAAAGGGAGAAACTGAAGAATCTTCTGTGAGAAAACATGGTTATGGTATGTAATTCATCTTTTTAATCCTTAATTAGTTTTTATTTTACTTGAATATGGGTTTATCTATATATTTTCATTTTTGTTGTCCTGGAATTTTTGGTTGATTAACATATTGTTTCTTTTGAAAATGGTTTTGGTTGTGAGCATCTTTGATGTATTTTATTTTATCTTATCTGTGATGACTTTGTTGTGTGATGATTCCTGAAAAAGGTATTTTGCTCAATGAATATTTTTGGGTTATTGTTGTGTGGAACATTTATTCTCCGTGTTTCAAAAGAGAGGATCGAAGATTCAAGTCTCCGAGAACAGAATGGTGAAAGTTTAATGTTGTTTGCTGGGCATATGTTTTGATTTCAGGAACTCAAGGTGTTAAAGCAGACCAACCTAAACTTCTTAATTGTGTTGCCAATGCTCGTTCATTGGAATCAACAGAGATAATTGTGGCCGCTGATATGTCCGATACCGGATGTGTTTTAGGTGAAGGAACATTGGGACGTGTGTATAAGGGGATTCTCGAAAACGGCCAGGTGAGACTTGTTGTACCTATACATAGCAAGTTTAGTCCTAAATGTTATTAGATGACTTGGTCCTAAATGTTATTAGATGACTGTTTAATGTTCCAATAAACTGAATTTTCAGGAAGTTGCTGTGAAAAAAATGTTTGATGAGGAGGCTGATTTGTTCAAAGAGGTTAAAATGCTCAGCTCTGTAGAGCATTCTAACATTGTCAAGATGATAGGTTACTGTAATAAAGAGAAAGATCGTATTATTGTTTTTGAACTTATGCCATCACGATCCTTGAATCTTTACTTACATGGTAAGGTTTCTCACCATCTCGTGTATCCTGACATGGTGAACCAATTATAAGAACTAACTTGATCTTCTATGTTGTAGACCTTAAACCCGGCAAAGAGCCTCTAGACTGGAAGACTAGGATGAAGATAGCAGAGGGTGTTGCCAAGGCTCTAGAATATCTGCATGATCAAAACGATCCTCCTGTAATCTACAGTGGCTTGAAAAGCACCAGTATTTTACTTGATGAGAATTATAATCCGAAGCTGTCAGATTTCGGCTGTGCAAGACATGGTCCTGAATGTAGTTATGTGGCGATCCATACAAAATTGGTGCGAGGATACGGTTATATTGGTCCAGAGTATATTAGGACTGGCTTACTCACTTTGGAATCTGATGTCTTTGGTTTTGGTGTTGTTTTGCTTGAGTTGATCTCTGGGGAGAAGGCAGTGAAGGAAAACATACGCAGTTCTGGAAAGCACAATCTTACTTCATGGGTAACCTTTTTTCCTCTTTTGTCCATTTTGTTATTTTTGTTTTTCAATCCGATGAGAGTTAGCAGTTTGTTTTTCTCGTGCATTTCCTTAGCGTATCACCATGTTGACTTTGCAGACACGGCCATTACTTGAAGACAGTAAGAAGTTTCCAGAAATTGCGGACCCACTCATGAAGTATCCATATCGTGAACTTGTTCAAGCTCTCGATCTTGCGAAAATGTGTGTACAACCAGAACCTCACAAAAGACCCCGTATAGCAGAAGTTGTGACTACTCTTTCGAATTTAGGCTCCCAAATTTACGAAGAAGCACAGGGTACGACTGAAGCTGATCCATTTACTCCCTTAACCATGTGGCGCAGTGCAGTAGCAGTTGCATAGTTTGAATCATGGGGTGAGAGGTCTAGTGAAGTTATGGACGATGTAAGACTGTCATGTTGATAATTTAGGCCCTGCCTTGTTGTAATTAAACAACTCCTTTATTAGTCTTGACATTGTAAGCTTGAGTTTGTCAGTAATTCAGTACTTTTTAGTTATTCCACATATTTGCATCAACTGCTCTCTGGCTGGAGGTTTTGCTAGTAATGTGGCCTTTGGTTTTTATAGCTTACTTGAGGAGGAGTTTGCATGATTCTATAATATTGCACTTTTCTTATAGCATAAAAATACTGAGTAGGCAGAGGGCACTTAGCTAACAGGATCATTGCTTATCCTGATACTGCCATAAAGTACTATTATTCGTGCGGGAGTGCTGTTTTAAATTTCTAAGATTTGCCAATTATCAGAGTCTAAAGTTTAAACTAACTGGGGTGTATCCGATTAGGATTTATATGGATATTTAACAATCCTAAAAACTCTTAGGTATGTAAGGAATCATAAAATATCCATGGTATTTAATTAGGATTTATTTAGATTCCACATATTCATTTAAGATTTCCTAGGATAGTTAAGGGCCAAAATATATATAGATTCTTATGGATTTTTATTTTTTTTGAAACAAAAACCAAAAAAATCTTATAAAAAACTAGGCACAATCGTGTTTGATAAGGTTTAACAAGAATGAAGGTAGTTCTCTGAGCTAGGTGCTAGAAAAACCTTCTTTACGGGCATATTTTGCCAATTCATCAGCACACTCATTCGCTAGTCTATTTTTGTGCACACACGACCAACTCTCAAAAGAAACTAAGTAATACGAAATGTCTTCAACAATGCCTCTATTCTCCCAAGGAATTGCCGCCTCTTCTCCCTGGATTGCTTTCACTAGGGGTAGATAGTCTGTCTCAATGTCGATTCTCCGATATTCCATCTGAATGGCCATCTTGATAGCTTCTAAGACTGCTAGGCACTCCAATTGTTCAGATCCAGTCGCTCCATTGACAGTCATACTCCTTGAAGCTAAATGCTCACCTGCAGAATTTCTAAAGATTAGTCCATATCCTCCAGCAAAAGTGATATGGCAGAATGAAGCATCCGTATTTACTTTAACCGTATCTATGTCAGGAGGACTCCATTTATGAATTATAGGTGTCCTAACTGAATTATTCCTAGGTACTGAAGCTAAATGCATGTCTTTGATAAAAATATTTATGCAGTTAAGAGTTTGTTTAGGAGGTTTATAATTGTTGTTGAAAACTGCCGAGCATCTATCCTTCCACAATGCCAACAGATTACTGCCATTCTTGCTACCAGTTTTCTGTCAGGCTGATTAAACCAAGTTGTTATCCATTCTCTAGGGCTGTCCCACGACTGATCAGAGATGAGATAACCTGCACCCAACCAAACTTCCTTTGCATATGGACATTGTTGGAGTATATGCATTGTAGTTTCTTTGATGACTTTACACCTACAACACATAACAGTTTCTTGCATAATTCTTCTGCTCATTCTCTCTTTTGAACAAACAATGTCTTTGGTACACTTCCATACAAAGAGTTTTATCCTTGGAATGACCTCAATATCCCATATTTTCTTCCAAAGATTGTTTCCGGTAGTTGCTGTCTGAGATTCCCCATTATGATACTTTTCATTATAAAGAGTATTGTATGCAGATTTTACTGTGAAGTTACCTCCCTTTGTTTTTGTCCAAATTAGCTTCTCCTCACTGTTTTGCGGCAATCTCATACTTAATATCTTAGCAGCTGTAATCTTATCAAAAAGCTGAGTGATAATATCATTCTTCTGTCTTGGTCAATAAGCTCAGAGACAAATTTATAGTCTCCAAAGTTGTTAGTTGTTGATGATGGAGAAGGAGGTTCATCTGTATTAAGGACCCACTTGTCGTGCCATATTAGGATTTGCTTTCCATTCCCCACAGACCAGAAACTGTATTTGAAGATAAAACCAAAAGAAGAACTAATACTCTTCCAAGACCAAGTTGAGTCTGCCTTTTTAGGGATGTGAAGAGCATTTAGTGTTTTGAAATACTTAGCCTGAAGTGAGTTTCCCCATAAGCTATTTTTTATTGTGCAAAGTCTCCATGCAGACTTTGCTAAGAGATCTTGATTAAAGAGACGAAGATCTCTAAAATTCAAACCTCCATCTGCCATTGTCCGACAGTTTCCTGACCACAAAGTTAAGAACAATCCATTTTTCTCCTTCTTATTCCACCAAAACCGCAACTAAAGGGAGTTTATTTTGTTCACAATATCCTATGGTAGTTTGAAAGAGCTCATTTGATGAACCAGGATGGTGTTAAGCACATTCTTAACCATTACAGATCGACCTGCTTGAGACTCCATCTTCCCTATCCAATTAGTCAATCTCCTTTGCGTGTTGTCCACCAGAAAATCAAAAGAAACTTTCTTCTTCTTCTTGAGAAATAAGGGTATCCCGAGGTATTTTTCATCCTCAGACATTCTTCTAACATTTAGAATTCCAATGATGTCTTGAGCAGCATTTGGTTGAATATTTTTGTTGAGGGAGATGCTCGATTTCTGGTAGTTTAGTAATTTTTCTGAAGAAGAACTGAAGGACTGCAAAATATTTTGAAGGTGCTGGATATCATCCAAGTTAGCTTTCACAAATATTAAAAAATCGTCTGCAAAGAGTAAATGGCTTATTGGGGGAGCTTTTATTGCTATTTTTATACCTCTTAACTTCTTAGAGTATTCAGCTGCCACCATAGCTCTCGATAGTGCTTCCATGGCTATAATGAATAAGTAGGGAGATATTGGATCTCCTTGTCTTATTCCTCTCGAGGGGTGGAAAGGAGCACAAGGAGATCCATTGATAAGGACTGATATCTCAGTAGTAGAGATGCACTGAAGAATAAGACCGCAGAACTGCTCATTAAAACCCATTATTCTCATCACATGAAGAATGAAACCCCATTCTAGCCTATCAAAGGCTTTTGACATGTCCATTTTCAAAGCTAAGAAACCTTCTCCACCCTTCTTCCTCTTTAGAGTGTGAATAATCTCGTGTGCAAGAGAGATGTTCTCTGATATTAGTCTACCCAGCACATAAGCAGACTGAAGGGGTGAGATAACTTTATGAAGCAAACTTTTCATTCTTCTAGCAATGAGTTTAGAGATAAGCTTATAAGTAGTATTACATAAAGCTATTGGCCTGTAATCAGATGGATTGCTCGGAGTTTTTACTTTAGGGACTAGCATAAGCCTTGTTTGATTGATTTTTTTACTAAGAAAACCATGTTTGAAGAAATCTTGAATCATACCAACAATGCCGTCTTTTACCACATCCCATTGAGTTAGATAGAATCCTGGAGGAAATCCATCAGGTCCGGGGGCCTTCCATGGATCCATGCTTTTGAGTGTAGCAAGAATTTCATCCTCAAAAGGAATTGATGTTAATCTGTCATTTTCTTGAGGGTTTATAACCATCTTGACATGTTGAAGGAACTGGTCATCCAATTCTGGATTTGAAGTAGTGCTGATTTCTTTGAAGTGTTCACTAAGTAGAATTGATAAAGAATCTCTATCCGTGCACCACTCCCCCTTTTTGTCTTGCAAGGCATCTATCCTGTTTCTTGACCTTCTCTTGTTTGCATTTGCATGATGCAACTTTGTATTGGTATCAACTTCCTTGAAGAAAATATCTTTATTCTTTTGTTGCCAGAACTCTCTTTTAATATCATCCCATTTATGAATTTCAGCTTCCACTTCAAGAATAACACCCGTATTGTCTTGAATAGTAGCTGATTGGTGAAGTTTATCAAGCTTTGTGTGTAGCATCTAGATATTGGTGTCTATATTTCGAAAATATTCTTTGTTCCAGGTACTGAGAGTCTTTCTTGTTATCTGCACTTTGTGGTTAACATTGTGAGCTGAGCTGCCTCTTATGTTATTTTTCCACGCTTTGATAATTTGTTCTTTGCAAGAAGAATCTTGAAGCCAGCAGGAGTAAAATTTTAAGTTCATGTTAGTTTCAGAAGAATACAGATTCAAGAGAATAGGTGTATGATCAGATTCCAGTTGGGTGAGATGACATAGGTTAGAGTCAGGGAAGCTAATAAGCCAGTCATCATTGACCATAGCTCTATCTAGCCTTGATTTAATCCTACCCGTTCCATGTTTATTGCTAGTCCAAGTGTAAGGCTTACCATTATAGGTAAGATCTACTAGACCTGCATCATTTATACACTGTATGATAGAAATAGTAGTTGAGCATGAGGCACCATAACTTCCTATTCTTTCCGAAGGGTCCAGGGTAACATTTAGTTCTCCTACCAACACCCACGGCTGGTTAATTTCCATACCAAGGTCTCTAATAAAACTCCATTGAGTTTTCTTTTCTTGAGGATTGCAGGAGGGTCATTCCTAACTAAACAATGAATCATATTTTTAGAGGAAAGGACAATTTCAAAGTTAAATCCATCCTTCCATAAGAGAAGGAGACCACCAGATAACCCTATAGACGGTTCATAAGCTGAGTTTAGGAATTTCAACTTTTTAGAGAGCCTAAGCACCTTATATGTTTTGACTTTAGTTTCTTAAATAAAAATAATGTCAGGGTTGTGCAGTCTAGACATATTGTGGATATTCTCTCTAGTTTTAGAGTCATTGAAACCTTGACAATTCCGCGCAATAATTTTCATGGTGACTATTTTAAAAAGATAAGAGACAGAATTAAATTTCAATTCGCAAAAGTAATTTTGAACCCAAAGGATTTTGTGAATGAGTGTGGTATATACCTGGGAATAATCTCTGATACAATCAGTCATGGGTGCAGAAGGATTTGCAGCTGAATTCTCCATCACCATCATCGAAGAAATGTTTTGGACCATATTAGTAGAATCATTATTCCTCAGGGTATTGGTGGGATGGATATGGATGTTATTTGGGTTCATTGAAGGATCTTGATTGTTAGTGGAGTTTCTCGACCTCTTAACATTCCTTTGATCATCTTCATTAGCTTCTTCCATTTTTTCCTCTTCCATTGCAGAGTTTGGAATCTCATCAGCAATTTCCTTATGAGATTCATTTTCTTCTTCAGGGTTCTGTTGGAGCCAAGATTCATAATCGGCAGTGGATAAACTGTCAAGATAGAGGAGACCAGTAGTATGATCACATCTATTATCAATGTGGTCAATCACAAAGCACTTAGGACAAACATTCTTTGGCTGCATTTCCCAGTGGTATCGAATCCAGACATCTTCATCAGAGATAGTCTTCCACCAGCCTCCTCTGTGTAGAGACTTCTGAAGGTCAATTTCAATTTTTTGCTTTCACCGTGTTACCTGCACGTGGTCTGCAGTTTCTTGGGTGTGTGGAGATTTTCCTGCCTATAAAGTTTGTTACCTGCACGTGGTCTGCAGGTAACTGCCATTTTCATGTGCTCCAGCTTAAGTTACTTGAAATGAAGGCTGAGAATTTGGTGCTGAAAGGTATAATATTGAACCGGGATATCTGAGTAATATTTCTGGACATGAAGGAGAACTCCATCTACAAGCAACAGACCATAAACAATCACCTCATCACGTTCATCTTCACTGTTAAGTTTGACAAGAATAAGATTATGACCCATAATTCTTAACTCTTTGTTACGGTATCTCCCCCATAAGGAATTAGTCTCAGAGTTAATAACTCTCATCTTCATTTTAGATTTTTCCATAAGCTTCCCAAGAATTCCAAAATTCCATTGTCCAACTGCATGGTTGATAGTTTGAGAGGATCCCACCGTTCTTCTTTGGTTTTCTTCTGAGGCAACTAAGTTTGCTTGTCTCAGACGTTGAGAAATTTGGTTGATACGATCATTTTGAGGTGCAGACATTTTTGACTTGAGAAGAAAATTATCGACGGTATGTGTAGAATGCACATAACTTTGGATGATATATCTACCTCAACCACACTCGGTTTTTATACTCCTCGGTTTCTCAAGATTCTCAATCTTTAACTTTAAGACAATATTTTTTTTTGCCTTCTTTAAAAAGATGTCGCCATAAAACATGCACAAATCACTTTCCTTAATTGACTGCCTTAGTAAAAAGTTGTCCCCATAGAGCATGCACAAAACACTTTCCTTAATTGACTGCCGGTTTAGAGCCAAGATTTTTTGAAAATTTGAAAATTCATGTAATAGTTTACGTAGTTGAGAATTTGAACTTGGATGAATCTTATGGTTAAGGTTAATGGTTTTGGAATTGTAAATGATAATGAAAGCATCATTGTAGGTTTTTGTAGGTGATGTGTTTTTGTGTGAATGAAGAAATTCTTCTGAACTACTAATATGGACCATCAACAAAGTGAAGATGGTTAGCACCACTGCTGGCCGCACCACTGTTGTTTTTTCAGCTGTAAAGTTCATGCTGACTACCACCACTGGATACCCACAATCGATTGATCAGAGACCTGCGAAAATTTACAAACTCATGTGAGTAAAATAAGAAAGAATCTAGGAATTCTACTAGTAAGAATGAGGTTTATTTTGAGAAAGAAAGCAAGAAATTCCAAATCCTTTATGTTTGCATAAGTCGTTGCGGGTTGAAAAGTGAACTAATAATGGAAGTGGATGTTTATCTCAGCGTCAGTGAATGTATTTCTATCATCATCACAATTCCATGCTTCAACTTCGTCGAAATTATTTATCCGAACAAACTGGGGATGCTATGTCAAGATAAAGAAGCTACGCATACTTTCATCGATTTTATTGAAGTTTATTTTTTATTTTTTTTTAAACGTGGGTTTTTCCAAAGGTTTGATTTAGAAGCTACTTATCCATGGCGGATGGAATTTTTTTTGAGAAAATTGGAAAAATTACCGTTTCAGAGAAGAGAGAGTTTTTCTGTTTCTTATGGATATTTATATGCAAAATATGTATTTTATTATCTCATATCAATCTCAACCCAAATCACATGAGTTTCATGGATTCTTATGGACAATTTTTTTTCACAACATGTTATGTTTTTCCACCACCGCCACCCACCACCACTACTACCGACCACCATCACCACCACAAACCGCCAACCATCACCACCACCAACAACAACCACCATTGACCACCATCACCAACCACCAACCACCAACAGCCACCACCACCCCCAACAAAAACTGTTGACTGCGAGCACCCACCACAACACAACCACCACCGCCGCCAACAACCAGCACTACCTCCAACAATAACCCACCAACAATCACCACCTCCACCACCAACACTTATTGATGGTTTTTTTTTTGCAAAGAAAGCATGATAATCTTTGTTTTTTCAATTATATTACGATTTGGTAGTCCACTTCAATTTTTATTAATCTGAAATAATCATAATTCAATCCATTGTAATCTAAATTATATATCTTTAAGAAACGTTATAAATCCACCAGATTCAGGTAAACTAGTATCTACTTTTATCCATACTAGTAAGACCACATGTGCGATGCACATGCTTAATTTTGATTGATTTAACAACACCAAATTTGATGGTAATGAAAAAAAAATCTTAATAATTTTTTTTTTAATATTCTTATTTGAACATATTACATCGATAATTCAAAGAGCTTTCCGAATATACTAATTTTACAAAAATCCGGTATGTATTTTGAAAAATATCAAGTTTTAAAATTTTTAGATCTAATTTTAAAACAATGACATTCATGTAAATATATAATCATTGGTTTAATATACAATTTTACCCTTAAATATATATGCATAGTAATGATTGATATTTAAGGTCATATTAGTAATATCAAGGTGACACCAAACTATTTTGTTTTTTATGACCAACCAAAAAAAGCTTCACCAAAAGGGGGTCTTTTCTTTATTATAATATAAGATAAATCTTGATCCTATACACTCCTGTAAACAAGAAACACGAAAGTGTCCTGATTGGAAGGGCTCTCTCCGAGTTTGCTTCAAAAGTTCTACATGGGTTGGACAGAGGAAAGTCTTCTAGTATGTTCTTGTTCTCCATCAAACAAAATGAGAGAGCATTTACACATCGGTGAACACTAGCCCCTCTTTTACCCAATTTGCTATAGTTCATGGTGCTCCTCGATTATTGGTACTGATAACTATCCCATAAACTTGAGAATCTTGTAAAAGCTAGCCCTCTATTTTGCATTCACAATTGCCTCATTGTCCGTCTGAGTTGCCCACTATTACGGAGTCCACTTGCATATATATATTGTAAGAGCGTCTGCAGCGGTACGACCAAAACCAAAGACCAAAGACTAAAAAAAAAAGACCATATATGGGTTTAGTACCTTGAGTGACGCAGTGGTGGGCGAGTAAATTTGGTCGAGCGTTGGTAAAGATTACGCTCGGTGTGGGGCGTTGGTAAAGCTTACGCTCGGTGTGGGGCGCTGATATAGTTTACGCCGGTGGGGCGTTGGTAAAGATTACGCCTGGAGAAGGGGCGTTTGTATAGTTAACGCCTGATGATTTTTTTCCACTATTCACGAAATTAAAAAAAAAAAAAACAAAAAACTATATGGGGCGGGGGTATAGTTCCCGCCCCAAACATATCAAAATAATAAAAATAAAAAAAAAGTATGGGGCGTTTGTATAGTTAACGCCCCATCCTAAACAGTTTAATAAAAAAAAAATATGGGGCGGGGACTTTATAAACGCTCGGTGTGGGCGTGAACTTCACCAAGCGCTCGGTGTGGGCGTTAACTTCACCAGCGCGCTCGGTGTGGGGCGTTAACTTCAAAAAGCTTGGTGTGGGCGTAAAGTTTATCAACGCCCGACTATATTTGGGTTTGGTCTTGGTCGCAGACCAAATTTGGTCTGGAAATTTGGTATGGTCTTCGATTTAGTCTTTACTCCGTCCCACTACGTCTCTGCTGCAGACCAAATTTTTACTCTTGGTCGTCCACTGCAGACGCTCTAAGTGGCCGTATGGGCGAGCAAAACATCCAAATCGGCAAATTTTATCCGTACAAATCTGTATTTTGGTGGATGGACATCTAATGCGTCTCTCAGCGGATTGTCCAATAAACATCCAATGTTAGAAGGGACGGGCAATACCACTCGATCTCTGTTCGGGATTTTTCACGGTATCTATCTTTGTCGTAGAATTATTCAATTCTGACTGCAAAAAAAATTCCTTCCGGGAAATGATACAACATGAAAACTGGGTACACGAATACCACACAGGCTTGGGTGACTATTTGGGCCCTCAAATTGGGCCATAAATAGTATTTCAGTTGTATGTGGAAATTGAATCATCCTCATCTCTCTCAAGTCTCATCTGTGCGCGCCGGTGTTGTGTTTTCATTGAGAGTCGGCAGAGCGACTTTGGTCTCTCTTTCTTACAAAAGTAACAAAACCAAGTTCTCATATGATCATCTGAGGCTCCAACATCGCTATGATTACTCTACTGACAACATAGAAGACGCCAATCTCTAGGATCTCTCTGCTTGTAGGAGATTGATCGGACAAAATATGTTAGGTCAGTTATTTCCCCCATTTTTCTTTCTTTATGAATTTTTGCAAGTAAAACATAATTCTTAGAACTATTCACAGACTGCATTGATTTTTCTCATCATTATCCACCTATTTTGTTCGCAGGCTGTGTCCAACACTCGTATCTTTGCTGCGGAGATCCTATTCGATACAGTGGGAAACAATTGCATTCAAATGAATACTCGGGTCTGCTTGGAATGCGACCACTACAGAATTCAGGTACTAAAATTTTCCTATTCTAAGCGGAATCGACGTTAAAATGGAGTTCTTAAACTGAATATACTTTTAACTAGAGAAGTATGTGGATGTCATCATGAGTGGTGAACTTACAATTAGCGAATAGAGGTTAAGGTGTATGCTGGCCGGGAGCACAATTGAGGGTCAGTGGGTATATAAGTCGTCGACTTACATGGGATATGTATGTATGTGATGTTTTTGCAAGAACATTCTGATTCATTTATGCACATCTCGAAATTGGCCTACTAAACATGCTAGCAAAGACATAATGTAGCTGGTGCAACATGAACAACTTGATTTTCCTTTGTACATTTGAGGATGTAATTCGGATTGCTTTTCCAAATATCCTTGTTCAGTAATTTGTAATTTTAACAGGGATGTGTCACCCGTTGCTTAAACATGGAAATCATTACAGGCGTGGTGTCGAGAAAAACATATTCAAACGAGAGAAAACTTTATTCTCTGGATATTCCTTTTCCTGTTTAAGTGGTGTGAAAAATGATTCAGGGATGCCGCAACAATCTGCTGCGCGTGTCATTGATTTTGTATCACCAGAAGTGGGTAATAGTCAGGTTTGTACAAATCAAGTTGTACTCTCTTTTCCTGTTTAATTGTATGGTGTTTAAATGTTTGTACGATTCAATTATTCCTTTTGTTTCCCAAATGGTTGTTACTTGGTTATGGGTGAGGTGGGTTGCTATGGTACCAAAACGAATCAGTTTTAGTTGATCCCAACTGTGATTTACTAATTAGCTTTATCAGCATCTGTGATTTTGCCTTCGCCAGTTTTGGAGAGTGAATTCCAGTTCCATTTTAAAATCTGCGTTTTTGTATTAACTAGAATTCAGTTCAATTCCCAAGTTTCGTTGATCCCATCTTTGTCTAGTTGGACCCAACTGGGTCATTGACCTGGACTACAGGATTCATGGTTGCTATTTCCTAGTGTGTACTATTTACACAAGTAAATATGAGGTCTGAAGCTTATAGTAATTTGTATCATCTAGGGGGGGGGAGGATTGTTGCCTCACCCAGTTCTATCCTCAGTCTTGCATTTGTTCAGATGCTTATTTTTCTTTCACATCATTGAGCACTTGTATCACATTTTAAATGAAGGGTTAGGTTCGTTATGCTGTTTTAAATTACAACTGGTTTCATGTATTGCATCTGTTGTGAGCATTTGAATTCATAAGAGGTCAGGTATTGTTTGGTGTAGACTTGCAGCATAAGGCTTGATCAGAGTGAACCTTTGAAGAAGAAAATCTGGCTGGATACGGGTGACTCTTAACAAAGCCTACGTAATTCATGTGTATTGTGACATCTGCCTGCAGGGACATATGTATTTCTAAATGATAGCTAACAGTACCATTTGAATGTCAAAGCCACCCTTTTTAGGATTTTGATTAGGTCAATCCTCAACATTTTTCTGTGGTGTAAGAAACAGACATGCTTTACAATAAGGTTCATTGCAAATTTGGAACATTGATCACGTCTTAGTTGTTATGTCTAACAGGAGGCACATCCAGAATCTAACTTTAGCGTTCCAGCAATCACAAGCGCTCTCGAAATTATGGATCTCACTTCCAAGGTATGAAAGCCACTTGCAGATCTATATTGAAAATGTAAATTCAGAGTGAACTATTTAATACTAAAACTATTTTTATGTTTATCTTTGATCAGCACCGTGATCCATACATCATTGAACTTCAATATTGTATTCTGGCTGTTCATTCAAAATCATGTGTTTCTGCACTTCAGAAGTTATATCATTCTTTGCTACTTTCCAATATTTTAGTTTTAACTTGTGCTTGGTGTCATAGGGGAAGAAGAATGTGAGTTTGTTTATAACCAAGTAGATATGTGCACAATGAGATTATCATAACATTAGGTTGACAGATTGACTTATAGCAGCCTTTTGAATACTTGATGCATGGTTCATTTGATATATTTTGTAGCACTTACGGTTCGGCTATTTAAAATTAGTTGAATACCTTTAGAAGGGTCGATTTGTTTATTGGCTTTATGATTTGTTATCTTTTATAGGCTATGATGGATTTGACTTCTCGGGATGGTCTGCTATACGTCTCTGGGCCAACTTATGCTAGTTCAACAGTAAGATCATTAGTTACACTCCTTTCTTTTTCTTTTATTTTGTAAACCATATATAAAATTATCTAAATTACGATCAATTTTGGATTTCTATTTTTGAACTTCTTTACAAACATGGTAAAGGTTATCAAAATGATTTCATTGAACAATTCTTCAACCATAGGGTGGTGCAGTATACATTAAGGCAGTGCCATAGACGTCTTGCAACTATTCTAGCTAGCTAAATGATGCAGGTTGTGAGAATAAAAGTACGCCGCGTTGGCATTATTAGAGATCACAAGTCAAAACACAAATCGGTTACAATAATATATATTCGTGTTACAATTTCGAAAAAATTTAAAAATTTAGTATGAAAGTTCCCAGATAAATTTTTCTCCCTCATTTCTGTAGTAGATTCAGTGGTGATTCTTCTGTCTATCTTGTATGTGTCAAACTTAAGCTATTTCAGTTTTTGTTAGTAACATTGTCCTAGGATGAGGCAGATGCCTCTCTGGTAGGTCGATAAAGTCATTTTATGTGGTACCAGTGACTTGAATTTCGAACTGCTAATCAGCATCGTGACTCTGATTTTAATTTTGAATTGAAACTTCCAGGTATCATCATCAAGCATCAGTTGTAACCTACCACCTACAGGATTTGGTCATTACCCTATTCCAAAAAGGCGTATGGGTGTTTCTGCATTTGGAAACGTGCCAGCTCGCCATATCCAGCGTCATGTCTGCTTTGCTACAGTAAGTCAATTGATTCGTCATGGGAGAGCAAAGAAACAGCACAAAGCACAAGGTCGAAGATTGAGTAATTGTCCCCAGAAGCAAGGAGTATGCCTTAAAGTTCAAGTGACAATGCCAAAAAAACCAAATTCAGGCAAACGTAAGACAGCCAGAGTACGGTTGAGTAATGGCAAAGACTTAACTTGTCTCATCCCTGGCGAGGGGCATAATTTACAGGAACATAGCATTGTCTTGGTTGGAGGAGGTGGAGTCAAAGATTTGCCAGGTGTGAATTACCACTGCATTCGAGGTACCAGGGACTTGCAGGGCATTTCAGAGCGTAAAAGAGGTAGATCCCAGTACGGCACCAAGAAGCCACGAAAAAAACCCGAAAAACATAATGCAAATTGAGTGATTTTAGCATAATCTGGAAGGTTTAAGTTTGGCTTCTAGGTTTAGCAATTTTTTGTAGTGTGTAATTTTTCACTCCCATTTTTCTTTTTTTTTTAAAGGTTCAAAGTTCAAACCCATTAATAGGTTTAAACTCATAGTCTTTTGCACTAATCTGGCACACAATGAGAGGCAGTGATGCAAATATTTTCAGAGCCGAACCGATTATCGAACGGTCGGTAACAGTTCTTAGATTCACAACCGTAGGATTGTAGGTTCAGTCTTGAATCTCTAAACCCACCAAACCGACCGTTGAGAACCGAGATGATAATAATAAATTAATAATCTAAATATCCTAAAAAATAAACCCTAAACTCATCACTCGTCTCTCTTTTTCTTCTTCTTTTCTGTCGCAGAGACCACACCACCATCACGGGCTAACCACTGTAAGCACCACCACCAGCACTACCGTAAGCACCACCACCACCAGCACCTTTCGGTTGGGGAAAATCAATATTAGAGTTTTAGTAAATCTTACTTTATTTGATGAATTCCGTGTTAGAATTTCTTAGGTTTGTTTAATTACTGATTTCTTTACTTCAACTTTAATCTACTTCTGTTCAATTTTCTTTCAATTTTAAAACGAAACCCTAGGTTTTACAATTTGGGTTTTTTGAAATGGGTGTTTTAGTCAATATATGATTTTTGTTCTCAACAACAGCAGCAGGTAATGATTTGGGGAAAGAAGGAGGAGTTGTATGGTATAATTGATTGATTATCACTCACCACAGGTTTATAATTGAAACTATTCTTTCTTTGTTTCAGGGTTATTTCAATATCTTCTCAGTTGATTCTCCATTAATGTCTGATCTATACGTCTTAATTGTTCGTAATATGGACCGTCCAACACCAGAAGATATCAAGAGTTTGTTCCCTGATCATCATAGTTATTACATTCCTCCCGATGATCCTTGCCATAATTTTGTTCATGTTAATTTCGAAACCAGGGAACAGGCTGATAATGCTATAGCAACCAATAATGGTCAGTGGGTTTGTAATTTAGAGAAAAACTTCAGTTCAACTTTTTTACAAGCTATAATGGTTTCTAAAATAAAGTTTTTTAACTTTCATGTAACTTTGTTTTTCTGAAATTTGTAGGTCAAATATTTTGCGGGTCAGAACTGGATATTGAATTATCAAGATTTAGTCATGGCGGTAGATGGATGCTGTAAGAAACTCTTAAAGAACCGTCTCCAATTTTTTTTTTTTTTTTTGTATAAATTTATTGTAAAATTGGATTTTGTGACTTTGTTTTCACAGAGGTCCTATTATTATCCCAAAGGCTAAGCGAGATGAGGACACTTAAAGTATGATGAAGGCACCAGCACATGCAAAGGCACATCCAGTACTAAAGCTAAAGGCAATGGTATTCTTAAAATCTGAATAGCGTTCTTGGTTTATCAATTTTCTTCTTTAGTGCAAGTTAATGATTGAAGGCTGCAAAGAAAATGTATGGACTCGTTGTTTAGAACGCTTGAATCGATAATGTAAGCATAGAATATACAAATTTCTAACATTTTATTACATTATTCTCCTTCTGTGCGTTCTTTTAACATCACCTCCATGTCTGCTTGCTTACTTAACCTGTGTGTCTTCGATATATTCCATATATCGACTGGTCCTGGTCATTGCATAGCTCTTGGTTTCTTGGAGTAGAGAGGTAGTGTAGATCAAGATATATTTTGTGTAAGGATCATAAGTTTAGTGCTTTATTTAAGAGTTTAGGTCGTGGGACATACATTGCATTAGGATTGTAGATTGACTGAAGATTAGTTTGACAGTGAAATTTTTACTAAAACACACTTGTGAAATAATTTGTTGACATTATATCTTATGGTTTCTTGAATTATGATTTGTTTTTACCATTGTTTGAGTTTTTTCTTGAGCATTCTGTTTATAATTGAGTTCTTGTCATCCGAGCAATATAAGCAACGAGACATTTTTTTTGGGGGTGTTGTTTTCAGCTTGTGAAATTAGTTTTGCAATTTTAGGATTTTACAAAATAGAGAAGAAGTTACAGATTTCAAGAATTTGTTTTCCGTTCGTCGAGCCATATATATACATCAATTTCTTTCAGAGTGTGATTAACACAACAATCACAAGTTTTTGTAAGTATCTACTTTTTAGGTTTACAACATCAATTAGAGACGAGAAAATCCCAATGATTTTGCAACCATAATCTCAATTAGAGACGTCCTCTTTCTTAATTTTACTTTTTTATATCCTTTTTTTTTCTTCTTCTTTCGTATCATGTTTCTATAATTTCCTCTACGGTTTAACTTAACCTGCAGCATCATTGGAAAATAAATTTTCACCTACCAATAAAAATAGGGGTAGTTCAACGGGTTAATATTCAGTAGGACGATCTTCACCATAATAATCATGAGTACCACCATAAGCAACAACTGATTTTGGATCTGGCAAAAAAAAAACTCAACAGATCTGCAATCTAAATTCATAAATAGAAGAAGCAAATTACTTCATACAGTCAATAACTAGATGACCGCTGCCACGGTGGGACGGCCGACCGAAAAATTTGATGCAAAAAAACTAAATTTTGTACTCACAATTTATTTCCAGCATAATGACGCAGAGTCGGAGTATTTGTAAATTCGGCCGACCAAAAAATTTGACGCAAAAAAACTTAATTTTGTACTCAAAATTTATTTCCAGCATAATGACACAAAGTCGGAGTACTTGTAAATTTTTAAAGCGAAATTGTAAAGAAAAAAAATGTAAGTTTAGTTTCAGAAAAAAGAAACACTTTCACAGTTTTATTTTTATCTAAAGTAGGCAAAATTGAAAAGGTGAAAATATCAAGTTTGCTTGCTGAGATGGGGTGAAAGTATCACTTTTCCGGATACAGAGTGAAAGTATCATTTTTCCTGACACGGAACAAAAATATCATTTTACCTGACACGACGTGAAAGTGTCATATTTCCTAACACAGAGTGAAAGTATCATTTTTCCTAACACGATGCAAAAATATCATTTTTCCTGACACGACGCCAAAATATCATTTTTCATGATACGGCGCCAAAATATCATTTTTCATGACACGGCGTGAAAGTATATCATTTTTCCTCACACAGAGCAAAAGTATCATTTTTCCTGACACGGCGCGAAAATATCATTTTTCCTGAAACGGGGTGAAAGCATCACTTTTCCTGAAAGGGGTGAAAGTATCATTTTTCATGACACATAACGAAAGTATCATTTTTCCTGACACGACGCGAAAGTGTCATTTTTCATGATACAGCACGAAAATATCATTTTTCCTGACACATACTGAAAGTATCATTTTTGTTTGTGGTGGTTGCATAATGGCTATACATTCAATTTTGGAAAATTATGCCTAAAGTGAAAGTATCAATTTTCCTGAAACGGATGGAGTACATTGTTTTATTGATTGTAACGGAAAATTAGTTGATGCCTAAACCAAAATATGGATGCATAATTGTTATGCATCATTTGTGATCGTTTGCATAATGTCTATGCATACAATTTTCAAAAATTATGCCTAAAAGGATAAATATCTCCAAAATATTTCGTAAAAACTCTAAATTTGATATTGTTGTTTGTACTCGCTGCGTAGATTTTTTTTTAAAAGCTTTCCAACGAGATAAAATTTGTAAAATTCCAAGGCACGGATTTCTAGATATGTTATATTTTAGTTTGTTTTCCAATTATACCCCTGAAAAAATAAGATACATAAGGAGTTATAGTAATTAGACTAAATTATATGGACAACTAAGTAAATTCCATATGTCCGGACCAAGGACACCAAATCCAATCTTTTTGTGTCAAATTGGAAAAAAAAATCATGTCCCATTTGACACAAAGTCACCATATATAGAGTCCTCCCTCGCTTCGCTCGGTCGGCCTAATCATATAAGAAGTCATTTTTTCTTGAAAAATACATCTAAATTCGATATTGTTTCCTTCCGCTTAAACTAAAATGCACCACATCCTTAATGTTTTGCACTATTATGGAATATTCTGCTCGTGATATGGCAAGTCATTTTTTATGGTGATCAATGCTTGAAATGCCTCTTTTGATGACACATTTAGCGTGGCACTACGTACTATTGACTCGATAATTTTTCTATTTGTAGGCTATTCCGAAATTGCAAAAATATTCTTATTAGGATAGTGCAAAAAATGTTCAGCCCCTTAAATTCCTATAGGATAAGTTTGATATGACATCAGTCAATTATTGATTAACCAATTTTTGGTTCGGAACATCAAAATATTAAATGTAAAAGCTAAAATTACTCTCTAAATAAATAGGGTTAATTAGTATTTGGGTCGTAAGTTTTGGTATGTCTTTGAGTTTGGGTCGTAAGTTTGTCCGTTTTTGAGTTTGGGTCGTTGACCCCGTTAATCAACTAAGTCAACCGGTCAAACTGTTAGTGTAAGTCAACTTCAGTTAGTAACGTATTTACGCATTTTGTCGAGGCTCTAGAGACTTCGTTAGAAGTCGGAATTAAGAGTTTGACCCCATATTAGAAAGAAGAAATAACCACCTTCCAAACACACTTTAAAAATCCAGATTAAGAGTTCAAATTGTCAATAAAAAGTATGCGCAAATAAGGTCACAAAACTGCGTAGCTACAGATTTCAGCTCAGGCGAGCTACTTTCCGGGGAACATATCTCCTAAACGATAAATCCGAGTGATATGAAATTTTAACTCATTAAAGACAAGACATAGAGGAACGGTTTTCGTTAAGAAAGTGTCGCCTAATTCCCTAACTATTGGTACCAGTTTCGCAGACAACTAGGGGAAGAAAACTATGTCAGAAATACGGTTTTTCAACTTTCATATCACAATCTGGTTGTCTGCGAAAGTTGAAACACCGGCACCATTAGGTAGGGAACTAGGCGACACCTTCTTAACGAAAAACGTTCCTCTATGTCTTTTCTTTAATTAGTTAAAAGGGATTAGCAATCGGATTTTTCGTTTAGGATATATGTTCCCCGGAAAATAGCTGTCCTGAGCTGAAATCTGTAGCTACGCAGTTTTGTGACCTTGTTTGCGCATACTTTTGATTGACCATTTGAACTCGGAATCTGGATTTTTTAAGTTAGTTTGGAAGGTGGTTATTTCTTATTTCTAATATGGGGTCAAACACTTAATTCCGACTTCTAACTAAGTCTCTAGAGCCTCGACAAAATGCGTAAATACGTTACTAACTGAAGTTGACTTACACTAACAGTTTGACCGGTTGACTTAGTTGACTAACGGGGTCAACGACCCAAACTCAAAAACGGACAAACTTACGACCCAAACTCAAAGACATACCAAAACTTACGACCCAAATACTAATTAACCCAAATAAATATATATCGGTCCTTTATTGATAAAAATAACCTTCCTGAACGAATATTTATTTCCGGTCCCAAGTATATTCATTTGTTGAGGTTAGTCTGTACAACCCCAATTGTTTTCTCTGTCCACTCTTGGATTTGGATTATTGTATGTGATTAAGAAACGTTTCTTCTTGAATGGGAGAAGCTAGTAATACCAGTTCATAATCTGTTAACAAATTAATTCGTAGATTTAATAAACAACTCAAAAAGATTCAGTGGAAAATCCAAACTTAAATTTCAGATTCAAACATCAAGAAAGATGCTTTGCTTTGTTTCCTGTTAACACCACGAAGTTAACAACTCGATTCATGGAAACTCATTTTTCCTGATGTTGCTAATGGAATTATGGACAATTGACAATTAGTTAGGCTTATGTTGCATTCAAGATTTAATAATGATACTGAAAAAGCGGGGTCTAATAACCTCACCCAATATTTCGATTAGCAATCTGTATGGACAACTCTGAGTTGTTTTTCTAGAGAATCAACTAGACTCAATCAATAGAAAATACTCAAGGAGTCAATCTCTCAATTTGATTTACTCAAGCAAATGTGATTCCCGAGTCTAATCAAAGAGAGATAACTTGGATGGTACCAAAGACCAATATCCAAGTGTCAATCAATTTAAATCAACAACCAATAAGGTCGGATATTCTAATTGATTGAACAACGCACAACCTGTATTATTTCAATTATATAACAAAATATAATGCGAAAAGAAATAACACAGACACCAGAATTTTGTTAACGAGGAAACCGCAAATGCAGAAAAACCCCGGGACCTAGTCCAGATTAAACATACACTGTATTCAGCCGCTACAGACACTAGCCTACTCCAAATTAACTTCGGCCTGGGATGTAGTTGAACCCCAATCAATCTCACACTGATCCAAGGTACAGTTATGCTCCTATGCCTATGATCCCAGCATGATACTGCGCACTTGATTCCCTTAGCTGATCTCACTCACAACCAAGAGTTTCTACGACCCAAAGTCGAAGACTTTAGCAAACAAATATGTCTCACACAGAAAAGTCTACAAGATAGATAAATCCGTCTCCATGAATAAACCTATGAGTTTTGTTCCGTCTTTTGATAAAATCAAGGTGAACAGGAACCAATCAATAAAACCAGACTTATATTCCTGAAGAATAGCTCAGTTTTATCAATCACCTCACAATAGTCTTAATCGACGCAGCGAAAAAAAATATTGTGGAATCACAAACGATGAGACGAAGATGTTTGTGATTACTTTTATATCTTGCCTATCGGATATGGAAATCTCAAGCCAATTATTACAATTGTACTCGTACGATAGAAATAGCAAGATCATATCACACAACTACAAGAAAAGTAGTATCGGTCTGGCTTCACAATCCCAATGAAGTCTTTAAGTCGTTAACCTGGTTTTAGAAGAAGAAAACCAAAGGTTAAAGGAGAATCGACTCTATCTTAGCAAACTAGTATCACACAGAATGTGTGGGGATTAGGTTTCCCAGTTGTTATAGTTCTCCCTTATATAGTCTTTCAAATCAGGGTTTGCAATCAATGTTAGCTTAGTAACAAAGCATTCAATATTCACCGTTAGATGAAAACCTGATTAGATACAAGCTAATATCTTTCAACCGTTAGATCGAAAACTTAGCTTGCCATACACACATGTACTTGACGATTTTGGGTTTGTGTAACCGTACCCAAACGTGTACAATAGTTGGTTCAATATTAGTCAACCAAATGGTTAACCAAATGATAACTTTCATATCAACCATATTCTTCTTCACCATAACTAGTACAAATGACTCAAATGAACTAGTTAGAGAGTTGTTCAATTTCTATGAGATATTATGTACTACATAAGACACAATTGAAGCAAAAACGATGTGATTCAATCGAATCAATTCATGAACTATAAATCCACGGTTTGCAATAGCATTCCTTAGATAATTTAGATGTTTTTTGACATAACCACTCAAGTTCGCGGACTGTGTTCGCGGACTCAAGTTAACCGGTTGGAGTTCACAAACTCCAGCAGAAATTCTCGGGTTTGAGAACGACGCACGTTCGCGGACTGGGTTGACTGCTCAAGTTTCGATTTTCACTTGATCAACAAAGTTCGCAAACTTCGGTTCAAGTGCTAAGGACTTATACATATATGTGTTATCACAACAATGTTTATATCCCCCATTGGTTATATTGTATAAACTCTCATTTCAACCATTGAAACATTCTCAGAGGACGTCATATAGTTTTTATTCACAAACTAGTTTTCGTCAGAGAAATTTCCAAAGTGATTGAAACATAACATGACTTTCGTCACTTGGCAAAGATGAACTTGGCTAAAGAGAAAGCTTTACCAACACATATTTCGATAAATAGATAAGCGAGATATACTCATCTCTAAATGTCACATGTGTATATTCTTAGTCTATATAGTAATACGACTTTTGTCTCAAGATAAGAGATAGAGTAGATAAACTTTTGAGTGATAGATAAGTTCAAGTCTCCACATACCTTTTAGTCGATGAAGATCCACCAGTTCCTTGAGTAGTCCTTTGTCTTGTATGATGATTGCCATGGAGTTCTTGAGCTCAACTACACTTTCTATCCTAGTCCGATACCTTATATATAGTAGACTAGAAATCAAGACTTTATAGTTTTGATCACTAACATTGACAAACATGCTTGAGATAGCAACGCATGCGAGTTTGACCGAGTAATGCTCTAACAATCTCCCCCTTTGTCAATTTTATTGGCAAAACTATTAATACATATGGAATACAAAAAATATATAAATAAACTTTGTAGCTCCTATTCCACATGTCTAATCATCAACAATACTCGAAATCTTCGTCACTTCCAAGCAGACCAATGATCCCAAAGTTTGTAAGTTTAGCATCATTGTTGTTGAAAATGCGTAGCTATAACAATGAGAAAAGCATCGGTTCTCAATCATTGTTATACATTGTCATAGTATTATTACACAGCGTCAAAGTCCAATTGCATCACAACTTCAACAACAATACTATGGTGATACTTCACTCCCCCTTAGTCAATACTCCATCTCACATGGAAACAACTCCCCCTTACATAATGATCCGAAAACCATATGTATTTGTAGTGTGAACTACATATTAATTCTCCCCCTTTTTGTCAATAAAATTGGCAAAGGTACACGAACGAGATCCTAATGAAATTTCCGTAAGATACATTTCATGACCAAAGGTAAATGTGTATCATCTTGTTTAGATGCAATCATAAAGCCGAATCTAAATGCATTCATCAAGGAGATTATAAAGACGCAAGATAACCCCTCTAATATTCCACAGCCGCAATCCCCACAAAGATTTGGCAATTAAGCACAAGTTCAAAAGAACTCTCCCCCATAATATGTCATTCCCTAAGGAACAACAAGAGCGACCTTATAATTTCAATAAGAAGAGAAGGATTTCTTTAGACTCAACAAATTACATACAAGTATGAATTTGGAATCCAATAAGAAATATTCAATCAAATTAACCAAAGCGAACCAAGATTAATTTGACCAAATATGCTCAACACAAGTAAACTTATGGAGACTTAAAAAATCAATTAGATTGATTCACAAGAAAACTCGCAAATAATCTAATTGTCATACTCAACCAAACTAATTACAAGAGTAATCAATTTAATTGGCCACACTCGACATAAGAACTTTTATGGAGCAATGACTAAGTTAATCACGAATAACCAACTAAGTCGAAGAGATGCTCAACATAAGAAGGCTTATGGAGTGATGATTAAATAACCACACAAGATGATTGATTTAGTCCAATCATGTTCAACATAAAGCATCTTACAGAACAACAACTAAGCTAATCACAAGGCAATCAACTTTTGTTGTTTTAGTGCTCAACATAAGACACTTTATGGAACAACACATTATTTACACAAAACCTTGTGTATTGGAGAATCGACCTTATACCGTGGTATAAACAAGGATTCATTCTATGTTTCCATTGCCATTTGCATAATGGCACACAATAGACATAATCCTTGAATCACAAAAGATTTTAACCTATCTTACATCAATAATTGACAATATAGGCTTAACTTTTGTGTTTGTCAAAAGTCTATTCATTCTTTTATCAATATTTGCATATCAATTCATGAACGACTTTACTTTTGACAAAATATGGGACAATCAAGTTCACGGACGTAAACACACATATCCCATCAAAATATTGCAATATATAAAACATAAAGATTAATATTGCAACCATCATCTTCCAAACAAGATTAGAATTTATACCAATAAATCTAAAAACAAGAAGATGAAAAACATTGGATATAGCTATGTGTAATCACAATAATGGCTATTCCAAAACACTAGTTATTCTTCTAAACAAAAGAGAAACAATAGAAGATTTACTAGACATTATAACCTTTGAAGAATTCATTATCGTCCCCGAACTCCTTGTCGTCAACATCCATGGGAACATAAGGTTCATTAAGAAAAGAGTTTATATCGATGAACCTTCTTGGTTGTTGTTGTCGAACCAGGGCTTTCTGAATTTTATGAGTCTTATACACAAAAGCCTTTATTTGTTGAATCTCCTTTCGCAACTCCTTCAACACTTCAAGAACATCAGAAAACTTCTGAGAATTTGAAGGAACAGCTCCTGGCTCCCTCGTATTCCTTCTATTTCTTTTCAAGGTTGGAGGCAATGGATATTTTCCTTTTTACTTCATGATTGATGGCTTAATAATCACATTACCTTCTTTTTCATCAGAAGACATTATTCTTGGAGCATCCATAAGCATATGGGTTTGTGAGAGGAATTCACAATTAGCTCAACAAGTAGTCTTAAGATAAAGATAGGTTTTAGAGAAGGAAAAGGAATGTAGGGTTCGAAACCTAAAACAGGTTCGTGGATGATCAACTCTTTTCCCTATAAAGAGTATAATTGTCGATAGTACCCTTTCTTCTGTTTGATAGACAAAAGGAAAATACTTCTAAGAAAAGAGAAGAAAAAAAACTTTTCCTAAAGCCTGAGAGGTACAAAATCATTGTCTCTTTTGATCAGGCACATGAGACAAGATTTTAAGAACAACACAATCAAGTTGTGTTGTGGTGAACTACAATTTGTCCACCAATTTCCTCTTGTGAAAAATTCACATACTTATGTCTATCAAAATGGTTTGACCATACTTTCTTTTCAAATGGTCTTGGTTTTTCCTTGGAAACTAACTTCTTAGACGAAGATAAAATCTTACATACCTCTGCGGTCTTCTGAGCAAGTTTAAGATTTCTTGCTAGATGATTTGATCTTCGTTGAAGTTTGTTGACGTATCTTTGCTTGTGTTTGAACTTGTAACACTTAGAGAGTTCATGACCTTTTAATGAACAATACGATCACGTCACACTTGGATAGTAATCAGGCTTCTGAAATGTGCAAGCAGCTAGGCACATAGTGGATCCTTAAAAATTATAAACAGAGTTTCCAAGAAAAGGGTCAACTTTTTCTTCCAGAATGGTTGGATTATCTTCTGAAAGAATATCAAAGTTGATATGTGTATTGCTACAATTATCAAAATCAATATTTTCACCAAGAAGTGCAACACCTGATTTCCCATCTTCATTAGAGTCATAGCTGTCAGACATTTCATCAAGAGTTGCTGCAAGACCTTTGTTCCCAGTATATTTTCTACGATTTGGACAATCGTTTGCAAAATGACCAAATCCCTTACACTTAAAGCACTGAGGCATATCCTCATCATCAGTTTTATCAATATCCCTGTTTTTAGGAGGAACACGATTATGAGGTTTGACTGATGCCTTAGGCTTATCTCTGGAGAATAGTTTACTTCTTTTCAATAGAAGATCCCTAAACTGTCTTGTGATCATCGAGACTGATTTGTCAAGATCTTCATCTGATGAGTCTGTCTCAGAGTGATCATCTTCAGAGATATACACTTTTTACTTTTATCAAGTAATTTAGTGTCCTTTAGTGCTTTGAACACAACATCCTTAGATTTGGATGAATGTTCATGATCAAAGATCTTAAGCTTTCCAACCAGCATATTTCTGGAGAGATTATCTAGGTTATTTCCCTAAACGATGGCATGCTTCTTAGCATCGTATCTAGATGGCAGTGATCTGAGAATTTTCATCATAATGTCCTTTTCAGGAATAGTCTTACCCAATGCAAACGATGCATTCACAATTTCAGACACTTTGTGATTAAACTCATCAAATGTTTCTTCATCTTCCATACGAAGGTTTTCCCAATCGGAACTAAGGTTTTGAAGCCTAGCTTCCTTTTCACTGGTGTTTCCTTCAAATACGGTTACTAAGATATCCTAAGCTTCTTGCGACTTAGTGCAATTAGACACATGGTGATGAATATTTGGGGTAATGGCATGTATGATTGCATTCAAACCATCGGAGTTTTGCTTTGCAGCAAGAATATTTGCAGGAGTGTATTCAACAATATTCTTTGGAACATTTACACCTCCAACTGCCTCAACGGGAGCATCATAGCCATTCACAACATATACACATGATTGGAAATCACGTTCTTGAAGAAAAGCGCGCATAACAATTTTCCACCATAAGTAATTAGAGCCATCGAAGACTGGTGGTACGTTTATTGAGATAACACCTCTGTCCATAGAGTCAGATCTCTACAAACACAGACTTATGAGGTCTTAAACGTATTTGCCTGCTCTGATACCAATTGAAAAAACGGGGGTCTAACAACCTCACCTAATATTTCGATTAGCAATCTGTATGGACAACTCCGAGTTGTTTTTCTAGAGAATCAACTAGACTCATCAATAAAAAATACTCAAGGAGTTATTATCTCAATCTCTCAATTTGATTTACTCAAGCAAATGTGATTCGCGAGTCTAATCAAAGAGAGATAACTTGGATGGTACCAAAGACCAATATCCAAGTATCAATCAATTTAAATCAACAACTAATAAGGTCGGATATTCTAATTGATTGAACAACGCACAACCAGTATTATTTCATTATATAACAAAATATAATGCGGAAAAGAAATAACACAGACACCAAAATTTTGTTAACGAGGAAACCGAAAATGCAGAAAAACCCCGGGACCTAGTCCAGATTAAACATACATTGTATTAAGTCGCTACAGATACTATCCTACTCCAAATTAACTTCGGTCTGGACTATAGTTGAACCCCAATCAATCTAACACTGATCCAAGGTACAGTTATGCTCCTACACCTCTGATCCGAGAAGGATACTGCACACTTGATTCCCTTAGCTGATCTCACCCACAACCAAGAATTGCTACGAGCCAAAGTCGAAGGCTTTAGCAAACAAATTTGTCTCACACAAAAAAGTCTACAAGATAGATAAATCCGTCTCCCACGAATAAACCTATCAGTTTTGTTTCGTCTTTTGATAAATCAAGGTGAACATGAACCAATCAATTAAACCAGACTTATATTCCCGAAGAACAACTCAGTATTATCAATCACCTCA
Organism: Papaver bracteatum; assembly: GCA_023529315.1. NCBI lineage: Eukaryota > Viridiplantae > Streptophyta > Magnoliopsida > Ranunculales > Papaveraceae > Papaver > Papaver bracteatum. The sequence goes on along the minus strand of JAJJWX010002127.1, from coordinate 36,843 downwards.
CAATAGTCTTAATTGACGCAGCGAAAAGAGATATTATGGAATCACAAACGATGAGACGAAGATGTTTGTGATTACTTTTATATCTTGCCTATCGGATATGGAAATCTCAAGACAATTATTATAATTGTACTCGTACGATAGAAATAGCAAGATCATATCACACAACTACAAGAAAAGTAGTATCGGTCTGGCTTCACAATACCAATGAAGTCTTTAAGTCGTTAACCTGGTTTTAGTAGAAGAGAACCAAAGGTTAAAGGAGAATTGACTCTAGCTTAGCAAACTAGTATCACACAGAATGTGTGGGGATTAGGTTTCCAAGTTGCTAGAGTTCTCCCTGATCAACCTACAAGATTGATACCTTGCATGACCTAATATAGACAAAGATTGTCAAGAAGATATCATCCACAAGGTATACACTTGGTATATGGTACAAGTACGAAAAAAAAACCTAATTATAGGGATCAACCCAAGTATTTTGATTAAGAGTGCAATTACTTGAATTATAACTAAACGATAATTATAACGCGGAAAGTAATGTAAAAGCATATACAACAAAAATTTGTTAATGAGGAAACCGCAAATGTTGAAAAACCCTAGGACCTAGTCCATTTTTGAATACTCTTAGAATTAATCCGCTATACAAAAGACCACTATAAACTTTGTATAGTTGAGACAAAGTAAACTTCCCCAAGATACCTAGTTTTATCAGTATTCCTGCGCCTACAACTAATATGGTAAATACACGTAAATCCTAAGATAAAGTACACTATCTAAGGTGCTTCACCTGCTTGTGAAGACTTCACACTCAAATCCTTTGGTTCGTATACCAAAAGAGTAAAGCTCTAATCTGATTTGGCAACATCTCTATCAATCTTAAGAAGTAAATAATAGATTTGTGTTGAGATCAACAGATGCTCTTCCTTTTAATCTAATAAACTTCTTGGTTCAGTTAGATCAACCAAGATCTAAATTATCAAGATAACCATATATAGGTTTATAAACTATCATATTCGGATACTGAAGAATACTACCAACTGGTAGATTGCCGATCTATACAACTAGTGATAAGATGTCCATCAAGTGTGTGCAATAAGTAAATCGTAAAAATTGTAAACCAATAAGAAATCTTGTTGTCTTCAAATCTTCAAACAACCTGCACAGACAAACTTGATTTTCTTGTGATCGATCACGCAAAGAATGGAGTCTGTTAATAATGGATGATCACAAGCCTATCGTCATATCTAAAGACAAAACTATGTCAATCCTTGATCTAGTTTGAATGATCTTATGTCAGAAGAGAAGAATCTCAAGAATAATAAAACTAGGTTCAATCACCGTTAGTCAATCAAATCAATAACTGAAAACTAAAATAAAAATTCTAGTTTCCCACTAATGGTACTATCTAGATGCCTATTGATCACATATGAGTCTTTAAACTCGTATACGTAAGATATTTCTCCTAATTATATTACGCTCCTCTCCAATATAGTATTATAAGTAATACTATTAGTCGGCTACAATAGTGACTACAAAATGAATTGCCTGCCTCAGGATAAGTTTGTAAGAAGAACAAACTTCACTATTTATAGACCAATGTAGTTTGGACACCAAGGAATTTCCATAACCGAAAATATCAAAAGATTGGCAATATATTCCCATTTTAAATTTTGTTTAATTCCAACAAATATCCAATTGTAATATCGAAATTTCTGTTGGATGCCAACTTAATATTTGTAGGTATACAAGTATACTTTACAAATATATATCTTCCAGAGATATGTTTTACTTACTAGAAAAACAAAATGTTAGAACATTTCTCGGTCGAACTCACAAGTGTTGCTATCTCAAGCTTGTTGTCAACTTTAGTTGTCAAAACTATGTCTTGATTTCTAGTACAATTAGTTAAGTCTCGACTAGGATAAAATCGTAGTTGAGAAATAGTGGTACACTGCAGTCATCATTGTTAGAGCACTGCTCGGTCAAACTCGCAAGCGTTGCTATCTCAAGTTTGTTTGTCAATATTAGTGATCAAAACTATAATTCTTGATTTCTAGTCTACTTATAGTTATGTCTCGGACTAAGATAGATTGTGTAGTTGAATATTAGACTTCATGACGTTCATCATTTGAAGATGAAGAACTACTAAGGAGATCTTGTGGAACTTCATCAACAAAAGGTATGTGGAGACTAAAACTCATATATCACTTGGAAAGTCTATTTTGTTAGAGCATTGCTAGGTTGAACCCACTAAGCGTTGGTATGTCAAGTTTGGTTGTCATATTTTAGTGAAGCAAAACTCATTTAAGAGTCGCTTGATTTAAATGTACTAGAGTCAACTTCGTATAAGTTAGATTGAAAGTATTAGGGTGAGACATTACAAGTATTACAAAGACTTGAAGAAGTGAAGAAGTGCGGAGCTACAACGACAACATCATACTTCCACTTGAGGTTAGTGATATTTGACTTGAACTGTTTCATTCCCTAACGTATCTTTCAAGTCGTGCATATTGAATATATAAAACTGTGAAGCATGAACACTCTAGATAGACATAGTATTAAGGAATACAATATGAAGTTTCTTGCTTAACCATTAAACTTTGTATATAAGACATCGACATAATCGTATGAATGCTATTGTGATTATGTATGGGTATGAGATGAGGATTTCATCCTAGGGAACAATGTTTACATGTGTTCTAAGGAAGTAAGTTCATAATATGTGTTGTGAACCGAAAAGGAAATCGCCAGGTGTTATTGGGGCTGTTCTTCATTGCATATCTTATGAACGACCAATATGTGCGATTAGTATAACCGCTCATGACTTGTTTGTGTTCTTGGTAAAAATATTCACATGAGGACTGACTTATGTATTGGTATGACTTTTATTAGTGAAACCGATCTTAAGTAATCACCTGGGGTATGATCGGGTTGTGTATGTCTTAACTTATTACTGGGAAGAGGGGAACCGATCCTAGTAAGAGGTGCAGTGCATCACAAGGGGAACCGATCCTTGTATGAGGTGCAACAAGGTTTATGGAAGAAAGGGGAACCGATCATATGAACATGTGCAATAACTTTTTGGGAAGGGGGAACCGATCTTATGGACATGTGCAGTGCATACAAGTTAGATACCAAATATATGTGGGGAACCGATCCTAGTACCTAGTCAGCTGTATCTTTGGTAAGCTAGTGTAACTATGCATAGTACTCACATGGAGGTAGAACTGAAACTTGTTTTGGTAGAACCGTAAACCCATGAGTTGTGATTGAGTGGAACTTGATCAATCACATAGTTCTTGAAAGTCAGATGAACCAATTCTAAACTTGTTTGGAAGTGTGGTAAATCGGCTTCAAGTGAGCAAGCATGTAAAGACTTGCAAGAGTAAGATGTCGTCACTCTTTGAACACGGTGCATTAATGCTTATTCTATTTTGTTCAAAGATATTCCTTAAAGGCTAAGAAGGAAGTAAATCCCAAGATCGAATTAAATAAGTTAAGAATATTTTTAATTAAGGGTTTTTAATTATATATGGAAAATAAAAATTAGTAATGTGCATTTGCCAACTAAAGATTTTCGAAGGAGATTTCGATCACATTTTTGGACAGTGCATTCACAGGAATTATGAAAACCGATTTTGGGTAAATATGGAAAATATCTTGAGAATATTTTCGGTTTTGGAAATTCCTTGGTGTCCAAACTTCCTTGTCTATAAATACTTTGAGTTTGCATTTCTAGCAAACTAATCCTACGTAACCTAGACTTACTCTTTTGTCTTTGGTACTGGTGAAGCCGCCTATCAGAGAGGAGAGTAATCTAATTAGGTGAAATCTCTTACGGCCGCTCAATTTAAAGTCTTATTTGGGATTGAGAATCTCTAGCGCGACCCGTTGGCGGGAAACTAGATATTGTTGTTTATCTTTAGTTTTCGTATTGATTTGATTGACTAATGGTGGTTGAGTCTTGATTACACCTAGTTTGTTTATGCTTGAGAATCTTCTCTTATAATATAAGATTCTCTCAAACTAGTTCAAGGTTTCGACAGGGATCTTTAGACTGTTGTTAGTCTAAAGACGATATTTTGATAATCCATTATTAACAGACTCCGTTGTGTATGTGATTGATCATAAGAGATTCAAGTGATTGTGTGCAGGTGTTTATTAAAGATCTAAGAAGATTTGAAGACAAAGAAGATATTGAAGATTTCTTAGTTGGTGTTTTTATAATCTTTGGTGTGCACAATACTTGTTTGGGAAAAAGAGGATCCAATTAATAATCGATTTATCCTTGTGGTAGATTGGATTAATTAATTGAGGAAGATCGGCATCAACACATATCACTTGGTTGAAGAGTGTTGTTGGATTTAATCTTAACGATTACCTTTGGGTGATTGAACATAAGATAGATCACGGAACCTGGAAAAGTAGTTTATGTTAAGATAAACAAGGGAACCTTTGCGCAACTCATATCACTTGGTTGAAGAGATTTGATACCAAACAGATTTATTGTTCTTTTACTGTTTGGAATACGAACCAAAGGAATTGGTCCAAGTACGTGACTTGTTTACAGGTTGGAGACGTGGGAATACAGACAGAACTAGGTAAACTATAGGTTTAGTTGCTTGGTATCAACTATACGAAGTTGTCTTATTTTGTATAGCGGCTTAATCATGAGAGTATTCAATTCTGGACTAGGTCCAGGGGTTTTTATGCATTTGTGGTTTCCTCGTTAACAAAATCTTGCTATGTCATTTACTTTATATTTTAGCATTATAATTGTTTTATTATAATTAAAGAAAATTGCACAAATGTTAATTCCTATTTACTTGATACGTTAATCCTATTGAGTTTGGTTAAGTCCGAACCTTTGTATCAAGTAAACACACTTTTTTATTGTATTGTCTCGATCTCATATCCATAGACGATCACACAAAGTGTAAACCAATTTGTTGTATTATCCCGACTCAGTCTATAGACAATCACTTTCGGGGAAAGGACTTATAGGAAGGAAAAGTTATAGCTTGAGGTATATTTGGGGTACCCTCGCCTTTTCAATTGGTATCGGAGCAGGAAAACATGAAAAGATCTAACAATCTGTGTTTTGTGCGATCCATCCTATAAGAATTGAATCCATGTCTGATTCAGTTAATGTTAAGCAAGAGTATGACTACTCAAAGGTTGAAGATTTTACTACTTCGTTGACTCATGATCCAGGAGTTGCGAAAACATCTATGTCTTTTTATGATAAAAAAGAAGATGCTAATAAAGAGTTGGTAAAACTCCTAAAGCCTACAAAATCTTTATCTTCTAAATTGATGATTTTAAAGACAGAGTCAAATCTTCTTAAATAAGAGATCAGAAATAAAGACAGTCAACTGGATAGTCTGGTGAAGAGAATATGAATCTCACTGTCAAATTAGAAGCTCTTGTTAATTCTCTTGATAAAGAGACAAGTCCAATGACTCTAACAAATGATGTTGTTGTATTAGTCACATCTGAAACAGATCAATATGGTGGTAGTTTACCGAACTACATCAAGTCAGAAGAAGATGAGAAAAAGGCTTCTATATCTACTGATGATCAAATGAAATCTTGTCCAAAGGAAACTTTGAACCGATTCTATGATAATGATCTTAAGGAATACACTTTGCAGTCACTTGACAGGAAACTTATACTTCTTCAACATACGGTGGTAAAATTTTTGAATGAAGTTTCTTGTCTTAAAAAACTGAAAGATCATTCCTCGGTAGAAAGACAAATTATGCCACAACCTTATAAGATCAACTCAAAATCAGAGGAAAAAGTTGACAATAGCTTCTGGAAGAAGATTCCTCCTTATCCATATCGAAACAATTCTTATTTTGATAAAGAACGATTCCAGAAGAAAGGGAAATAGAGAATCTCTGCCAAAAGAAACAATGAGGGATCTCCAATAATTGTTTCAGATAATCACACTGATGTGAATCATAAGGAAGTCCTTAGAATGAGAAAATCTTATGAAAATCCCATTGAAAGAATTAATAGAGATCTATCAGTCTATGAGAATTCTCACATCGGTACAGTTTCTCCATGTGATCATATCTCTAGAGTTAGAAAAGATCATCGTCTTGGGAGAAAGTATATTGGGCAGAAATTCCCTAAGAGAAACATGAACTATGTTTCTGATAGTCAATATAAGCTTGAAAAATATAATTCCGATACAACTTATTTATATCAAAATTGCGCATTCTCATCCCAATCTGTGCTCGTATTCATGGATGGGAATGGCACAATAAATCTGGAGCACATGTAATTTGTGTAATTGATCATCAGAAAGGTTGTAACTTGTTGGATAGTTGTAAATCCAATAGACCGTTCATGTTTATCAAGATTTTCTATAGAAGTTTTATTTGGAATTTTTGAATAAAACCAAGAAGTCCGGACAAATGGAAACGAAATATATTTCTTAATATTTTCGGATTCTACTGATAGTTTTTGGTCCGAAGGTTGTCTCCTTGTAAATAGAAAATATTACCTTCAGTATATTGATACCCTGGTCAATCATCTTATATATATAACCAAGCATGCCTCCAATAACTCCCAGTGTCTCAAAGACTAATAAGGAGGAGGCTCAAAAGGTCAAAGATTGTCAAGGAATCAATACTGAGAGGAATAAAAGAAGCAGATCAAAAATCATGTCTGATTATGATTATGAAGGTTCGGTTAGATCACAATATGAGTCATGTTTGTTGGCCTACAATCAACAGGACCCAACCAAAGTCAAGTGGATTCATTCAAACAGTATGAATCAATACATCCAAAGTTTTGAAAAGCTGGAAAATGAACTAGTTATGACTGTCCGACATCAGGATTAGTTAAAAGAACGAATCGAAGAAATAAAATGAGCTCTTGATGAACTCAAGGTTCTTATTGAAGAGCTAGAGAAATAATAAGTGGTTGCAGACAAGTCTCTTAAGACATGCTTTAATAGTTTGAACACTAAAGAAATATCAGAAAACAACAAGAGCACCACTAGAGATTAAGTTATATACTATAATGCTTAATCTAGAAAAATAGACATCAATTTTTGATTGCTTTCATTGATTGTATAAGTCTTTGGAATAAAACTATTATGAATAAAGTTATTTGATTTATAATTTTTCTTGTGATAGTTTTTGTTTTGCATAGCCGGTACTTTAATGATTTATTTTATATGCTATGTATGTTTATGGGATGTTTGATTTCGGTTTTATACCTTGATATTCGATCTCATAATATGTTGTGAACCCTTAGGGTTTGGGTGACTTTTTGATTTAGCAGGATTAAGTTCTAGCCAAAGTTGGTAAGCTTTATCAAAGGATCATGATGGATTCCTGTAGAAACAATATGTGAAAAAGTCACAATATGTTGAATGGGTTTTGGTTTAGCATAAAAGCATATGTGTTTCGAAGGTTTTCAACTTTTGCTTGCAATTGTTAAAACCGATTTTCAACCTTTCTCTGGTAAAGGTTGGTTGTTGTTATTCTTTTGTTTTTGGCATGAGAATGACAACATGATGGTATTTCGATATCAATTCTCCCGGAAGAAGAAAGCGATGGAATCATACTTGGAGAAGTTGGATGCGAAATTGAGGTAACAATTTTGTTAGTTAATTGTTTTCCTGTTTTAAGAAAAGCCTATTTTTATTTGATATATATATATTGCTTTTGCTTAAAAGAAATTGTTGGTACAATTGATGTGCTTATTCCATTATGAATGTATGGATGTGTGTGTGATTCAATTGTTTCTGGTTAAGTAAAACTTTTGTTATCTTGCTTTGTTGTGTGATACCAATAGTTTAGGCTTACAAAATTTGGTGCAATTGCGGTGCTTTAATGTCTATGTTAATTCAATTTCTTCCAGTTAAGTAAAATAATTGTTATTTTGCTTTATTGTGTAGTATCAATTGTTTAAGCTTACATACAATATTTCGGTGCAATAGTGAAACTTTGGTTTATATATGTTGTTTCTATTGTATCGGGTTGAGGTGAATAATTATGCAAGTTGATTTATTGGTTTGTATGAATTATTTATGGCTTAACGAATGAATATGTTGACGGGACGAGTTGTTTAGTCCAATTCGATTCCGGATAAGCTAAGCTAAGTTAGTTCTGATCTTAGTTAGACATATCAAAGTGGAGGTTTCGGTTATTCAAGTCTAGCCGAAAGCCTAAACAAGGAAGTGCTAGTTAACTAACCTAGTATTTGGCTTGTTTGAAATATAAAGGTCTAAGTTATATGGATAATTAGAACCTGATGAGAAAAATGGAGTTTATCTTTGTTTTGGTCTTATCGAATGAAGTAGTTGTATTTATACAATCGTTTTAGCAAAGGAACTAAGTTTCTTAGTTGATTTTTTGGTTTGCTAAACTAGTAGGGAAAATTGCTTCGGGCAATTATTTCCATGATAACATATCAAAACGTAATTACTTGTAGTTTCGGTTTTGATATTGGTTATCAAAAATGGTGTGTAAAACCCTCGTGCTTGACTCAACAGGTTGCAAGTCTATTTTGAGATTTATAAGATCCTTTTTGTGTTTTCCATTATTTGTTCTTTTCTTTGTCATTTTTGTGACAAAAAGGGGGAGAAATATATGGAGTAAACAAGCGATGATGGTATCAATTTATGGTTGATTGGTGTCACTAGGGAAGATGACAATGGTGCTTGAACGTTTATCCAACGAATGAGGAAAAGCATATACTAAGGGGGAGTAACATATCATATGACTGGGATAACAAAGATGTGTGGATTGAAAATCTACCTAGATCACCTTTAGGGGGAGTATAAGCTTTGTTATTATAGTGCAGATGCTACATTTTTGAGGATTGAATGAATGCAGGTTATGTGCTATGGATTCGGGAATCAAGCGTATGTGTAATGAATTATTGTAATTTGTTTATCCATATGATTGTAAGAGTTTTGTCACTAAAATTTACAAAGGGGGAGATTGTTAGAGCATTACTCGGTTGAACCCACCAAGCGTTGGTATGTCAAGTTTGGTTGTCATATTTTAGTGAAGCAAAACTCATTTAAGAGTCGCTGGATTTAAATATACTAGAGTCAACTTCGTATAGGTTAGATTGAAAGTATTAGGGTGAGACATTACAAGTATTGCGAAGACTTGAAGAAGTGAAGAAGTGCGGAGCTACAAAGACAACATCATCCTTCCACTTGAGGTTAGTGATATTTGACTTGAGTTGTTTCATTCCCTGACGTATCTTTCAAGTCATGCATATTGCAAACATAAAACTGCGAAGCATGAACACTCTAGATAGACATAATATTAAGGAATACAATATGAAGTTTCTTGCTTAACCATTAAACTTTGTATATAAGACATCGACATAAACGTATGAATGCTATTGTGATTATGTATGGGTATGAAGAGAGGATTTCATCCTAGGGAACAATGTTTACATGTGTTCTAAGGAAGTAAGTTCATGATATGTGTTGTGAACCGAAAAGGAAATCGCTAGGCGTTATTGGGGTTGTTCTTCATTGCATATCTTATGAACGATCAATATGTGTGATTAGTATAACCGCTCATGAATTGTTTGTGTTCTTGGTAAAACTATTCACATGAGGCCTGACTTATGTATTGGTATGACTTTTATTAGTGAAACCGATCTTAAGTAATCACCTGGGGTATGATCGGGTTGTGTATGTATGAATTTATTACTGGGAAGAGGGGAACCGATCCTAGTAAGAGGTGAAGTGCATCACAAGGGGAATCGATCCTTGTATGAGGTGCATCAAGGTTTATGGAAGAAAGGGGAACCGACCCTATGAACATGTGCAACAAGTTTTTGGGAAGGGGGAACCGATCTTATGGACATGTGAAGTGCATACAAGTTAGATACCAAATATATGTGGGGAACCGATCCTAGTACCTAGTCAGCGGTATCTTTGGTAAGCTAGTGTAACTATGCATAGTACTCACATGGAGGTAGAACCGAAACTTGTTTTGGTAGAACCGTAAACCCATGAGTTGTGATTGAGTGGAACTTGATCAATCACATAGTTCTTGAAAGTCATATGAACCAATTCTAAACTTGTTTGGAAGTGTGGTAAATTGGTTTCAAGTGAGCAAGCATGTAAAGACTTGCAAGAGTAAGATGTCGTCACTCTTTGAACACGGTGCATTAATGCTTATTCTATTTTGTTCAAAGATATTCCTTAAAGTATAAGAAGGAAGTAAATCCCAAGATCGAATTAAATAAGTTAAGAATTAGTAATATGCATTTGCTTATTAAAGATTTTCCAAGGAGATTTCGATCACAATTTTGGACAGTGCATTCACAGGAATTATGAAAACCGAATTTGGATAAATATGGAAAATATCTTGAGAATATTTTATGTTTTGGAAATTCCTTGGTGTCCAAACTTCCTTGTCTATAAATACTTTGAGTTTGCATTTCTAGCAAACTAATCCTGCGTAACATTAGACTTTCTCTTTTGTCTTTGTTACTGGTGAAGCCGCCTATCGGAGAGGAGATTAATCTAATTAGGTGAAATCTCTTACGGCCGCTCAATTTAAAGTATTCTTTGGGATTGAAAAGCTCTAGCGTGATCGTTGGTGGGAAACTAGATTTTGCAGTTTATCTTTAGTTTTCGTATTGATTTGATTGACTAACGGTGGTTGAACTTTGATTGCCCCTAGTTTGTTTATGTTTGAGAATCTTCTCTTCTGATATAAGATTCACTCCAATTAGTTCAAGGTTTCGATAGGGATCTTTAGACTGTTGTTAGATATAAAGACGACATTGTGATAATCCATTGTTAACAGACTCCATTCTGTGTGTGATTGATCACAAGAGATTCAAGTAGTTGTGTGCAGGTGTTTATTGAAGATCTAAGAAGATTTAAAGACAAAGAAGATATTGAAGATTTCTGACTTGGTTTTTACAATCTTTGGTGTGCACAATACTTGTTTGGGAAAAAGAGGATCCGACTATAATTGATTTATCCTTTTGGGTATTTTGATAGAATAATTGAGGAAGATCGGCATCAATATGTTTCCTTGTGATTAAAGGTATTGATTGGCTTAATCTTAACGATTTCCTTTGGGTGATTGAATATAAGATAGATCATGGAACCTGTCAAAGGATTTTATGTTAAGATAAATAATGGAACCTTTGCGCAACTCATATCACTTGGTTGAAGAGAGTTGATACCAAACATATTTGTTGTTCCTTTACAGTTTGGAATACGAACCAAAGGAATTGTTCCAAGTACGTGACTTGTTTACAGGTTGGAGGCGTGGGAATACAGGTGGAACTAGGTGAACTATAGGTTTAGTTGTTTGGTCTCAACTATACGAAGTTGTCTTATTTTGTATATCGGTTTAATCCTGAGAGTATTCAATTTTGGACTAGGTCCCGGGGGTTTTCTGCATTTACGGTTTCCTCGTTAACAAAATCTTGTTGTGTAATTTACTTTATATTTCTGCATTATAATTATTTTATTATAATTAAAGTAAATTGCACAAACGTTAATTATCATTTACTTGATACGAATCCTATTGAATTTGGTCAAGTCCGAACCTTTGTATCAAGTAAACATACTTTGTTGTTTTATTATCTCGATCTCGTATCCATAGACGATCACATAAAGTGTGAACCGATTTGTTGTATTGTCTCGACTCAGTCTATAGACAATCATTTTCGGGGAAAGGACTTATAGGAAGGAAAAGAAATAGCTTGAGGTATATTTGGGGTACCCTCGCCTTTTCAATTCACCATTAGATGAAAACCTGATTAGATTCAAGCTAATATTTATCAACCGTTAGATCGAAAAATATAGCTTATTATACACACATGTACTTGACGTTTTTAGGTTTGTGTAACCGTACCCAAACTTGTACATTAGCTGGTGCAATAGTAGTTAACCAAATGGTTAGCCATATGATAACTTTCATATCAACCATATTCTTCTTCACCATAACTAGTTCAAATGACTCAAATGAACTAGTTAGAGAGTTGTTCAATTGCAAGGAAATCTCATGTACTACACAAGACATAATTGAAGCAAAAGTGATATGATTCACTTGAATCGATTCATGAACTATAAAGCCACGGTTTGCAATAGAATTACTTAGTTTATTAAGATAAGTTCACAAACATCGTTTTTAGACATAACCTACTCAAGTTCACGGACTGGGTTCGCGGACTTAAGTTCCTGGATGGAGTTCACAAACTCCAGCGAAAATTCTCGGGTTCGAGAACTTCGTCAGTTCGCGGACTGAGTTTGTATGCTGAGTTTGCGGACTGTGTTCACGTAGTACTCCGGTTTTACTTGATTAACAAAGTTCGCAAACTTCGGTTCAAGCAATAAGGACTTATACATACATGTGTTACCACAACAATGCTTATATCCTCCAATGGTTATATTGTCTAAAATCTCATTCCAATCATTGAAACATTCTCAGAGGGCGTTATATAGTTGTTATTCACAAACTATTTTTCGTCAGAGCAATTTCCAAAATGATTGAAACATAACATGACTTTCGTCACTAGGTAAAGATGAACTTGGTTAAAGAGAAAGCTTTACCAACATATATTTCGAGAAATAGATAAGCAAGATATACTCAGCTCGAAATATCCACATGTGTATAATCTAAGTCTATATAGCAAAATGACTTTTGTCTCAAGATAGGAGATAGATGTCATGTTCTTACATTGCCATATTCTTACAAGGAGTACTGGGCTCATCTTTGGCTTCAGAAAATAATAAATTGTAATTTAATTTTGTTGGGCTTGTTTGAGTTAGAATAGAACTAGGCTTAAATCCTAGAGATGTGAGAAGATAGATGTAATCCTAGCTGTTGGATTACATCTTCAGGATTGGTGATTAAATACCCAATGATTGTGTAAGATATTTCTTAATGAATGAAAACCCTATTTTCCTTTGGAAGATAAACTAGGCTCTGTTTTTCAGAGAGAAGGTAGCTTGCTACCAAGTAATTCATTCTTCTTGTACCTACCGTCAATTCATTCATTCTTATTGTACTAGACCAGTACAATTGGTATCATCCTTCTTCTGGGACCTAAATCATGACCATCGACGAGAAACCTACCGTCAACAGTGTTCATACAATTGCTCAGGAGAATTCAACTTCCATACAGGATATTTGTGAACAATTGAAGACTCTTAACGACACCTCGAATGCAAATTTCGATCGAATCTTCAAAGCTCTTCAGACCCTTCTTCATCCCGAGACACAATCCGATGATACTTTGGATTCTGGTTCACCTCCTGGTTCAAATCAGGATTCCACAAAAGGCGCTACAGAATATCATGAGTTGATCAAATCGACTCCTCCTAGTAAGTTTTCTAGAACACCCAAGGTTGATTTTCCACGATTTGATGGTACTAATCCGAGGGGTTGGGCTCAAAAATGTGATCGGTATTTTGCTTTTCATAATTTTCCTGAATGGGAAAAAGTTGACATGGCTGCAATCCATTTTGACTCTAAAGTGGATCCATGGTTCTTAAATTACCAACAGGGAAAACATAAATTGTCTTGGAAGCAATTTGTTCAAGATCTGTGTGTTAGATTTGAGGATGTAGCAACTGATAATTATGTTGGTAGTTTTAACAAGCTGTCTCAGATTACCACTGTTGAAGATTATTTTGATAGATTTGAACATTTCAAAGCTTTTATGGTAGCCAATAATCCAACATTACCAGAATCTTTCTATACTTTGAGTTTTATTAGTGGTTTGAAGGATGAAATTCGTACCACAATGCAAATGTTTAGGAGCTTTTTACTTGTCCAGAATGCAACAAGATTCACTCATGAATTCTCCTAAACCTGTTAAAAACCCTGCTAGAACATTCTTTCCATCACCTATTTCTATTCCCCCAAACCCCTCTACCTCTAAACCATATTTTTCTTCACCATCTACTTTTCATAAACCTTCTACTTCATCAACACCTCCATTCATAACTCACCCTTCTACACCCACAAAAACTGACCCACCACTTCCCCCTATAAAAAAACTTACCCCTCAACAAATGAAGCTTCGCAGGGATAAAGGCCTCTGCTATAACTGTGATGAGTTCTACAGGGCAGGTCACATTTGTAAAACTCAACAGTTATTCATGCTTGTTGCTAGTGAGGAGGAGCTCAGTGATCATAGTGATGTCTCACCAGATGAGCCTATGACGAATTCTCCCTACAGTTCTGACACCACTATGGAGATTTTGTTACACGCCTTAACTGGACAGTCTATACACGACACTATTCTTATTTCAGGACATCTCCATAAGCACAATATAATGGTTTTAATCGACACAGGAAGCACGCATAGCTTCATCGATTTTCATCTGGCTGACAAGCTTAAGGTCCACATTTCACATACAGCTCCTATGCTTGTAACTGTCGCCAATGGAGACAGCACCATCAGCAAAGGTATGTGTCATAACCTTCACTGGGAAATGCAGGGTTACACCTTTTCAACAGATCTACGCGCTCTTCCTCTCGGCGGCTGTGATATGGTGCTGGGTGCAGGTTGGTTGCGCCAACTAGGTAATGTACTCTTTAACTTATCTAAGATCACCATTTCTTTTATGCATTAGGGTAGTCACATTACCTTACAGGGTAGCTCTTCTAAACCTTCACTTAGCCTTTTAAGTGCTACTTCCTTTAAGAAATTTATCAAAAGTAAGGCACCTACATTAATTGGACAATTTTTCCACATTCATACTACCCCTTTACAACCAATTCCCAGTGAGGTTTCTACCCTAATAGATTCCTTCTCGGATATCTTTTCAAAACCTACCTAACTACCACCTTCTCGTCCATTGGATCATAAGATTCCACTTAAACCTCACTCCACACCTCCTTCTCAGAGACCATACAAGTGTCCTTTTGTTCATAAAGCTGTGGTAGAATAACTTGTCCAAGAAATGCTTTCCTCAGGGCTTATTCAAAAGATCCATAGCCCATTTTCTGCCCCAATACTCTTAGTGAAGAAGAAGGACGGAACGTGGAGGTTTTGTGTCGATTATCGCAAGATCAATGACTTGACTGTGAAGGATAAATTTCCTATACCCTTAATTGAGGAGTTATTAGATGAATTGAATGGTGCAGTAATCTTTACCAAGATTGATTTGTTGTCAGGATATCATCAGATTTTGATCTACCCACCAGACATTCCAAAAAATGCATTCCGCACCCATCATAGACACTATGAGTTTCGTGTCATGCCCTTCGGCCTTACAAATGCACCGGAGACATTCTAAGCATTAATGAATGAAGTTTTTCAACCATTTCTTCGCAAGTTTGTCCTGGGTTTTTTCAATGATATTCTTGTATACAGCTCTTCTCTTGCAGATCATTTGAAACACCTTACGATGGTTTTTTCACTTCTACATCAACATTCTTTATATACCAAACTCTCCAAGTGCAGCTTTGCTCAGCCACAACTCGAGTACTTAGGCCATGTGATCACGGGAGATGGTGTAGTCGCAGACCCTGCTAAAGTTGAAGCTATGCTTCATTGTCCTCAACCACAGAATTCGAAGCAATTGCGTGGGTTCTTAGGACTGACTGGGTATTATCGCAAGTTCATCAAGGGGTATGGAACGATAGGAAAACCACTCATAGACATGCTCAAGAAGGACTCATTCTGTTGGAACATTGATGCACTTGCAGTTTTTTCTGCTCTCAAGTCTGCCATGACTCAAGCCCCAGTTTTGGCTTTACCCGATTTCACCAAAACTTTCACCTTGGAGACGGATGCATGCTCAAGGGGGTGTGGGTGCAGTGCTTCTACAAGATAACAAACCAATAGATTTTTTCAGTAAACATGTAGTTGCTGGATTTCCCACAACACACCCCTTGTAATATTTTGATAATAATCTCTTGATCTAAACTAATTTGATATTAAAAGTATGATTAAAATTCTAAAAATTGTAAATAGACACACGGATTTTTACATGGTTCGATCAATTTGATCTACATCCATGGTTCTTCACTATGATTGTTATAATTTGCATTTGATTTTACATTGATAATCTCCATTAATGGAGTTCTAAATCTAATTTTGGGGAAGAAGATGATAAAGAAAAATACATTTTCTCTCTCTCTATAAATCTCTCTGCAAAATATTTCTCTCTCTCTCCTAAAATTGTCTTTCTTCTCAAGACTCTCTCAACTCTCAAAAAATACATCATCCTTTCCTGAATCTATTGGATCTCTATTTATAGGAAATTACATAATGGGTGACAACTAAGCTATCCTCTAATTTCGGATATCTCTTGCGATGATATCGCAGTAACTATATTATTCCTTCTCGCAAGCATCGTAACCATCGCCAGTCAATCATGTTCTTTTTGTTTTTCTTCAATCGTCAACTGTTATGTCATTATTTTGTGACACTCGCAAAGTGTTGTTGGAGAACTCGTTGTGACGCTTTCATGAGAAATGTTGTTAATCTTGCCGAATATTCTTGTGGCGATATTCTGTACTATCTTGCCTCTTTTTTCTTGAATATTGCTTGAAAAGTAATCTTTAAGAAAAAATCTGTTGTTGTAGTAGTCTTTGATTTTTGTTGATGAAGGAATGAGCGAAAGAATACTAGACTTGAAAAGTACGTACTTGCCTCTATTCTTTTGTGAAGTTCCATATCTTTGCTAAGTAAATAAGAAGTATCAACTCTGCAAAGTATGCGAAGTATGAAGTATCTTTGAACAAATATAAGAAGTACTCAATCCTCGAAATATAAAGAAGTATCCGTCCTTTAATGAAAATCATAAGTATTGCCTCTGTTCACGCGAAATTATTACTTCATTTTTGGTGAAAATCCTTGTCCATTTTTGAAATGATTCTTGCCGAGAAGATAAAGAACATAAAATGTTTTCTTGGTAATCCATAGTTTCCTCTGTTCTTTATCTATGAAGGAAGAATCCCTGAGAAAATGTTAAATGAACGACTTGCCTCTGTCTCATTCTGCGAAATAATGACTTCTCCTGTGAAATTCTTAAATAGTCTGCGAGATGTTGAATGAGTTTGCAAATTTCTGAATGTTTCTGCGAAATTATAAATAGTATCGCGATTAATAGTGCTGAATAGTTCCACAATAAACAGTGCTGAATAGTGTCGCGATGAATAGTTCTGAATAGTGTTGTGATCAATAGTAATGAATAGTGCCGAGATGAATAGTTCTGAATAGTGTTGCGATGAATATTGCTGCGAGATTGTAGACAATCCTCTTGAGAGACTCTGAATAATACTTCTGAGAAATTGTGAACAATACTTCTAAGAAATTCTGATAGTATTTGCTATCTCTCTTGCGATGAGCAAATCTTTCCTGCATTCTTAAAAGAAAATAATTAAGTTTGAAATTATTCTATTGGTCTTATTTTGCCTTCCTAATTAAAGGTCTTATTTTTCCAATTTTTCTTTTTGCGAAAAAATCGCAGGACGTCTCTACATTTGCATGTAAAAACCCATTGATCTTGCCTTATCCATTTTTCTTTGAATTTTCTGCGACAATATGACAGATCTAAATCCCCTCGCGAGAATAAAGTCCCATGACATTGTCGTCTTGCGATGAAATCGCAGGACGTCTTTACATTTTCATGTAAAAACCCATTGATCTCATCTTAACATATCTCTTATGGCTTGTTGCCTCTGTATAATTTACGTCACGCGACAATATGACAGGCCTAAATGTTCTTGCGATCATAAAGCCCCATGACATTGCCGTCTTAAGACACTTATCAGCTCCCTAATGGAGGGTGCCGCCCTTATCTTCCCCTTGGTTGCCCCTTCAAGGAGGGCACATCGGCCATACAAGACTAGCTCCTCCCATCCGGATTTACCAACAACCAGTTGTTTTCGCAGCCTCTTGTCCTTTATGCCTATATGACTTATAGTTACAAGACTGCACCCTAAGTGGGGTTTTCTTCAGGACAAATGCATCATAGCCAATACTTACCAAGAATGGCAAGGGAGTTTCGTACGCCCCGGGCACTCTTGGCTCAACCGTGTACCTCGGCGCCTTGGTCATACTTTGCACTTCTTGGAAGAGATTCTCGGTCGTCCAACCAGGGTATAACCTTATATAGTTGGAAATCCAAGATCTCTCTCCGGATAGGTTTTCTTTAACCCCAACATCTGCATGACTCAGGATCCAGCAGCGGTATAACCTTACCCCCTGAATCATGTCAAGAGATACTCCCTCCTATGACGCGCTATTAGGTCTTACATTTGCCTCTTGCGAAATTTTATTCGCGAACTAGGGTGCACGCCATAAAGGTTCGTCCCATTCTTATGTCTCTGTGAAATTTTATTCACCTTTCTTGCGATGATGCTCGTGTTTCTTCATTCTTTCATTTCTGTCAATTTCTTTTTTCATTTCTCATAATCATATCTGAAGTAAATATTCTTTAAAATCTTTTGAAATCTTAGAAATATTCTTTGAAATCTTGCGATTGTATCGCATTGTTAAATATTTTTCTGTAAAAGAAATATTCTAGAGAAATCTTGAAATCTTGCGATTGTATCGCTCTTTGTAAATCTTAAATTTTGAAATTTTTAGAAATTTTTGCGATAATTTCGTTTTCTGTAATCTTGGAAATCTTTGAAAATTTTGGAGATCTGTAAATCTTTTGCGATGATTTCATTTTTTGTAATCTTTTGAAATTTTTGAAGTCTTGCGATTGTATCGATGTTTGTCAATCAAATTAAAAAATCTTTGAAATATTTTGAAATCTTTGAAATATTTTGAAATCTTTGAAATTTTAGAAATCTGGCGATTATATCGCTTTTGGTAAATTAAATCAATTTTTTTTGAAATCTTTTGAAATATTAAAAATCTTAGAAATGCTCTTTGAAATATTGCGATAGTATCGTTTTTTATAAAATAAATCAAAAAATTTCATTTTCTGTAAGTAAAATATTCAAGGAAGTGGTACTTAGCTTTCTTGCGATTTTCTGTAAAATAGGGGAGGCATTGTCATGTTCTTACATTGCCATATTCTTACAAGGAGTACTAGGCTCATCTTGGGCTTCAGGAAATAATAAATTGTAATTTAATTTTGTTGGGCTTGTTTGAGTTAGAATAGAACTAGGCTTAAATCTTAGAGATGTGAGAAGATAGATGTAATCCTAGTTGTTGGATTACATCTTCAGGATTGGTGATTAAATACCCAATGATTGTGTAAGAGATTTCTTAATGAATGAAAACCCTATTTTCCTTTGGAAGATAAACTAGGCTCTGTTTTTCAGAGAGAAGGTAGCTTGCTACCAAGTAATTCATTCTTCTTGTACTAGACCAGTACAATAGAGTAGATAGACTTTTGAGTGATAGATAAGTTCAAGTCTCCACATACCTTTTAGTCGATGAAGATCTACTGGTTCCTTGAGTAGTCCTTCGTCTTGTATGATGATCGCCATGGAGTTATTGAGCTCAACTACACTTTCTATCCTAGTCCGAGACCTTATCTATAGTATACTATAAATCAAAGACTTTATAGTTTTGATCACTAATATTGACAAACATGCTTGAGATAGAAACGTATGCGAGTTCGACCGAGAAATGCTCTAACAATCTCCCCCTTTGTCAATTTTAATGGCAAAACTATTATATTAATACATATGTAATACAAAAATATATAAATAAACTTTGTAGCTCCAATTCCACATGTCGTCTAATCTTCAACAATACTCAAAATCTTCGTCACTTCCAAGTAATCCAATGATCTCAAAGGTTGTAAGTTTAGCATCATCGTTGTTGAGAGTCCATAGCTATAACATTGAGAAAACAAGAGTTCTCAATCATTGTTATACAATGTCATAGTATCATTACACAACGTCAAAGTCTAATTGCATCAAAACTTTAAAAACAATACTATGGTGATACTTCACTCCCCCTTAGTCAATACTCCATCTCACATGGAAACCACTCCCCCTTACATAATGATCCAAAAACCATATGTATTTGTAGTATGAACTACATATTAATTCTCCCCCTTTTTGTCAATAAAATTGGCAAAGGTACAAGAACGGGATCCTAATGAAATTTCTGTAAGAGACATTTCATGACCAAAGGTAAATGTATATCATCTTGTTTAGATGGAATCATAAAGCCGAAGCTAAATGCATTCATCAAGGAGTTCATAAAGATACAAGATAACCCCTATAATATTCCACATCTGCACTTCCCACAAAGATTTGGCAATTAAACACAAGTTCAAAAGAACTCCCCCCCATAAAATGTCATTCCCGAAAGAACAACAAGAGCGACCTTAATTTCAAAAGAAAAGAAGGATTTCTTCGGACTCAACAAATATTATACAAGTATGAATTTGGAATCCAAAAAGAAATATTCAATCAAATTA
This sequence comes from Papaver bracteatum, assembly GCA_023529315.1. NCBI lineage: Eukaryota > Viridiplantae > Streptophyta > Magnoliopsida > Ranunculales > Papaveraceae > Papaver > Papaver bracteatum. The sequence goes on along the minus strand of JAJJWX010002127.1, from coordinate 16,475 downwards.
ACGTAGGCGAACCAAGATTAATTTGACTAAATATGCTCACAAGTGAACTAATGGAGACTTAAAAACTCGATTAGATTAATCACAAGAGAACCCATAATTAATCTAACCGGAATACACAATTAAACTAATCACAAAAGTAATCAATTTAATCGTTTATACTCACATAAGAAAATCTATGGAGCGATGACTAAGTTAATCATAAAACCAAGCCAGTAAAAAAAGCTCAAACATAAGAAAAACTTACGGAGTCATAACTAAATAATCACACAAGATGATTAATTTAGTTCAATATGCTCGACATAAAGTACCTTAGAGCAACTGCAGTGGAGGGAGTATAACCAAAGAGCAAAAACCAAAAAAAAATAAAAATAAATGGTTTATTTTTACATTGCCATTAGATGTAATATTCACCATTAGATGAAAGCCTGATTAGATTCAAGCAAATATTTATCAACCGTTAGATCGAAAAACATAGCTTGTTATACACACATGTACTTGACGTTTTTAGTTTTGTGTAACCCTACCCAAACTTGTACATTATTTGGTTCAACAATAGTTAACCAAATGGTTAGCCATATGATAACTTTCATATCAACCATATTCTTCTTCACCATAACTAGTCCAAATGACTCAAATGAACTAGTTAGAGAGTTGTTCAATTGCAAGGAAATCTGATGTACTACACAAGACACAATTGAAGCAAAAATGATGTGATTCACTCGAATCGATTCATGAACTATAATCTAAGTTTATGTATCAAAACGAATTTTGTCTCAAGATAGGAGATAAAGTAGATAGACTTTTGAGTGATAGATAAGTTCAAGTCTCCACATACCTTTTAGTCGATGAAGATCCACTGTTTCCTTGAGTAGTCCTTCTTCTTGTATGATGATCGCCATGTTGTTCTTGAGATCAACTACACTTTCTTTCCTAGTCTGAGACCTTAGCTATAGTAGACTAGAAATCAAAGACTTTATAGTTTTGATCACTAATATTGACAAACATGCTTGAGATAGCATCGCATGCGAGTTTGATCGAGCAATGCTCTAACAAAAGGTACATCATGCGAATCAATTTGACCAACTAGTAATATCCTGCAATCCTTGTTGTACTTGAAAAGTTTGAAGATTGTTCCACCATACTAATGAAGAAGACATGAAGCAAGAAACTTCTATTGTAACTCGTAGTTGTTTGTCTACTACATTGTTTTCATTGATTATGCTATCTACTTTTCTTTTAACGGAAGGATGTCACTTTTCAATTCACTTATCTTATTTTATTTGTGATGTTATGAGAGTTTGTTTCTCGTTGTTACCGCATGTTGTATACGAAGTATTCGGTGGTTAACCATATTCATGGGTTTTACTCATTAATATTACCAATAGAAAGTATTACATATAAAAATAAATAAAGTTGTCTTGTCGTATTAAGTTTGATGGAGGATCCATGGACACTTTTAGATGGGCATTATCATACATGATTTGCGTCATTTACTCCGCAAATTCCAAACGACAATGAATTTAAATCTAATATTTTGACGATACGTTCCTTTTATAAGACTCTACATTCCTACCAATGAGCACAATTCGTGATACCAAACCTCACCTTCTACCGAACTTAATTTCAACCATTAATTTTTAACGTCTGATATTCAAAGGGGTAGATGGTGGTGTAATACATCTCGAATTGTGCTCATTTTTGTTAGGAATGTTAAGTCTTATAATAGGAATGTATTATCAAAATATTATATTAAAATTCATTGTTGTTTGGGTTTTGCGGAGAAAATGGCCCAAATCATGTATGACAGTGTCCATCTAAGAGTGTTCATGGATCCTTCCTCATTAAGTTTTATTCTTTCAAATTATAACAATTTCAATGCTAGAGACTTGAAATGGTTGTTTAATTATCTTTTTGTCGAAGCAAAAAACTAACTATTTCAAAATTACAATGTTGCACACTTGCAGTGTAAGTAAATTTTGGGGATTTATCGTTTGCATTAAAAAAAAATCATAAAAAGTTAGCCATATACTTTATAAATAAACCAATATCACTTAAAAAAGAAATGAAGTAATTTTTTTTGTGTTAAATGTACCAAAGTTTATTCAAGTAATCATGCAGTCTTGATTATTATTTAAAGCATATAAATATTGTTGGGTTTATAAGACTTCTTTTTTTTGCTATAAATAATAAGCACCTCTCCCTTAACACATTTAACTCATTAATTTTTTCATCTTCCAACTCATTTTCTTATAAATATATTTGTTGTTATAAAGAATAACCAACCAATAGTCGTATTTAACGAAGTTCATCACATTCATAATTCTTTGATATGAAGCTTTGGTTCACAAGGAGTGCAATACAAAGTTGGAAATCAACTGTCATTGAGGAAGAACAATCTAAAGTTTTAAACAAAGCATCAGACGGACAAGGCACAACAATTGTCCGGAGCAAGGCTCAAAAAGGAGGATCAAGATCAAAACAAAAAGGTACAACACATACCATTTGTCAAGAAAGAAGCATCTTCTTGAGAGTTATGTGTATTATCTCATGGTCTTACAGAGGAGACACACAAGGAAATGGTCAAGTTGTAATATGATGAACATGAAGCTCATCAGAGGTATTGATATTTTTTTTTTCACTTCCTTGACACAAAGCAGGAGCCTTATGTGAAACTTCAAAAGAATTAACAAGAGAAGGACAGGAGTTACCTGAACCAGCTGCTTTTCTAGCCTTCTTGATCTTGCGCTTGAGAGTGTTGATACTGGTCTTGAGTTCCGAAACATGATTATTGATGTGAATATAATCGGGAACACTTATTTTAGGAGCAAGATCATCTTTGAAGAAAATAGAGGATTTTGAAGTTTTCTTCTTCCTTCGAAACCTTTTTCACTTTATAGACCTTTCAAAGTTATCAGTCATCCATATAACATTGTTCTTTTTACAGTTGTAAGTAGAAGTTGTGTTACATTCATAATCAGGAATTGTCCCATCTCAACACTTTTCTTGATTGTGAGATGAATTTCTAATAGTATACTAAGAAGCGGGTTTGATTACTTCTTTAGACATCCAGATAAGAATGTTATGGAGTTTTTCATTCCGTAAACGAAGATGACATCTTATTTCAATGTTACATTTCTTTCCACAATAATAGTAGTTGACAGGAATGTTTTTAACCGTTCTCAACTGACCATTCCTAGAGGGATGACATTCTTGGTTTCTCGAGACATCTGGTGCTGGAGAGAGTTTTTCACTTTTACTGCCGGTCAAATTTTCATCTTGAAGAAGGTTATTAGGAAGAACAAAATTGATCTTACCAGTACTTGGAGCGTCAATACCTTTATAGCCCAGATCACATGTATCACGATGTTCTTTACATGTTCCTAGCATAGAAGATAATTTTGTAGAGATAGAATTGAATTTTTTCAAGTTCTCTTCCAAAGATTTAACCTTCTCAAAAGCAACACTAAGATCAGTCTCCAATTGTTTCTCTCGGGTGAGAAATTTTTTTTCTTTGTCATTTAAACAATTTTGTTGAGAGTCATATCTTGCTTCTGTTTCTGCAAGTCTTTCTTTCAACTCAAAGAGATTTTGACGAAGTTCATCACATTCAGAATTCTTTGAATGCAGATCTTTCTCTCAATATTTATGAATAGATTGTAACAAATTATAACCACTGTCATATCCCTTAAAGAGTTTTCTCATTTTCCTGTTTTCAAGACAGAGAGGAGTCAGAAATTCAGCCAAGCAAGATGTTGGCTTTTCTTTCTCTAGGAGATGATCGAAAAGATTGATGTACTGTGAGACTTTCTCATCAATATCTTATCTCTCTTCTGAATCACTTTCATCAGAAAGTTCATCAAATTGTACATCTAGGCGTGCTTCCCAGTTATACACAATTTTAGATGATAAAGAAGAGAAAAGAGATTTCTCAGGAAAAACAAGACTTTGGACCAAGTTAGAATGTTTCTGAACTGGCGATGCGTTGTCAGAGTTATTATCGTCCATAGTCAGATTGCTAAAACACAAACTTATGAGGTCTTAAATGTGTTTGCATGCTCTAATACCAATTGAAAAAGCGGGGGTCTCTAGCAACCACACCCAATATTTCGTTCGGCAATCTGAATAGACAAACTCCAATATACTTTCAAGAGAATCAACTAGACAGTCATACTCAATCTATAGAAAGGTATATCAAAGAGTTATATCTCAATTTCTCAATTCAACCTGCAATCAAACAAATAGGAACTTACGAGCCCAATTAAATAAGAAAAATAACTTGGACTGTATCACAAACCAACATCCAAGTGTCAATCAATTCAATCAAACTGATTGAAATTAACACATAACCTGCGGTATTTCTATTATATAAAAAAATATAATGCGGAAAAGAGATAACACAGACACCATAAATTTTGTTAACGAGGAAAACGTAAATGCAGAAAACCCTTGGGACCTAGTCCACCTTTGAACATCACACTGTATTAAGACACTAAAGACACTAGCCTACTACCAATGAACTTCGCACTAGAATGTAGTTGATCCCTAATCAATCTCACATTAATCAAATGTACAGTTGCGCTACTTACATCTTTGAAACCCAACAGGATTCTACGCACTTGATTCCCTTAGCGGATCTCACCCACAACCAAGAGTTGCTACGACCCAAAGTCGTAAACTTGATAAACAAATCTGTCTCACACAGAAAAGTCTATTGTAATAGATAAATCTGTCTCCCACTGAAATACCTATGAGTTTTGTTCTGTCTTTTGATAAATAAAGGTGCACAAGAACCAATTGATAAACCAGACTTATATTCCCGAAGAACAGCCTAGTATTATCAATCACCTCACAATAATCTTAATTGATAAACCAGACTTAAACTCCTTTGCCAGGTTCCAATATCTATCTTATGTTCAACCACCCAAAGGTAATCGTTAAGATTAAGCCAACAACACTCTTCAACCAAGTGATATGTGTTGATGCCGATCTTCCTCAATTAATCAATCCAATCTACCACAAGGATAAACCGATTATTAATTGGATCCTCTTTTTCCGAAACAATTATTGTGCACACCAAAGATTATAAAAACACCAAGTAAGAAATCTTCAATATCTTCTTTGTCTTCAAATCTTCTAAGATCTTCAATAAACACATGCACACAATCACTTGAATCTCTTGTGATCAATCACACACAGAACGGAGTCTGTTAACAATGGATTAAAACAAGATCGTATTTAGATCTAACAACAGTCTAAAGATCCCTATCGGGAACCTTGAACTAGTTTGAGTGAATCTTATATCAGAAGAGAAGATTCTCAAGCATAAACAAACTAGGTGCAATCAAGATTCAACCACCGTTAGTCAATCAAATCAATATGAAAACTAAATATAAACTGTAATATCTAGTTTCCCACCAACGGGTCGCGCTAGAGATTCTCAATCCCAAAGAAGACTTTAAATTGAGCGACCGTAAGAGATTTCACCTAATTAGATTACTCTTCTCTCCGATAGGTGGCTTCACCAGTAACAAAGACAAAAGAGTAAGTCTAATGTTACGCAGGATAATTTTGCTAGAAATGCAAACTCAAAGTATTTATAAACAAGGAAGTTTGGACACCAAGGAATTTCCAAAACCGAAAATATACTCAAGATATTTTTCCATATTAACCCAAATTCGGTTTTCATAATTCCTGTGAATGCACTATCCAAAAATAATGATCGAAATCTCCTTGGAAAATCTTTATCTAGTAAATACACATTACTAATTACTATTTTCCGTATATAATTAAAAACCCTTAATTAAAAAGATTCTTAACTTATTTAAATTCGATCTTGGGATTTACTTCCTTCTTAGCCGTTAAGGAATATCTTTGAACAATATAGAATAAGCATTAATGCACCGTGTTCAAAGTATGTCGACATCTTACACTTGCAAGTCTTTTCCATGCTTGCTCGCTTAAAACCGATTTACCACACTTCCAAACAAGTTTAGAATTGGTTCATCTAACTTTCAAGAACTATATGATTGATCAAGTACCACTCAATCACAACTCATGGGTTTACGGTTCTACCAAAACAAGTTTCGGTTCTACCTCCATGTGAGTATTGTGCATAGTTACACTATCTTACCAAAGATATGGCTGACTAGGTACAAGGATCGGTTCCCCATATATATTTGGTATCTAACTTGTATGCACTGCACATGTCCATAGGATCGGTTCCCCCTTCCCAAAAACGTGTTGCACGTGTTCATAGGATCGGTTCCCCTTTCTTCCATAAACCTTGCTGCACCATATTCAAGGATCGGTTCCCCTTGTGATGCACTACACCTCTTACTAGGATCGGTTCCCCTTCTCCCAGTAATAAGTTCAGACACTCACAACCCTATCATACCCCAGGTGATTACTTAAGATAGGTTTTACTAATAAAAGTCACGCCAATACATAAGTCAGGCCTCATGTGAATAGTTTTACCAAGAACACAAACAAGTCATGAGTGGTTATACTAATCACACATATTGGTCGTTCATAAGATATGCAATGAAGAACAACCCCAATAACTCCTGGCGATTTCCTTTTCGGTTCACAACACATATCATGAACTTACTTCCTTAAAACACATGTAAAAACATTGTTTGCTGGGATGAAATCCTCACCTCATACCCATACATAATCACAATAGCATTCATATGATTATGTCAATGTCTTATATACTAAGTTTGATGGTTAAGCAAGAAACTTCATATTGTATTTCTTAATACTATGTCTATCTAGAGTGTTCATGCTTCGCAGTTTTATGTTTTTAATATGCACGACTTGAAAGATACGTTAGGGAATGAAACAGTTCAAGTCAAATATCACTAACATCAAGTGGAAGGATGATGTTGTCGTTGTAGATCTGTACTACTTCACTTCTTCAAGTCTTCGCAATACTTGTAATGTCTCACCCTAATACTTTCAAGATAACCTATACGAAGTTGACTCTAGTACATTTAAATCAAGCGACTCTTAAATGAGTTTTGGTTCACTAAAATATGACAACCAAACTTGACATACCAACGCTTGGTGGGTTCAACCGAGCAATGCTCTAACATGAATATTGAATGCTTTGTTACTAAGATAACATTGATTGTAAACCCTGATTTGAACACTATATAAGGGAGAACTCTAGCAACTAGGAAACCTAATCCTCACACATTCTGTGTGATACTAGTTGTTCTAAGCTAGAGTCGATTCTCCTTTATTCTTTGGTTTTCTTCTTCTAAAACCAGGTTAACAACTTAAAGACTTCATTGGGATTGTGAATCTAGAACGATACTACTTTTCTTGTAGTTGTGTGATCTGATCTTGATTCTTCTATCGTACGAGTACAATTGGAATAATTGGCTTGAAATTTCTATCTCCGATAGGCAAAATATAAAAGTAACCACAAACACTTCCTCTCATCGTTTGTGATTCCTCTATAATCTTCTTCGCTACGTCGATTAAGTTTATTGTGAGATGATTGATAAAGTTGAGCTATTCTTCGGGAATATAAATCTGGTTTTATCAATTGGTTCTTGTTCACCTTGATTTATCAAAATACGGAACAAAACTCATAGGTATATTCGTGGGAGATGGATTTATCTATCACTGTATACTTTTATGTGAGATACAAATTTGTTTATTAAAGTCTTCGACTTTGGGTCGTAGCAACTCTTGGTTGTGGGTGAGATAAACTAAGGGAATCAAGTATATAGCATCCTGCTGGGATCACAGATGTAGGAGCATAATTGTACCTTGGATCAGTGTGAGATTGGTTGGGGTTCAACTACAGTCCAGACCGAAGTTAGCTTGGAGTAGGCTAGTGTCTGTAGTGGCTTAATACAGTGTATGTTTAATCTAGACTAGGTCTCGGGGTTTTTCTGCATTTGCGGTTTCCTTGTTCAAAATTCTGGTGTCTGTGTTATTTCTTTTCCGCATTATATTTTGTTATATACTTGAAATAATACAGGTTGTGCGTTGTTCAATCAATTTGAATATCCGACCTTCTTAGTTTTCGATTTAAATTGATTGACACTTGGATATTGGTCTTTGGTACCATCCAAGTTATCTCTCTTTGATAAAGACTCGCAGATTCTATTTGCTTGAGTATAGATCAAATTGATAGATTGAGATAATAACTCCTTGAGATATTTTTTTATCTAGATTGAGTCAGTCTGTCTAGTTGATTCTATAGTAAAGTAACTCGGAGTTTGTCCATCCAGATTGCTAGTCGAAATATTGGGTGTGGTTGTTAGACCCCCGCTTTTTCACCTTTAGATTCATGGGATCCAGGAGTGTAGGTAGCTATTGCAACCTAGATAGTCTAGTTTTCACCTTTACCATCGAGGGTTTGTTGTAAGAATGTCATTCCATCTTTAAGGATTATCTTTATTATCTCAAGTCAAATTTGACCAGTTCCATTGGTCTTTACTTAACAAATCTTTCGCTACTTTACACTATAATTAGATACATATTGAGACCGTATGTTGATTATGGATTTTTCTTATTGTGTTTTAAGATTGTCTTAGCCTCCTTATCACATTAAAATGACAGAGTAGATCGATTCCATACTCTCCAACAGACATGGACTTACATTTGATAAAGGTTCATTGTTCATTACATGTAAAATATTTCCTACCTTCCGCCTATTTTGAAATTCTGGTTCCACTGCTGACTTTCTTGGTAAAGTTGATACATGCGATGGAAAATATTTTCTACGTAGTAATATCATATTTCCTACAAAAAATTATATGAAGAAAGAAATAAATTTTATTTGACGATATATATGTTGAGTATCTTTCCAATTTCAATTGGTAGGATAATCAGTTTTTGCGAGCTAAGCCTTGACCAATGCATGATGCACGTCTCCAAAATTATGTACCCTCAGAACTGGGCTAAGTTGGCTAATGTAGACTGGTTTTAGTTACATTGTTGATACACAACCAAGTAAAACAACATCATAGTTCTTCCTCTAAACAAAAAAAAAAGTTTTTCTTATCAAATAACAAGAGACAACTGACTCAATAAAAACGGACTACAGGTAATTAGTTGTCAGCCTAGCGAATGAAAATCAAAATAAATTAAAATAAAAAGTTTTTCTTATCAAATGAAAATCAAAATAAATTATGATATATTTGCTTGTACTTTCTTCCATTTAATAAAGAGATAGTCACAAACATACTAACTAATGATTCTATTGTTTTACTAAGATTAATAAAATGTAAACCCTAATCATGAAAAGAAATAAACCTAAATTAAATCGTCACCTAATGAAATTTTAAATTCAGTTACAACCCAAAATTATATTATATTATTATTTTTAATCTGAATGGCCCAGTTGTAATAATTTAGTTTTCTAAGATGGTATTACCGGCATTGGATGATAAAATATTTTTCTTGCATTCTTATTAAACTTATAAAAATATTTAAATCTATCGGTAAATCAACAATTAATATTATTAATATAAATTAAGGTTCAAACTATTTTTTTGAAAGATAAGTGAGATTAACATTTTGGAGGAAAATGATCTTCTTTAACCATCTCAATAGGTGGACAAGCTTTAATCTCAAGTCAAATTATACTTAAAGACATGGAAGCTAGGAAGTGGTAGTTAGGCCGAACCAAAATGGGATTAGATGGGGAGACTTTGATTTCGAGAATTTTCATACTAGTGTAAGGAAATGAAAAATGCAGAAAATACGAGGGTACCCAAATATACCTCAATATAAAACTTTTCCACCTATAAGTCCTTTCTCCGAAAGTGATTGTCTATGGACTGAGTCGAGACAATATAACTAATCAGTTCACACTTCGTGTGATTGTCTATGGATACGAGATCGAGATAATACGATAACAAGATAACTTGTGTGATTGACTATGGATACAAGATCGAGATAATACAACAATGAAGTATGTTTACTTGATAATAGGTTCAGACTTAACCAAAAACAATAGGATTGCTATCAAGCAAATAAGAATTAACGTTTATGTATTTTACTTATAATTATAATAAAACAATTATAATTGCAGAAATAGAAAATTAAAAGACACAACAAGATTTTGTTAACGAGGAAACCGCAAATGCATAAAATCCCGGGACCTAGTCCAGAATTGAATACTCTCAAAATTAAGCCGCTATACAAAATCAAACCAACTTCGTATAGTTGAGACCAAGCAAATAAACCTATAGTTCACCTAGTTCCCTCAATATCCCTGTGCCTCCAACTTGTAATAAGTCGCGCACTTAGAACAATTCCTTTGGTTCGTATTCCAAACAGTAAAGGAACAACAAATCTGTTCGGTAACAACTCTTTACAAACAATGTGATATGAGTTTGACAAAGGCTCTTCTTATTTATCCCAATAAACTTCTTTGTCGGGTACTTAGATCAATCTCTTTAACAACTACCAAAGTAATTTTTTATACATTTCAATCAATACTATAAATCACAAAGAATTGTATTGATGCCGATCTACTCAACTAATCAATCCAATATATCGGTTGACCAAGTTATAGGATCGGTTACACCAACTTACTAAAACATGTTAAACCTCTTACAAGGATCGATTCACTCTCTAGTGATCGGTCACACATCTTACTAGGATCGGGTACCCAATGACTAATATTTAGTCACACCAATTTCAAGATATCGATCTTACCATCTCAGGTGATTACTTAAGATCGGTTTCACTAATAAAAGTCATACCAATACAAAAGTCAGGCCTTGTGAATAGTTTTACCATAAACAAGTTATGAACGGTTATACTAAACCCACATATTAGTAATCCAAAGATTTGCAATGAATAACAATACCAATAAGCCTAGCGATTTCCCTTTCGATTCACAAAACAAGTTTATGAATGTACTTCCTTTAAACGAATGGAAAACATTATTTCCTAGGAAGAAATATTCACCCATACTCATACATAATCATAATAGCATTCATACAATTATGTCGATGTCTTATTGTTTGAGGGTGAAAATGGTTTCTGCTGATTTCGGTAATTTCGGGTGTGTGGGTGGGAAACAAATTTAAACCCTAAACGATGTACTACAAGGGAGTACTTTAGATTCGAGAGATCAATCTGTACAAATCCGTCCTAAACCGAGAAATGGTCGTTCCAGACTTGCTTCGGTCACAAAGTGAAGGAGAAGGGTTGGTTTTGGGGAGGGAAGCGAAGAAAGTGTTGAGACCATAATAGTTGATTCTGGAAGAGTAGCTTTTTTACGACTTGTATCAAAAAGTGGGAAGCTAACAGATGGAGAGCTAGCAAAATGTTTTATAAGTGTTGTATGTTCCTGACCTGAACTTGTTGTTCGGTGAAAATAGGGATGCCTATTTATACAAGTCGAAGTGAAACGTACTCTGGTCTCATTAAGAAATGGAAAACTGGTGAGTAAATGGAGGAGGTGGTAACCAGTAATGCTTGGAATTGATGTTCCATAAAAGAAAGCGTTTTAGTATTACTCCATGTATTTACTAACCGCCTCATCTTTATGACACTTTCTTATAACGGGCGTAGTATACGCCACACGCTGTAAACCACCAAACTAATACCCAATGAGCATCCCCCAATTTGTGACATGCATTGATGTCTCGAGTGTTTTCATGGAAAACATGTAGCTACGTGTGTCGTGGCTAAAGGATTTGGCGTTTGTATCCAAGTTGGTTCCGTGACGAAAGGATAGACGTCGTAGCCAGGTTGGTGTCGTGACCAAAGGATAGGCATCGTAGCCAGGTTGGTGTCATGACCAAAGGATAGGCGTCGTAGACGGGTTGGTGTCGTGACCAAAGGATAGACGTCGTAGACAGGTTGGTGCCATGACCAAAGGATAGGTGTCATATACAGCTTGGTGTCGTGACCAAAGGATAGGCGTCGTATCCAGGTTGGTGTCGTGACCAAAGGATAGGCGTCGTAGCTAGGTTAGGATTTTGGCGTAGCCAGGCTAGGATTTTGGCGTGACCAGGCTAGGATTTTGGTGTGACTAGGCTAGGATTTTGACGTGACCATGCTAGGATTTTGGCGTGGCCAGGCTAGGATTTTGGCGTTGGGCCAAAGGTGGCCATGCGTTAGCTGGTGACCTTGGACCGCTAAGATCTACATCTTATACGGAAGGGTGGCCGTTGATCGTTGCAACCCTTCGTTTGGTGAAAGCATGGCTGGAATGGCTTTAACGTGGAGTAGAGCCACTAGCAGTGTGCGGCTTGGAAGGGAAGCGCTTGCATCTTGGAAGGGAAGATCTTGCGGCTTTGTCTAAATTAGGGTTTGGTATGCTGAAACCCTAATTAGTGCCCTTTACTAGAATCGATGTAGAATTCTCATACAAACTCGGATTTTGATGGTCTGCCCCTCCATTATGTACAAAAAATAATTTCCTATCTTCTTACGCGATAATCTTTAAGTTTTGAGTTCGTTCGGGAGGTGAAAACATCCCGAAAGTAAAACTCAGGAAGAATTCAAGGGGCATGTTGGTAGCCAGTGGCATGGCCGGCATGGCTTTGGCGTGGCCAAAACTAGGTTTTGGGACAAAGGTCACCATGCGTTGTTTGGCGACCTTGGATGGCTAGGATTTTCAACTAGGATTGAATGGTGGTCGTTGATCATCGCACGCCTTCGTTTTGGTAGCCGCATAAGGAAGGACGGCATGGTATGGTGTGGAAAGGTGGTTGGCATACCATTAGCACATGTGGCATGATATGCCTTGGCGCGGTTTGGCATGGCCAAACCTATGGTTTTGGGCCAAAGGTTACCATGCGTTGTTTGGCGACCTTGGACGGCTAGGATTTACATCTAGGATTGAAGGGTGGTCGTTGATCGTCGCACGCTTTCATTTTGGTATCCACATAGGGAAGGACGGCATGGTAATGCAAATGACGCGGATGGCTCGGCATCATGGGGCCAAGGGTTTGGCATGAACGGATTGGCATGGTGGGGCCAAGGTGAGGTGCGGTTGGCTTGGCATGATGGGGCCAAGGGTTTGGCAGGCCGTTGGCGCATGGTGCGGCTAGCATAGTTGGGGCCAAGGCAGGGTGTAGTTGGATTGGCATGGTGGGGCCAAGGGTTTGGCATGTTATTGGCGCATGGTGCGGCTAGCATGGTTAGCATGCCTTGGCGTAGTGGACGTGGCTGGCTTGGTTTTCCATTGGCATAGTGGTGTGGCTGGCATGGTTGGCATGCCTTGGCGCGGAGATGTGGCTGGCATGGTTTGCCATTGGCACAATGGTGCGGATGGCATGGTTGGCATGCCTTGGCGCGGAGATGTGGCTGGCATGGTTTTCCATTGGCACAATGGTGCGGCTGGCATGGTTTGCCATTGGTATAGTGGTGCGGCTGGCATGGTTGGAATGCCTTGGCGCGGAGGTGATGCGTGTCGTATGCGTCAAAAATAATTTCACTTTCTCACTCTACTAAATATGAATGAAGTACGTGATAAGAAAGAGTTCGTATCCACAGAGAGGCGATTGTTGTTATGCAATTTCCAGATTCTTTAATAACCAAAATAACCCAAGAGTGTGTTTTGTTTTTATAAAAGTAATAAAACTAAATAAAGCAAAGTAAATAATAGGAATAATCAATAAGGAGAAGATATTGGTCACGGGATAGTATCATTCACAAACATGTATTTTTCATCTATGATTAGAATTGGTAATTTAATCTCTCAATTATCAAAAGTCCTAGGATATCTTGATCGCAAGAGTATCCCGTTTATTTCCAGATTTTATCACAAACAACATTAAAAGATGCTATTGTGAAATCTACTTAAAAAGCAACCTAAAGTGTAAAAGCACAATTAAGTTTAACTCCCTAAGAGCAATAAGTTCTAATAAATAATACTAATCGAGGCAAACAAACGTGTAAAGGCACTAATTCATTTTAAAAAAGGTTATGATTCATATGAGATTAAAAAGATGTGTCACTACAAGTATTAACCACAAGATGCTACTAGAAATCAGAGATAACAACTTTTACGTATTGAAAACCCTAATATATATATAGAGATGAAAACAAATCCAATTGATTCCGGACTCAACCAAACTAGCATTCAAATCATATGATAATAAAAACGATGAATCATAAACGATAGAATTGAGATAAAACTAATTCATAGAGTCAAATAACATGCTTGAAGAAATCAACTTTATCCCATAAACAATAGTTGTATTTAGCTACACATATTAATGGAGTTCATCATCATAATATTCAAAGAAAATAGATGAAACATAAAAGAAAGCAAACCCTAGAAGTAGTTCTCTGCAAAAGCTCCAAGAATAGAATAAAATGTGGTCCAAAAGTAAGTAGAACTTTTCTTTTTGTAGCTTTTTCTCCAAAATTAGGTCCAAGTCTTCAAAGTCCATTAGATAGAAATCCATCAAGCCCATGTATGAGAGAAACCCATGTAGAAAATCTGTCCCAAAAGTGGTCGCCAGAAAACTGGGGATTTGGCCGGAATTTGGCCGGAATCCGACACCGGAAAGTCGTCTCCGGCCACCAGAAAGTTCTTCCCAGTTGAGTCTTTGTTAGTCACCGAGTCAAGGTACTGAGTCAGCTCGGGTCAAACTAGAGTGTAGCATTGAGTCAGAACGAGTCAGTTGACTAACTCGCCTGACTAGGATGGGTTGCCAGGCCAACTCTGCTAACCATTCATTTGTTCAGGATTCCATCCATGATGGCTGTGTTGCAATCATTTGCTCTTTCTGCAACTCTGCCAACCATTCATGCACCAGCTGAAACTCAGCCCTGCTTGAACCTAAACATCCACCCTACACTTGCATTCTTGCCGCTGTAATCCAACACTATCTAGCTTTCAATATCAACTGCAGATGCAAGACCAACTCCATTGCTGCAGCACAATCAACCAAAACACCTTCTTTACTTGCCAGTATCACCACCTCTTCCCTGTAACTACTCTCCCATATGCACCAGCAGCATCTCTACAGCAAGCTCCTAGTTCACTTCCTTCATTAACTGAGCAGCAACAGCCTAACTTCTTTAGCTTCATAACTTGCAGCATCATCTCCTCTCCAACTGAGCTGAACTTCAAGCTCTAATGTAGCTTCCCTATAAACCTGGAATCTCCAGTTTAGCTTAGGTCATAGCAGCATGCAAAACTAATTCTTTTAATTGCCATTCATACATTCAACCCTATACATCAGTTCCATTGCACAACACTTGAGATGACTTCCATTTCCAACTCCTTGCAGTCCAATAACACCACATTAAATCCCTCATCTGCAATTTCAAAGACCCACTCATGCATTCAGATACACCCTCATTGCAGTACACCAGCTTTACTTCTTTGATTGCATCCATTATTCATCCCAAACTGCACCTTTCCACTCCAATGCCTCTGCTGCCTAAGTCACCACCAGCTGCAAAACCACCATACCCAAGACTCCATCAGTGCATCTAGAGCTACATCCTAGACATACGTCTAAGTTTAGCTTCATCACCATCTTGCTGTGCTCCCAGTAAAACTCATTCACAAACCTAAACTTCTCAACATCTCCACAGGCTAACCACCAACAATCCTGACAGACAACAAACACCAGCACTGCACATTTCCATACAGTGCCCATGAACTCAGCTTCATGTGTTCATTGCACTCTTGGTTCCTTCACCTAAGCTGAGCACCACCAGTTTCATTCATTTACACAAACCCCTGGCAGCAACATGAATTGTGCATCTCCAACTGTAACTTC
Source organism: Papaver bracteatum (assembly GCA_023529315.1). Taxonomy (NCBI): domain Eukaryota; kingdom Viridiplantae; phylum Streptophyta; class Magnoliopsida; order Ranunculales; family Papaveraceae; genus Papaver; species Papaver bracteatum. The sequence continues at coordinate 750 of JAJJWX010002127.1, read as the reverse complement.
TTGCCTGCATCTACATTGACCAACATCACTTCAACAACTCAAATTCAATACCTCACCAGCAGCTCAACATCAACCATGGCCCTGTAATTTCCTTCCATCTTTCTTGAATCTGGGTAAAACTCATCCTTAATTCATTATCATAATCTCCTTAACTACAACAACAACCACCAGATTTAAATTCTTCTCAGATTCATCTGATTTCAAAAATCCATCTCTGAACTACTTCTTGGACATAAACTACTCTGCTCTTGTCAAATCCAACACCAAAATCGAACCCTAGAATCTCCTCACACCACAATCTCTGTTTCCACCATCTATCAGTATCACAACTGAATTCAACCTTGGACTTCTTCTCAATTTGTTTCCACCCTCAACAGGTCCATCTCACTGTAATTTTGGATCCCTATTATTCAACAGCAAACCCTACCTTCTTCTCATATTTCATGCTTCAACAACTAAAGCTTCATCATCTCACAATTTCTGCCATTAATCTCTAATGTCTCGATCTCTCTCAATTTCTCGATCTGGTAATACCAGCAGCAGCTGCTGCCTTTATTTTTATTTCTCAATTTATGTTGCAAATGATTGAGAGAAGATATTTCTCAATTTCAGATTTAGGTTAAAGTAAGGGATGGATAACAACACCCCACTTCATAAGATAAAGACCACCCCAGCACTTGAGATAAGGGATAACCAAGTATGCAACCCCTTAACCTTGACTAGGTTCCCGATAGTATTCGCCTAGGAAAT